>VDFB02105785.1:81570330-81631019 GCA_007258455.2 Sequoia sempervirens | reverse complement strand
GATTCCATCATGTCCTTCCATTAGCATCAAACTCCAATAATTGTGACAACTTGAATGAATCTAAAAAATTTCTTTGTAATTCTATAAAATGGTTGTACTTTGGCAAAGCTTTGCTAGATTGTAATTGCTTTTACTTTCTTATTTTCAAATAATAATTCATATATTTATAGTGGAACATATGAATAAATTAATGTGTAGGCTGACTCATTTATATTTAATTTTTGGGATTAAATTACCACCAAGTCTCAATTTTGAATTCACATCTTTGAAATTAGAGACCTACATAAATGGAAAATCAAAATTGTTAAGCTAAACACCTAAACCAGAGCACTCGCACCCCTATCTAGTCATTTTGCACACACATAAGTTTGATTTGTGTGTTTAGGTTTTTCTTAATCAGGACTCATTTAGAAAACAAGTACCTATTAGGTTTAATTTGGTGAAATTTAAATGAGAAGGCACTCATTAAGGTAGCACTGACACATTCTTCTAGGTTAAAAGGAAAGTTCAAGGCTAAGGAGTATTTTCTAAAATGTACTACTGGAGTGGATACTAGAGTGAGTTCCAAATAAAGTATGAAATTGTACTTTCACCTTTAGGGAGTACAATTTCCGATGCTACACAATCTTAAGAATTTCTTTAATTTGAAGAAAGATAATTATGTGATTCTATAATTCCTTTTAAAATTGAGTCAACATTTTTTTTATGAAGTCAGTATCATCATCAATTCTCATGTTTAAGTTCATGACATATTTGATAGCTTTATATCTATATACCAACAATTCAGTAAGATGTTATTTTGGAGCATTAAAATATATTCCATTTCATCAATCACTAAGACATCTTCATGAGAAATAGTGGTAGGTGTAAAATTAGCATTTGATAACATTGGAGAGACCTTAAAAAAAGTTTGAAATAAGAATTCAATTACTCTACATGTTCTTTCATTTGTTGTTTGATCTGATAATATTTATTTCTATAATAAAATAGATATAACAAAAAATTATACACTTTTTAATCTCTAATAACCTAATTTAAACCTAATTATCACTTGATAATTGATATTCTAAATATTAGAGACCTCATTCATCTTTATCTGCTATGAATTAGCAATTTTTAATATCCTTAAAACTTGAACATTAGTATAAATAAAAGAAAGGCGACCTTAACATTTTTAATGTGTGTTTTGTCCAAGAATACCTCATTATGAATACTAGTAACATTTTCATTCTATTGTTCATAGTTTTTGGTATAACTGATAAATAAGTGGAAATTTAATAGCTTTAAAAATCCCACTATCGAGAATGCACTTTGCCCAAGTTTTATTATCACTAATGCACATTCTCTACAAAAATTCTTCTATGTCTAAAAATCCCAAATTAGAACACATGATTTTGGATTTAGGGGACACTCAATTGACCTCATTCTTCATCTCCTCGATACTTAGAGAAGTCATATAAGACAACTTATGAGAAATAAAGATTGTAAGAAGTCATATAAGACAACTTATGAGAAATAAAGATTGCAAGAAGTAAGATTGGGGAAGTGTAGGAAGTAGAATCAAGCAATATTATATATAACTGAGATGGAAATCTTGATATAAATGCAAATTTTGTTCATATAAACATTTAGCATAAGTATTTAATTTGTTCATATTAGTAAACATCTGGAAGAACTATTTAATTAGAAATGCAGATTGAGTGGAGTTAGGCTGGTACATATTTTATATTTTGCCACCAACACAGAGTATTTGTCTTTTTAGAAGGTAACCTTGGACAATGAACTTCCTTTAAATGTCTGCATTAAACAATTCGGGGACAGGCAGGGGAATCTTGAAACCAAAAGAGACCAACTTAAGAGATGTCTTTGGATCGGCTGTAGATATGGTAAATAGTATACGGCTGCTGAGGAGCCACATCCATTGTCAGACAAAAACAATATGACAGCTAAATTTCACTGTACATATCCTTTAAATAAATTAAAATTCAGTGGAATCTGAACAATGGATCAATTTAGATACATGTTCCATAAGGACGTGGTTTTTATGAAACACGTTTCTGTTTGACAATCAGGTTTGCAAAAGCATCATTCAAGGCACTAAGGCTTTCAAATGTAAACGAAAGTAGTTTTCTTATGACAAGGTAGCAAAATAACACATACATTGAACATGCCCATTATGTGTAACTGCAATATAGAAAAAAATAAACGCATCCAGATTTATTATGTGTGATTGTTCTTTGAAGATTATAAGCAAGGATAGGATTTAGATATTCATAGTCCTCATTCATCTTGGTTTAAAAAATTACCAGTACGTTGAAGCATAATAATGGGCAACATGAAAGTGGAGTGCTTGTTCTTCCTAACAGAGTGGATATGGCATACGGTAAATTCACCGATGGAAAATTCACTGCTAATAATCTAGTGAATTGCTGGTGGCAGTGAATTTTCCTGCAGTGAATTGTTGACAGTGAATTTTCCATCGGTGAGTGGTGAATTTTCCTAAAGCCGTGGATATATATAGTTAGAGGATTTGCTATACATGACGATAATATTAAATTTCATATTAACTAAGCAATTATTAGGAAGATTTATAGTTATTCCTTAAAATATGGGTGCCTGGCTCGAAGGAATAGAAGTGAATAGTTATTTTTATTCTCTTTTCTAGAATATAAGGAGAGTATTTTAATAGACAAATTATTCTATTTTAGCATAAAATATTTTTAAATTTATTGGTCATTAATGTCCTAATTTCAAATGGTTTCAATATATATCTTCTAAAATAATTTTGGTGCATTGATTTTGATTGGAGATATATTTGTGTTCAATAGACATGACTAAACTTGTTATCTAGTCCTTACATTGAAAATTAGAGCTAGTTTTTCAAGGCGGGAATTTTTTTAAATATCAATGTTAATTATTAACTTGTGATCCAAAATAATTTGAGTTAAGCTCCATAGAGCATATATTTTGAGACAATCCTTAGGTGAACTTATATTTTAAGACAATCCCTATATTAGTTGCTAACATTGCATCATTCAATTATCTCAATAAATTGTCCATTTCCATTATATTATATAGAGATTCAATGCTTACAAAAACACTTGCGTAAGAAAGAATATGCAATCCACTTGTTGCATAAGCAAATTGCACTTTTACTTGGCATATATTAAAGATTGTTCATTAGCAATAAGGATAGAATAATTATCAAGAGAATTTCTACAATTTCCCTTTACAAAATAACAATCTCCCCAATGTTTTTTTCAATACCAACCATCTTTAGATATGAAGGAGCACATGTACTAAATAGTAAGAGAGTATAGGACAAAAAATTAACACAATGACAAAACCATAGTAGGAGGACTAAACCCTATGCAACCCAATATAGGATAAAAGAAGACTCAATTAGAATGTATGTGGCCATTGATATTTTTTTTATCTCTCAATACGTCCTTTATTTTATTTTTATATTTAGGAATTATGAGTCATGAAAATGTTCCACCACTTCTGGCAAGTGGTGATAATTTCACTTCTAATGATGATATTGTTCATGCATATCATGATAGTCATCCATTTAAACCCTTTCATAGTCTTGTGCATACACTTATGAATTCAAATTATTTCTTGACAGATTATCTAATTAAGATTTTATCAATTCTTTTTAAATTGATTAATATGCTTTAATCTTTATCAAACACAAGGGATACAATCCATTCTCTTTCTAGTGCAAATATTATTAGGGATCAAAAATTGATTGAATTATTAGAGATACAGATTCATGTTACTACATGTTAAGTAATTTCTTATTTTTTGTATTATGATTATAAGTATGATGATATTTTTCTAATAAATAAATTTAAATAAAATTTAACTGATAAGTCCCAACCATTTTTTGATATCTCTGCTGGATGTTGTGGTTGTGTTGCTGATATGTGGTTGTCATTTATGTCAAAACTATTAGCATAAATTCATTTCAAGTTGTATATGTCGGGGATATTGAGAAAATTGTAATAAATGAGTTGCAGGTTGTCAATGGTGAAGTGAAGTTCAGTATCTCGGTTATTTTCATATGTTGTTGATCAAAGGTTGTGGACTAAAGGGTTTGTTTCTGAGTGTATCTAGTTTATCCACGTCGAGTTTCAAAGATCTGCATGAAGATTTGATCGAGTTATGAAGATTTTCATTCTGACAGTTTTTCTATTTCTTCAATTGGTGTTCCGGATTGAAGATGATGCTATTTCAATTAGTTCAACTACATTGTGGATGCTTCTCTTGTGATTCCTGATGCTTTTGGATGTCTCTAGATCATGCTCTATCTATGTTGCACATCTGCATTGATCGTTGTGCTCATGGTTGGCAATTTTCTCTTGTGTGGTCATGTTTTTTCTTGTTCTTGGCTGACATAGTGTTTGTAGCATGTTGTGGATCTTCGAGGAGAAATTAATTGAAGTGTTCATGTTGAAAATGTTTTGGGTCATCACTAAGTTGTGTCCAACCTTGGTTGATTCGCATTGATAATCTTTAATGTTTTGGGCTGACAATTTATATTGATTTTATTATTTCTTTGTGGCCGACTTGTAGCTCGATGAAATTTCTTGTTGCAGATATATATAAAAGTGATTGTTCATTTCATTTGAAGTATGCCAAATGTCTGTGTGAATGAATAATGTTCTAAAACATTCGAAGGAAAAGCATAGTATGAAGAAGAGTGAAGAAGAGTGGAGAAGTGTTCATGTGCTTAACTGAACTGTAATTAGGCATCGCGTGATGGCATTTTCTCTACCAAATCAGATGGTTGGTCCGATCTCTTTAAGACAGGTTCTCCTTTGTAATTGCTAAATGAGCTCTAGCAAGTGTTCCTAAATGCATGTGCATTCCCCATATATTTCATTTTCATTATACTTTTAATAGGGTATAATCTTTCGACTGACTCAATCGCGATTTTTCGCCCAATAGGCTTCACGAAAAAATCTTTGGTGTTATGTGTGTTTCTCGATGGTGTTGATGATTTATGTTTTCATGGTTAATAATCAAATCTAAGAATAAGCTAATAATTTTGGATTTTTTGTGACAACCACTCCACCCTCTCAGCCTGTTCCCTTGTATTGCCAACAATTGCACGTATGTGTTCTCGAAGAAGTTTAACAATCCTAAGGTGATCCGTGATGGCAAGTTACAAGAAGGATAGTCCAAGATTTGATGGAACACATTATTCTTTTGTGGAAGCAACTCAAATGGAGGCCATCTAAGATAAGCACAGGAATCCTACTAGAGCATTACAAGTAATATGCTATTATTCCACAAAATGGTCCTACTACTTCTCTTGAGATCAAAAGATGCTATATAATATCTGGCCAAGGAAGCTTTGTTGAGTGCTTTGATCGATGAGATGACAAATGTTATGGATTTGGATCAGCTCATGAGATCTGGAAAAGTTGGAAACCTTGTATGAAGGTGATGCTAATGTGAAAATTGCTGTTGCAAAGTTTGAAAGGAAATATGCTGAAAATGGGTGATAATGAGAACATTAATACTTTCATGCAAAGAGTGAATTAACTTGTGTGTGGTATTAGATGTGCTGGTGGAAAGATAGATGAATCTAAGATTGTTGCTAAAGTGCTTAGATCCTTGCCTAATTCTTACAAAGTCAAAGCTAGTGCTATTGAAGAGCTCCAGACTATAACAAACATAACCAAAGATACATTGGTTGGTAAGATGACTGCTTTTGAGTTGAGAGAATTTGGTGATGCCCTTCCTAAGGTTGAATCACATTTAAGGCTACTACTCAAGAAGAGATAGATAGAGATATGATCCGGGTGAAATTTCATCTAGAAATAGATTCAAGTATGAGGATGAAATTAGACATATTGAAGAAGAAGAAAGAGAGCTAGAAGAGCTGGAAGCACTTATTGTCGAAAGAGCACCGAGAGGAAAAGGTAAGTATGAAGGAAAATTGCCTCTTAAATTCTTTTTCTCTTGCAATAAGATAGGTCATTCTTGCATCAAGGTGTCCGAAAAGAGCTACTAAACCAAGACATAACAAGCCTAGATTTCAGAAGAAGTGTTACTATGCTGTTGATGAAGGCGTGACAGATGATGAATCTAATAAAGGAAATAGAAGTGATGATGAATGGATATTTATTGCTATCAAGGAAAATAATCCTGTATCTAATGTAAGAGAAAGCATGAATGTGGGTAATTGACAGTGGATGTTCACATCATATGATGGGAGACAAAAGTAAGTTTGTAAGCTTGGAAAAATATGATGGTGGTGTTGTGAGATTTGGTGATAATACAGCTGGTGTGAACCATGGAAGAGGTTGCATTTGTCTTGATGGTAAGCATAATACTGATGGTGTTTTGTATGTGGAAGGCTTGAAGCATAATATTTTGAGTGTTGGTCAAATGGTTGATAAGGGATACAATCTTCAGTTCAAGGATGGAAAGTGTAGAATATTGAGTTCTAGAAATGAAATTGCATTAGGTACAAAAACAAAAGGTAATATCTTTCACTTGAGTGCTACTAGTAAAAGTTACAGTTTGCTTTCTCAAGTTGATGAAAGTTCATTATGGCATAGGAGGTTGTGTCATTTTAACTTTGATAATATTGTCAAGATAAGTTCCACTAAGGCTATGAGAGATATGTACCTAAGTTGGTGAAACCTACTAATGCAATATGCAAGGAATTCCAATTGGGAAAGAAAACTAGGATTTCATTTCAGAGTTAAAAGCATTGTTCAAATGAATTGTTAGAACTTGTGCATACTGGTTTGTTTGATCCCTCTAAGGTCATAAGTTTACGAGGTTACAATAATTTCATGTTACTCATTAATGATTATTCTATAATGGTATGGGTTACTTTCTTAAGGGAGAAATCTAAAGCACTTGAAAAGTTCAAAATCTTTAAAGCTTTGGTTGAAATAGAGACAGGTTTGAAGATTAAATGTCTGAGATCAGATAGAGGTGGTGAATTCACTTCTCGTGAATATAATTCTTCTTGTGAAGAACATGGAATAAAGAGAAAATTATATGCACCACGGTCCCCTCAACAAAATGGAGTTGTGGAAAGGAAGAACAAAACAATTGAAGATGCTGCTAGAACTATGATGCTGGAAGGAAATGTTCCTCATATCTATTGGAGAGAAGTTGTGAGTACTGATGTGTACACACTCAACTGGGTACAAATCAAAGGTGATATTGGTAAGTCCCCTTTTGAGCTATGTATTGGTCAAAAGCCTACTATTAAATACTTCAAGATATTTGGAAGATGTTATAATAAGAGAGATGAAGACATAGGAAAGTTTGATGCTAGGAGTGATGAAGGTATCTTTCTGGGTTATTCTACTAAAATCAAGGCCTACTGTTGTTACAATAAAAGACTGAAGAAAATGGTTGAAAGTGAAAATGTTAAGGTTGATGAAGACCTAGGTACACTATCAAGAACTTGTGGATATGATTCTAATGATCAAGATGATAGTACAAACAAAAGAAAGTAGGTTTAGACTACAAATCAAGTGCAAATCAATCCCGTAAATCAAGAAAATGAAGAAGGAGATACTAGCGAAAGAGTAGAAGAAAGATTAGAAGAACCTGAAGTTGAAGAGCATCCTAAGAAGACTTCGAGGTATGTAAGATTAAATCATTCAGAAGATCAGATTATAGGTGATAAGAACAAAGGTGTCTAGACTAGGATAAAGATTGCAAAAGAGTATTGCTTGATATCAAATACTGGGCCTACTAATGTGAATGAAGCATGTAAAGATGAGCATTGGGTTGAAGCAATGAAAGAAGAGTTAAAATAGATTGAGAAAAATGATACATGGATTCATGTTCCCAGACCTAAGGACAAGAATGTAATTAGAACCAAATGGGTCTTTATAAACAATTTGAATGAGCAAGGTGAAGTGGTTAGAAACAAAGCAAGACTAGTATGTAAAGGATATTCACATATGGAAGGAATTGATTTTGAAGAGACTTTTTCCACTGTTGCTAGAATTGAAGCTGTAAGATTATTTCTTGCCTATGTTGCTCACAAGAACTACAAAGTTTATCAGATGGATGTCAAATCATCTTTTCTAAATGGTGAGTTAGAGGAATAAGTGTATGTTGAGTAAACTGATGGATTTCAATTGACTGATAAGGAAGATATGGTGTGTCAGTTGAACAAAGCCTTGTACGGACTCAAGCAAGCCCCTAGAGCATGGTATGCAAGATTGGATAAGTATTTACTGAAGCTTGGATTTAACAAAGGTATTGCTAATAGTAATTTTTATTTCAAGATTTATCATAATAAATATTTGATTGTTGAAGTCTTTGTTGATGATATCATTTTTGGAGGAGATGATGGTTTTTGCATGAAATTTTCTAATGATATGAAGAATGAATTTGAGATGTCTATGATTGGTGAGATGAAATTATTCTTACGATTTCAAATTACTCAGTTAGATAAAGGGATTTTTATATCTCAGTCCAAGTATGTGAAGGAATTGCTAAAGAAGTTCAGTATGGAAGATTCAAAGGTAGTTGGCACACCTATGGTGACTGGGTGCAAGTTGACAACAAAAGATTATTCTCAAAAAAGAAAATCAGATAAGATATAGATCAATGATTGTTGGATTGTTGTATTTGACTCAAACTAGGCCTAATATCATGAATGTTGTATGTATTGTTGCAAGATTTCAAGCTAATCTAAAGGAATCTCATGTGACTAATGTGAAGAGAATTTTTAGATACTTGAAGGGAACTGTTGATCTTGGCCTATGGTATCCTAAAGATGATGATCTTTCTTTGACTTCCTTTATTGATGCTAACTAGGCAGGAGATGTGAATGATAGAAAAAAGTACTATTGGTGGAGCATTTTTCTTGGGTAAGAAGCTAATTTTATGGTTAAGCAAGAAGCATAATGCCATTTCCTTGTCTACTGCAAAGGTTGAATACATTGTTGTTGCTAACAATTGTACTCAAGTATTGTGGATGAAATAGATGTTGAAGGATATCAGAGTTGTATATGATGAGCCTATTACTATATTTTTTGATAACTCAAGTTCTATTAACATTTCCAAGAATCTGGTGTTGCATTCAAAAACAAAGCATATATCTATCAAGTTTCACTTTTTCAGGGAGAAGGTAAGTGAAAAGGAAGTCAGATTGGAGTATGTGCCTACTAAGGAGCAGATTGTAGACATCTTTACCAAGACATTGCCTGAGGATACTTTTGAGTATCTCAGAAGTTAGGGGTGGATTTCATAATCATATCTTATTTCAGATTAATGTTGTGGTGGCTGCTACTCAAGGGGAGTAGTCAGATGGTTTAGAAATTTAGATATGTGGTTCAGAGCTTAGATATATTTTTCATTGATGTCAAAGGGAGAGAAGATTCATGTGAAAAACTTATGATTATTTGGGGAGAAGAGCCTTATGGGGAGAAATATTATGTTAAAGTGTTGAGGAGAAGATGAGTCAAAACCTAAGCAGGAGTTAGTTGTTTTGATGGTGTTTTTCACATCATGTGTTTCCATCAATTCCAAAGGGGGAGATTGTTGATGTTGTGGTTGTGTTTCCAATATGTGGTTGTCATTGATGTCAACACTATTAGCATAAATTCATTTGAAGTTGTATATGTTAAGGATATTGAGAAAATTGTATTAAATGAGTTGCAGGTTGTCAGTGGTGAAATAAAGTTCAGTATGTCAGTTATTTTTGTATATTGTTGATTAGAGATTTTGTACTAAAGGGTTTCTTGCTGAGTATATCTAGTTTATCCACGTCAAGTTTCAGAGATCCGCATGAAGATTTGATTGAGTTATGAATATTTTCATTTTGACAATTTTTTTGTTTCTTCAGTTGGTGTTCCTGATTGAAGATGATGCTATTTCAGTTAGTTCAGTTGTTGCAGATGCTTCTCTTGTGATTCATGATGCCTTTGGATGTCTCTAGACCATGCTCTATCTTTGTTGCAATTCCACATTGATCATTGTGCTCGTTGTTGGCGATTTTGTCTTGTGTGGTCATGTTTTTTCTTATTCTTAGCCGACATAGTGTTTGTAGCCTATTGTGGATCTTTGAGAAGAAATTAATTGAAGTTTTTATGTGTTGAATATGTTTTTTTGGCTCCTCACTAAGCTATGGCCGACCTTGGTTGATTCATATTGATAATCTTTAATGTTTTGGGCCAAAATTTTATATTCATTTTATTATTTCTTTGTGGTTGACTTGTAGCAATGAAATTTCTTGTTGTGGATATATAAAAGCGATTGTTCATTTCATTTGAAGTATGTCAAATGTGTGTGTGCATGAATAATGTTCTAAATCATTCAAAGGTAGAGCAGAGTGTGAAGAAGAGTGGAGAAGTGTTCATGTGCTTAACTGGAACTATAATCAGGCATTTGTTATTTTCTCAGTTCAAAATCCAAATGGCTGTAATCTAAATCTCTTTGCAAGATAGTATGTCTTCCTTTGTAATTGAGTAGTGAGCTCTAGGCAGTGGGCTTGAATGCATGTGCATTCCCCATATTTCATTTTCATTATACTTTTAACAAGGTATAATCTTGTGGACTAACCTCCACTGTGGTTTTTCCCCTAATAGGGTTTCCACGTAAAAAATATTGGTGCTATGTGTGTTTATAGTGTGTAGATGATTTATGTTTTCATGGTTAATAATCAGATCTGAGAATAAGGTTAATAATTTTTCGATTTATGTGACAATTGATTCACCCCCCCCATCTCAGTTGTCTACCCTTGTATTTCCAACAATGTCTTATACATATTATTTAATTTATTCATTACTCATTCAAGTTCCTTCATTAAATGCATTATCCCTTTCCATAAACTCTTCTTAGACAATGATTCTAATATGTTAACCTGTATAATGAGTGCTCATTAGGAGGTATTATAAATCTATCTATGTTTTCTACGAATAAAATAATTTTAAATACCCATAATAATTTTACCATTGAATATTATATTTCTCAAAATGCGTCATCTTGTTAGGTCTATACAAGGTATACTTTAAGAAATGGCCACTTTGAGAATTCTATATAATTCCTAGAAAATCAACTACAAAAAGGATTAATATAATAGGTGAATTTATTTCATACTAAAAATCCAATTTGAGAATTGATGTCAATATTTTTCTTTGCATCAATTTAATTTTTAATTTAGTGACTTATTGGGAAGTTCCTAATATTCTATCTAATGTTATTATCCTATTATCATATATCCTAATAATATAATATATTCCTAAGCATAATGAGTTAAGCACTTGTGGCATGTTTAACATTAACATTAGTTTTAGTTAATACCTTAAATATTATTTATTAGGATGAAGGGGTATGTCTCTACATGGTTAAGCTTATAAATAAATGGGAAAATATCCTCCTAAATCATCATATCTTCAATTATTCAATTCATATCATATTAAATCCTAGAATTGTTGTACATGCTTATGAGGTGATTCACTCCATTCTCCATGAAACTTAGGTATATTCTTTAGCAGTTCTGACAGTTCGCGGGGATAAGGATTTGGGTAGCCTTGGATATTATTGTAGTTAAATGGTTTATCAATGGTTGAGACAAAATTTGGAGGGCCATATGGGTTTTGGTAAATCACTAATCTTTGCTCAATAGATAGAGGATATGAAGAATGAAGCATGACAAAGCCACTAATACTCAATCTAAATAGGATCAATAGAATTGAAATTAAGCTAATCATTCATCAAAGGAAAGCATTCTAAGTTATGAAAAACATTTAAAATGTCTACTCTAACCCATTTGAAACTTATCTTGTTTTGGGAGTAGTGTTGTATTGATGTGGAATGCCAACCCTTTCCCAATCCCGTGATTAGTGAGCTTCTTTCAATCGATTCTATTGAAGAGAATCAATGAAACAATTGTGAGATGTGATTGAAAACATGATTTATGCTAAAATGATTATCATGCAAAAGCTAATCTAACATGATTTATGCTAAAATGATTCATATATGCAATTGCTAAGATAATCTAAATGAGATTTAAACTAAAAAAGATTCAAACCCTAAATAATTAAACAAGCTAAATGGATGCATTATGTGATCATGGAACCCATTAATGGAAGCTAAAGCTATTTAATGCAACTAAAATGAACTAAAATATGCTAAATGTGTGCTAAACATTAGTGTGTGTGAGTGATTTCAACAACATAAGTTTTCTCTGAAAAGATAGATGATGAATCCATTTGTCTCCAAATAGTGACCTATTTATAGGAAAGCAAATGAGAAATGAAGGGTTGAGATCAAAAAAGATAATCAATGGTCAAAGATGAAGGAAATGAGAGGCATGGATCATGGATTATCATCAACATGTGAGAATGCAAGATGAGATTTAATCAAGGGTTCTCATTCCTTCCAAACAAGCACACTTTTGACCTATATAAGAGGTCAAAAGTTAACTTGCAATTTGAAGCTAAGTGAGAATATTCCCTTTTTCAAATGACCAGAGGAGAGAGAATATTCTTTAGAATATTGCCATGGTTGAGGGAAAAGGATATTTTGTAAATTAAAATAAACTTTAATTGTGCAAAAGGGGAGGGAATATTCCACAAGAATATTCCCCTTTTGGAGGAATGTGCAAAGGAGGAATATTACCTTGGAATATTCCTTTGCAAGTGGGGGGAATTAGATTAATTAGATAATTGCTAATTAAACAAGGGCTTAATCATGCAATTAGGGAAATTTAGAAGAGTAAAGTGATGTTCATTAAATTAAATGATTTAATGAATGGGGAAAGGTGAAATGGAATTTAATTAAATATCTTAGGGTTATTTAATTAAATAAGAATAATTAGGGAATTAAATTAAATAGTTTGTTTTATTTAATTTAATGAGATGAAATGTTAGCATGAAAGGGGGGAATTAATCCAATTAAATGAATTAGGTTAATAGATGCAAATGATGCAATTAAAATGGATAGGTTAATTTAATTAATTAAGAAAAAAGAGGATGGTTTTCTAGAGGAAATGATATTAGTATACCTAATTTGAGTGCATGATATCATTCAAGATAAATTCTAGTGTCTACATTTTTCCCTTCTTTGAAGCAATGTACTCATTGCATTGGTTGAAAGATTGATGTTGATTTTGTTGTTGATTTTGATGTTGATGACGATGCAGAAACAAATATTGATGATATCTTTCAGATGTTGATAGCCAAGCTAAAGTTGATTAATTGGTAACATTGTTGAGGATTCACAACAATGCAAGGATTGTGTTGAATAACAGGAGGATTGGTAGGGAAATATATATCCCAATGATGATTGATTTGATAATTTGATCAAGATTTGCTAGCAAGGCTAGGAACAAAGTCCGTTAGATGATTTGATATCACTATAATCAAAAGATGGTTGGTTTCCCCCTCAAGAGATCAATTGGGGAATAAAGTGTTCTGATCAATCTCGTGATAGGTGAAAATAAGACTTATGCTTGAGATGTGTTGGATCTCAAAATTGTAGGTTACAAATCCTAAGAGGATGTCAAACTCTATGATTGCACTTGCAATGTTTTTTAACCAATGAATGGAGTTAGCCTATATGGTTGACGACTCCCTGCACTTTAGGCTCTACTAAACCTAGGGGGTAGAACTTGATAGCTGAAGCATATAAAGAATTGTGTCATTTGATTGGATTTAAGGATCTATCCATAATGGCATAAAGTGGGATACATGAAGGCTTACTAACTATTCCTATTGAAATTTGAAATGTGATTGTATGGATAAGATTTTATGAAATTCAAAAATGGAATTGGTATGACCAGTGCCTACTTCTATTGGGCTAATGGAGTCAAGATGTGAATGATATGACTTACTTACTAGCTACAATTTGAATTTCTTGGCACTTGTGATTGCTTATACTTTGTATAAACGTGCAAGGATGTAACTATCAGACTCTTCTTATCAATCCAAATGATTCTTACCAGGTTATTGTGATTAATTAATAGGATATTTTAATCCTTCCTTGAAAGAAATAGTTAATTGAATCAAACAAAAGCAACAAATATGCCCTGATAAATCAAATACTTCTAATTTGAATAACAAGATAGAACCAAACTAGAGACAGTGTGATAATTTTATCGATTATAGGGCTCTTCTTATCGATCCAAATAATACTTCCAAATGACTATGATTGACTAGAAGTATTTTAATTCTTTTAAAGAAACCAATTAATCCCACCACACAAGAACAACAAATGTGCCTTGATAAATTGAATATATCCTTGATACACCAATTTAAATAATAAAGAAATATTACGTTGGAGACAACCAAATAATCGTATATTTTCAACAAACAATTAACACCAGAAATTTGATCACCAAATTAAATCTTCTTGTCCATTATATTGCTACAAAAAAAATTTACAATACATAATATAATGTTCTATTTTGGGAATTGTTCAACCTATCCAACTATTTGATGAGTTCCTAACCTACTATTTATATTTTTGATGATTTTGTTTCATCTTACATATATACATTGTATTTTTAGGGCTCTAACCCTTCATATCTGTTTGCTGCATCTCTTCAGTATTCTTCTTTTCTGACAAAAATATTTAATTAATTTCCTTCGGCAAATCAAATATTTTAATCCTTATATTTTTGTCTTCGTGAATAATAATCATTATTTCACAATACTTTTGAAATCTTAATAATCTTCATTAATCTTAACCCCTTTGCTAGAAAATCTCTTGTTTATATCTTGCTTGGTTGAAACATTTCACCCAATTTAATAAAATAATTACCTGCTCTTGTAATCTTTGTGGTTCCTTTTAATTTCCTCAGTGAAAATTTTACTTTTCATTGTATGCACTATTGTTTAGGTAAAATAATTACCTACTTCATTAAAATGTATTTTATTTTCCAAAAATACTTTCATCTGCCCTTTTCACCTTTGGTAAAAGATATTATACCTTCCAGTGCAAATATTTTATAATTGTTTACCCTTTGTACTTTTGTGGGTATAAATAATTATTCACCTTATTCCCCTTGCCAAAAAATGTGAAGACTGTACTTTCTCAAAGTAATATTATTTTCACACTTTATTCAATCAGTTTTCACTTTATTACTCCCACAATTTCATGTTTGAATCTATTTGATATCATTCAATTTAATATCTATTTTCACCTTCAAATTTTCAGCCTGACATGCATAATCAAAAACACTTTACTTGTCTCTCTCGAGGGTAGTGTGTCTCCCCAAAAAATTTTCATCAACGTAACCCTCTTGAACGGAGAGATCTGAGGAATCTACTCCAATAGTATTTCTCTCTGATGATTTTAGGGTTTCTCCTTTGTTCCTTCTGCAAAGTATGGTAGATTTATTCTTATCATGTCCTTTTGGAAAGAAGAAGCTAATATGGTCATGTCTTTTGCAGTCACCTATTTACCATAGCATTGACAGATTCGTGTCCAAACACTCTAAACAACATAAAACACAGGAACATACTTTTCTTGGCCGGTGTATCCATTATGCAAAAACCCTTCATCTAATATCCATGTTTATGAAGCCCTTTGCTGATATTGACACTAGTGAATGGTATTGTATCCTAATAGCCATCATAGAGTGAGTGTATAGGCTCTTTTAACAAGAGCTTGAAATATAATGATAGCACAATGAAGGAAAGATTTCCTCATAAAAAGGCTTTACAAACTCTGAATTGAGAACCTCATGGATTCATTGCTTTGTGTTTTAAATACTCACTCCCTAAAAGTGGATAGTGGATACACAACAATTGTTATATTATCACTCATTTATCCTTGTCTCGCGCATGAGTGCCTTCATAGTAGGAACAATTTAGTTTTTATCTCAGCTTGTTTATGAGAGAATTTTTGGGATTTTCATGGCCTTCTTCATTAGATATGCAGTTTTACACACTACAGTGCCTTAGAGTTTGGATCTTCATGATCCTCTCCATATTAGTGGCCAAGCCATATACTCCTTATCGCACCAAACTTAAGCACATCCCAAAACAACTCTGAGTTTAGTTAGATTGCATTCTGAACTAGAACCATGGTTGCATAACGTAAATACACATCTCATAATCAGGGAGCTTGAACCTAGTATTAGCCTTCTTTTAGTCAATGGAATTCCATCTCCTTGAAGTGCACAAAGAAAATAGTAGAATTGGTACTAAGGCTTTTATTTGTGAGTTCAACTCAAATGCCATTTCCTAATGCCTTCATTATCTGTCCCATTCTATTCTTTGAATCATGCCTTGCTTTAACCAGCATCTTCATGTTCAGCTATGTCTTTACTTCATTTGAAGTTATTGTACTCCTTCTCTATAGATTCAATCTATTTAACACATATTTGAATTGCTATATCCAAAATGTACCTTGAACTGTCGTGGGTAGTCATCATAAATTGTTTCTTGAGAGATCGACATGCAACTAGTCATTTTGGAATTCTCTACAATATTTTTACCTTCGGAATATTCTAGATTGATGAGGAGTATTAGCATCTTCAAAGACAATATCTTATTTGGCACTTACTGTATGTCTAAATGTACTCAACAACCCCCTTTAATGTCACATTTGTTGATGATTTAGGGTGTTTATCATCAAACCTACTCATTCCCTCATCTGGTATTGTCATTTGTGATTACTTTAGGGGTGAATGGTATTTCATTCCTTTAAGTAGGTCTTCACCACAATAATCACTTCAATGTTTTGGCCTTTTTTTCTTCTCCTTTGTACTGCTTTGCAAAAACCCTTTGTGAGTGACAGCGTTAAGAAGCAACTTCAAATTTTATTTTCATTTACACCTTCATGTGGTTGCCATTAGCCATAATAACATTATTTCATTTTTTCCATATTGATTCCATAATTTGAATGGTTTTTCCTAGTTCACCATTTTTCAGAGACCTTGAATTATTATTAGTTTTTTAGGTTATGGTATTTGGAGTAAGGCTTTTTTCTTTCCTTTTATTTCCTCAACACTTCACCTAACAATTCTTTTGCATGTTCCAAATTATCCTCTTGCAAAGAGAATAAATAACAATATTATATGTGGAGGATTGCACCCATGTAACCTTATTCTTGTTAAGAGTTCAAAAGCTTTCTCTATTTTACTTCTCTCACATGATCCTTTAGTCAAAAATAGTGTATAAGAACATTGGGAGCATAAACCCTAATAACTGAACTTCATAACACTTTATCTTTTGTAATTATTCCACCAAAGATAAAAAATGCATTTTAAATGAAATGGATAGGTAGCGGAATTTGTTTTCTAACCCTTTTCTCAGTGATAAAATGAGTCAAGTAGCCTTTAAAACTATTTTGGAAAATTAATCAAATGATCTCCAAAAGCCATGAAACTGCACCGGTATGTTAATTGATGGTAGGGGAGTGTGGTTGCAAGACAGATTGGTATGAAGTTATTAGGTTTGCAAACTCTCAACGTTCAAGGTTGTCTATATGGCATTTTCTGCAAACTATACTTTGTCAAACTCAACTAAAACCCTCCAACTTGCCTCCTTGAAAAAATATCAAATCAGATCCTATTAAGTTGTAACTTTGGAGATTAGTTCATTTAGGCATGGTGAACATGTGTGCAAGAGGTTTTTTCACCAAGCATCATCAGTCATAATATATCAAACATCAAAGTTGACCTCTTATGAATTTTTTTTGGAAATACAATCTTCAAATTGGGTAAAATCCATTTGGATTTGATTTTGAAAAAATACCAAATGATGTCCTGAAGCTTTGAAAATTGACATGGGTGCACATTGAGATGGGGACAATCAAGAGAACTAATTGGTTTGTCATGAAACCTTTTCAGTTGCTTAATATTTTTCTCCAAATTTGACCTACTTGGAAGATCTTATTATGTAGACAACAAACCTTCGCAGGACCCTTTTAATTTTCGCTTTTGAAACTTTGGAAAATTAGATCAAAAGGAGCTGAAATTTGGTGGAGACACTCACATATGGTAGATGAACATGTCTATAAAGTAATTTTGCATGAAACTAAACGAACTTCCAATTATGATTTTTCAAACTGGGTCATTTGAGCAGATTTTTCAACTGTACTCAGGTGAGTGCTGAAATCAAATTTTTCACATGGGAACCTAAAATTTGCATGAAATTTTAGGCTCCAATAGTGGCTCCATCTGGGGATGTATGCCCCTTGTGGGAATAGCAAAAATATAGCTCTCTAGGAGAGCAGAACAAGTGTTTTATTTATTGAGCAACAAAATTAAACTTCCTCTTGAACTAGTATGGTCTGAAAAAACCACACAACTGACGGAACAAGGCCACCAAAAAGGAAGGACCCTATTTTACCCTATCATACAGCTTGTTTTGTCTTGATTCCATCAAATTCCTCTTGAAAATATTCATGCAATTTTCCCTACTACATGCACTACTATTGGAGACTTTTAGAAGATCATTGTATTCAGCTTAACCAAAGTTCCTTTCACCATTGTGCAGTTCATAATTCCTATTATCATGTGATAAATATTTTCCATCTCCATCATACAAATTGTATTCACATTCAATGCAACATTTCTCATTATTTTTCATACTAACATGTATTGTTAGACGATCTCCTAGTTGTACTGAAAATCCACCATCTGAATGCCATTCTTAAAAATTTGAAAATTCTTCCATATCAACATCTTTTGAAATAACCAAATATGAAATATTTTTACTTCTTCCATATTGCTAATTGGCAATGACACAAATTTCTGATCCACACAACCATCATTATGTATATTTGAATCAATCAATGTTGATCACTTCTTATCCTTGATGTGCAAACCCATGTTATCCTCAAAGATCTTTGATTCTATTTTATACATTCCTTCTTGAACTAAAGAAAGAATAGAATATTTATCAGCTTCAAGAATTTTTTCATTATTGTCACACAAAGTACTTTCACTGTCAAAGGAAATGTGCATTGGGCAGTCAATTTCAGCATCATTCATGTGTGTATATCTTTGATACTCCATAGTCAAAAAATTTAAAATTTTCTCACTATTGAGTGAGCACGTTTCTTCATCCACCCCATTATTGTTGTATTATTTACTCTTCTCATCATCATAGCAACACTCAAGATCATCATAGAATGACAAATCAAATGCACTATCAGCACAGTCATTTGTTCCACAAGTTGATATATTATCCTGGTTATCTAAAAACGTTTCTTTCTCCTCATAAAACAAATTTGAATACACCTGGAATTCATGTCCTGGCACACCTTGAAAAAAAATTGTTTGATTTTCTTCTATTATTTGATCATACAATTGGTTTGAAAAATTTTGAAAGTTATTTTCAGGTGTGCAAACTTTTTCTCCATTAACTATGTCATCATAGTACTTTCTTGTCAATGAACTTTCTATTTGTTCACTTCCATGGGGACTTACTGATTTTACATATTCCCTTGCTTCTTCTTCTAAATCTCCATAAAAGTTGCAAGCATCCCTTTGCTATAAATTAAAATCCATAGGCTTGTCATCAAAATATGGATTTTCAATTAATTCTTCATAGCATGCATTGTTCTCACAGTCATAATCTGATATGCAAGAGATATTTTCTACATCTTTGTCCTCATCATGCAGGTTGTCATAGCAATTATTTTCACTTGCATACCCATCCTCCATGAGATGATCACCATCATTGTTTTCTTCATTGTTGTAGGGCACACTGTGCTCTTTTGTTTCAGCTTCTAATTTAGTATTTTCAGTGCTATGGTGATGCATACATGCCTGCTCCTCCATATCTTTTTAATAATGACTGATATATTCCTTTGGCAATGTGTTTCTGGTAATATCTTCAATGTTGCAATCATCCTCCAAGATGGAAAATTGCTTCTCAGCAATTTCATCTTCATTAAACTCATTCTTTGTGTTGATAGATTTGAAATTCCTAGCATGCTCATGCCTGATTATCCATAACCATAGTTGTGCAATAGTATTTGGCTTTGATGACTTAGGCCAATTAACTGGATTTGGATCATATATTCTCATGAACTGTTCTACAAACATGGGTTCATCAAGTTGAAGATCAACATATATCTTCCAATAGATGATAAACAGTCTATTGAATGGGGAACACACAGATTCTCCTTTATTTCTCCTTATACCAAAAAATGTCTCTAAAATATCTTGACTTCCTTCTTGAATATGTAAATGCTCATCATCTTTTTCCTGATACTAGCTCAGGAATATTCTTATGAGATCTTCCCATGAAGATATACTTTGCATGGGAAATCTTATAAACCATTCTCTTGCACCATCCCTCAAAGATCTTGAAAAACATCTCATAATGACATCTTCTAGATAAATTTGAAAGTCCAAAATGGAATCCCAAAATTGTTGTACATGCTTATGAGTTGATTCACTCCATTCTCCATGAAACTTAGGGATATGCTTTAGCAGTTATGACAGTTCACAGGGTTAAGGATTTGGGTAGCCTTGGATATTATTGTAGTTAAATGGTTTATCAATGGTTGAGACAAAATTTGGAGGGCCATATGGGTTTTGGAAAATCACTGATCTTTGTTCAATAGATAGAGGATAAGCATTCATTTGGTTTGATGACTATGGTGCATAAATTTCCTACTGTGAATGATGTGCATTACCTCCATTACAAAAATTCTCAATTGTACCATAATGTGCATGGGGAAAAAAATAATTGCTATACATACTTTAGCCTATGACTTCTATTTTTGGTTGGAAATGTTGTAGTTCAAAAATGTATGTTCATTCTTCATTAAGTTTTTAACAGATTCGCTGCCTACTTTTCCCAAAAGTAAGAAAATGAAACTGATTTTGAAATTGTTCTTGTTTTACCCCAGCAGAATCTCCTCACTCAACAATATGGAAGTAATTACCCAAATGTAAAATTTATATTGACTCCTTAAATGGATAGGCTAGAACCAAATTTTCTAAACTTTTTCCCTAGTAGAGTCGCAAATCTGTTGGATGTGTGACTTGGATGGGGAGTGCAACTAACATAATTATGAACCTCTGGTTGAAGACCAATTTCAGAATTTTATTGACTGTATGAATGGATAGGCTGGAATTGAATTCTTGTTGAGTTTGTCCCTAGCAGAGTCGCCAATCTGTTGGATCTCACTAATGTAGATTACAAATTCTAAGAGGATGCTGAACTCTATGATTGGACTTGCAATGTTTTCAAACCAATGAATGGAGTTAACCTATATGGTTGATGACTCTCTATACTTCAGGCTCTGTTAAACCTAGGTAGGTAGACCTTGATAGCTGAAGCAAATAAAGAATTGTGTGATTTTATTGGATTTAAGGATCTATCCACAATGGCATAAAGTGGGATAGATGAATGCTTACTAACTACTCCTATTGAAATTTGAAATGTGAATGTATGGATAAGATTTTATGAAGTTCTAAAATGGAATTGGTATGACCAATTCCTACTTCTATTGGGCTAATGGAGTCAATAGGTGAGGGTATGTGCAGGATCATGATGGGCCAAAAAGTGGCAATATAATGGGTATGTGTAGGGTATGTGGCTGACGACTTTTTTTTAACCCAATTTTGATGAAACAAAAAGGGTTTTAAAACATCTATAGCTTTCAAATGGGCCAAACATGTGTCACATTCTATGCTTCAATACTATAGGATTTTTTTCAAAAATCATGAAGTTTTACCAAGTTAAGGTGGCTAGACATAATGCATTTTTATATTTTTAAATTTGTAATAAAAAATTCATAATTTATTATTTCTGGAAAAATTATAGAAAATATGCATCACATTAGACATGAGTCCTCTACTTATATCTAAAATCTTATAAAAAAATATTATCATTTTATTGTGGTTAGAGTGGTCAGACAAACACCTACTTCTTAGTTTCCCCGAAATTTAATGCTAATGATTGAAATTTCAAATTTTCACCAAATAGATTTTTCTTTTAATGGTATGTGATCATGATGGGCAAAAAGTGGTAATGTGATGGGTATGTGGCTGATGACTTTTTTTACCCAAAATTGATGAAATAAAAGGGTTTTTAAAGAGATTCTCAGTTTTCCACAATAGAAATTATATGCTTTACTTTGAATTTAATAAATAATTATTATTCATTTTCTATTTGAATTACAACTAAAGTCCTAATTGATAGGCTAATTGAAAAACATCTATAGCTTTCAAACGGTATCACAATTTTTGAATCCAAGATATGTCACATTCTATGCTTGCATACTATAGGATTAAAAAAGAAAAAATTGAATTTCATAAGTTTTGACCAAGTTAGGTTGACATACGAAGTTTTTATATTTTTAAAAATTTGTAATAAAAAAATAATTAATTATTTACTTGGAAAAAATTACAAAAAATATGCATCACATCGGGGACATGAGTCCTCTACTTATATCTAAAATATTATAAAAAAATATTATCATTTTATTGTGATTAGGGTGGTCAAAACACACCTACTTCTTATTTTTTCCCTAACTTTAAGTACCACTACATTGAAATTTCAAATTTTCACCAAATAGATTTATTTATTTTTAAACATACTTAGTAGTTTAGAAACTACATTCAATTTGCAACAAATTCTACCTACACATTTTTGAAATATGATAACTTATTCAAATTTTATGTCAAGTTTCCTAACTCTAAATTTTTTTCCACTTAAGGGCTTTGTTTTTCCATGAGGATCCTGCACATACCCTTAAATAAATCTAGTAGTTTAGAAACTACATTCATTTTTCTACAGGTTCTATTCTTACATATTTTTGAAATAATTTAGATAACTTATTCAATTTTTTACATCAAGTTGCCTAACTCTGTTTTTTCTAAATTTTATTGCCACTAAAGGGCCTATTTTTTCCTTGATGATCTCACATACCCATGAATTATATGTGACTTACTGGCTACAATTTGAATTGCTTGGCACTTGTGACTGCTTATACTTTGTATAAATGTGCAAGGATGTAACTATCAGACTCTTATTATCGATCCAAATGATTCTTACTAGGTTACTATGATTAATTAATAGGAGATTTTAACCCTTCCTTGAAGGAACCAGTTAATTGAATCACACAAAAGCAACAAATGTGCCCAAGTGACAAATCAAATACATCTGATTTGAATAACAAGATAGAACCAAACTGGAGACAGTGTGATAATTTTATCGATTATAGGGCTCTTCTTATCGATCCAAATAATACTTTCATTGACTAGAAGGATTTTAATTCTTTTAAAGAAACCAATTAATCCCACCACACAAGAACAACAAATGTCCCTTGATAAATTGAATATATCCTTTATACACCAATTTAAATAATAAGGAAATATTAAGTTGGAGACAACCAAATTATCGTACATTTTCAATAAACAATTAACACCAAAAATTTGATCACCAAATTAAATCTTTTTGTCCATTATATTACTTCAAAATATTTTTGCAATACATAACATAATATTTTGTTTTGGCAACTGTTCAACCTATCCAACTACCTGATGTGTTCCTAACCTACTGCTTATATTTTTGATGATTTTATTTCATCTTACATATATACATTGTATTTTTAGGGCTATGACCCTTCATATCTATTAGTTGCATCTCTTTAGTATTCTTCTTTTTTGAAAAAAATATTTAATTAATTGCCTTCAGCCAAATCGAATATTTTAATCTTCACCTTTGTGTCTTCATGAATAATAATCATTATTTCACAATACTTTTGAAATCTTAATAATCTTCATTAATCTTAACCCCTTTGTTGGAAAATCTCTCATTTATATCTTGCTTGGTTGAAACATTTCACCCAATCGAATAAAATAATTACCCACTCTTGTAATCTTTATGGTCCCTTTTAATTTCCTTGATGAAAATTTTACTTTTAATTGCATGCACTATTGTTTACGTAAAATAATTACCTACTTTGTTAAAAAGTATTTTATTTTCTAAAAATATTTTCATCTGCCCTTTTCATCTTTGGTAAAAGATATTAAACCTTCCAGTGAAAATATTTTATAATTTTTTACCCTTTGTACTTTTGTGGGTAAAATAATTATTCACCTTATTCCCCTCACTAAAAAATATAAAGATTGTACTTTCTCAAAGTAATATTAATTTCACACTTTCTTCAATAAGTCTCCACTTTATTACTCTCACAACTTCATGTTTGAATCTCTTTGATATCATTCAATTTAATAGCTATTTCCACCTTCAAATTTTTAGCCTGGCATGCATCATCGAAAAGACTTTACTTTTCTCTCCCGAGGGTAGTCTGTCTCTCCAAAAACTTCTCATCAGCGTAACCCTCTTAATCGGAGAGATCTAAGGAATCTACTTTGATAGTATTTTTCTCTCCAATGAGTTTACAGTTTCTCCTTTGTTCTTCCTACGAAGTATGGTATTATTTCTTCTTATCATTTCCTTTTGGGAAGAAGAAGCTAATATGCTCCTATCTTTTGCAGTCGCCTATTTACCATAGCATTGATGGATTCATGTCCAAACACTTTGAACAACATCCAGCACGGGAACATCCTTTTCTTGGCCCATGTATCCATTATGCAAAAACTCCTTCATCTAATATCCTTGTTTATGAAGCCCTTTGTCAATATTGACACTAGAGAATGGTATCGTATCTTAATAGCCATCATAGAGTGAGTGTATAGGCTCTTTTAACAAGATCTTGAAATGGAATGATAGCACATAATGAAGGATAGATTTCCTCAGAAAAAGGATTTACAAACTCTGAATTGAGAACCCTGTGGATTCATTGCTTTGTGTTTTTACTCACTTCCTAAATGTGCACAGTGGATACACAATGATTGTTATATGATCAATCATTTATTGTTTTCTCGCACATGAGTGCCATTGTAGTAGGAACAATTTAGTTTCCATCTTAGGTCATTTATGAGAGAATTTCTAGGATTTTCACGGTCTTCTTTGTTAGATATGAAATTTTGCACGCTACAGTTCCTTAGAGTTTGGGTCTTCATGATCCTCTCCATTGTTATATGATCACTCATTTATTGTTGTCTCGTGCATGAGTGCCCTCATAGTAGGAACAATTTAGTTTCCATCTTAGCTCGTTTATGAGAGCATTTCTATGATTTTCATGGTCTTCTTTGTTAGATATGCAATTTTGCACGCTACAGTCCCTTAGATTTTAGGTCTTCATGATCCTCTCCATATTAGTAGCCAAGCAATATACTCCCTATCTCTCCAAACTTAAGCGCATCCTAAAACAACTCTAATTTTAGTTCGATTGCATTCCGAACCAAAACCATGGCTGCATAACATAAATATGCATCTCATAATCGGGGAGCTTGAACTTGGTATTAGCCTTCTTTTAGTCAATGGAATTCCATATCCTTGAAGTCCACAGAGAAAACTACAGAGTTGGTACTGAGGCTTTTATTTATGAGTTCAACTCAAATGCCATTTCTCGATGCCTTCATTATCTGTCCCATTCTATTCTTTGAATCATGCCTTTCTTTTACCAACATCTTCATGTTCAACTATGTCTTTACTTCATTTGTATTTATTGTACTCTCTTCTCTATACATTCAATCTCCTTAACACATATTTGAATTGCTATGTTCAAAATGTACCTTGAACTGACGTGGGTAGTCATCAGAAATTGTTTCTTGACAGATCGACATGCAACTAGTCATTTTGGAATTCTCTACAATAATTTTTGCCTTCGGCATATTTTAGATTGGTGAGGAGTATTAGCATCTTCAGAGACAATATCTTCTTTGGCACTTACCTTCTATCTAAGTGTATTCGGCAACCCCCTTTAATGTCACATTTGTTGATGATTTAGGGTGTTTATCATCAGACATACTCATTCCCTCATTCGGTGTTGTCATTTGTGATTGCTTTAGGGGTGACTAGTATTTCATTCCTTTAAGTAGGTCTTCACCACAATAATCACGTCAATGTTTTGGCCATTTTTTTTCTTTTCCTTTGTATTGCTTTGCAAAAACCCTTTGTGAGTGACAGCGTTAAGAAGCAACTTAAAATATTATTTTCATTTACTCCTTCACGGGGTCGTCATTAGCCATAATAACATTATTTCCTTGTTGCCATATTAATTCCGTAATTTGAATGGCTTTGCATAGTTCACCATTTTTTCAGGGGCCTTGAATTATGATTTTTTTTAGATTATGGTATTTGGAGTAAGGCTTTTGTCTTTCCTTTTATTTCCTCAGCACTTCACCTAACAATTCTTTTGCATATTCCACATTATCCTCTTGTAGAGAGCATAAATAACAGTATTGTATGTGTAGGATTGCACCCATGTAACCTTATTCTTGTCAAGGGTTCAAAAGCTTGGTCTATTTTGCTTATATCACATGATCCTTTAGTCAAAAATAGTGTATAAGAACATTGGGAGCATAAACCCTAATAACTAAACTTCATGACACTTTATCTTTTGTAATTATTCCACCAAAGATCCAAAACAGATTTTAAATGAAATGGATAGGTAGCAAAAAAAATTTCTAACCCTTTTCTCTGTGATAAAATGAGTCAAGTATCCCTTAAAACTATTTTTGGAAACTGATCAAATGAGATCTCTAAAACCCATGAAACTACACTGGTATGTTAATTGATGGTAGGGCATTGTGGTTATAAGACAAATTGGTATGATGTTATTAGGTTTGCAAACTGTCAGCGTTCAAAGTCGTCTATTTGGCATTTTCTGCCAACTGCACTTTGTCAAACTCAATTGAAACCCTCTAACTTGCCTCCTTGAAAAGATATCAAATTGAATCCTATGAAGTTGTAACTTTGGAGATTAATTTGTTTAGGCATGGTGAAAATGTGTGCAAGAGGGTTTTTCACCAAGCATCATTAGTCACAATATATTAAACATCAAATTTGACCTCTATGAAAGTTTTCTAGAAATGCAGTCTTCAAATTGGGTAAAATCCATTTGGATTTGATTTTGAAAAAAATACCAACTGATGTCCTAAAGCTCTAAAAATTGACATGGGTGCACTTTAAGATGGGGAGAATCAAGAGAACCAATTGGTTTGTCATGAAATCCTTTCAGTTGCTTAATATTCTTCTCCAAAGTTGACCTACTTGGCAGATTTTACTGTGTAGACAACAAATATTCGTAGGACCCTTCAATTCGCCCTTTTCACATTTTGGAAAATCAGATCAAAAGGAGTTGAAATTTCATGGAGACACTCACCTATGGTAGATGAACATGTCTACAAAGTAATTTTAAATGAAACTGAATGAGCTTCCAATTATGATTTTTCAAAGTGGGTCATTTGAGTAGATTTTTCAACTATACTCCTAAGTGTTGAAATCAAATTTTTCACATGGGAACCTCAAATTTGCATGAAATTTTAGGCTCCAACAAGATAATTGATATTTCAGATTGCTTTTGAATCAAAGAGCTATAACTTTTCATAGTGTTGAGTTGAAGATGATATAGATGCCCCATTGTGCCCCAATGGAAGAGGAATAGTTGGCGTACTATCTCAGTTATTGATGTAGACAAATTTCAAGATGTATAGATAGTCATCGGCTATGGGTAGCCTCTTGTATATTTTTATATATCACACATGTTTGATACTTGGATAGAATTGTTAGTAAAGATAGAAGATTAAGAAGAATAAGATTAATGGATTGACCATTTATTTTGAGATTTATTCAAAAAGTCCAACAAGTCCATGATCCACTAATACTTTTTTAGAGATGGTGATGAGAAATGCATAATTATGATGAATGCATGATGATGATAATTTACTCATATCTAGGATTGGGATTTTTTGTTGTTCCTTATTATTTGATATAACACATACACACGATGCATCAAGGTATTAATATCCAGGACAGTGTTGTATCTAGTGTAATGGACTTTGACTCTACAAAAAAATAGGATAGTTCTTGTTCACATCTTGACATATGGAAACCTTGTTGGAATGTAAGTTAGAAGCCTAGAATATATTGGACCAGAGCATATGCAATTGTCAACAACATACTCCAAACAACTTCCTTACACACATCTACGCAAGTATGCGCCAAGATTATTTTACAAGATATCCACAAGCACAACAAATGAAAAGATAATGATCAATCCCCCATTCATTTCTCTCTAAATCATTTTGATAGACATCATTGAGAGGTCCTCAAAATGGGTCCTTAAGATAAATCAGAAGAAAAGCTCAAAGACAAACAGTCAGTGTTATCTAGATATCTCTTGCTAGTTTAACTTAGTTAAGGTGATGCTTGATACTTATGTCCATCACAGGAAGGATACATCCTAGGAAATTTTGATCAAATGTTTTTTTGATGTTAGGATGATGATTAGTTTTATGGTAAGTCATTGATACAAACTTCACTGACTTATTTACCTATGATCTAGACTTCAAATTTTAACACTTAGGTTCTCACTTTATGACTTGTTATACTTGTTTTCTATTTGTTTTTCCAAAGGTTGAAGATGATGAAATTGATTTATTATGGATGGAGGTTTATTGCGGGTGAAAGCGAAATGGGATGGGCGGTTTTGGGTTTTCTAGAATATTTCAATTTTTTTGGTATTTTGAAAATGTTTTGAGGTAGTTTTTGGTCTTTTTGAGTTGTTTATGTGAATGTTTTTTTTTGTCTAGTTGAGTTTGTTTAGGGTTTTCCAAGATATTTGATGCTATTTAGGTCTTTTGAATGTTTTCTAATGTTTTTGTGTTTTTTATTTTCAATTTTTTTTGTTTTTCTGATATTTGGATGTTTTTTATGTTTTTTGTTATTTGGATGTTTAGGGTTTTCTAAATTTCGACAAAGAACCTAACCTAAAAGACCTATCTTAGGGGCCTCAGGGGCTAATCAAAGATAAGCCTTTCCTATGTTATGCACACAAAGACCATGTAGTTCGATTGACTTGACTTATTAACAATGAGATATGAACATTCAAATGATGGATTTCCAGTTTATTATGACAAAATACTAAAGGATTGACCTAGGGTGTCTCGAGGGCACATCAATGATGGCCTTGCCTACATTCAAGCTCAAAGACCCATAGTTCAATAAGGGTATTGTTTTTGGATTTTTTGATGTTTGAACTTTTTAGGGATTTTTGAAGTGTTTTGGATGTTTTGGATTTTGACTTTACAATTTCATGAATGTTTTCTAGGTTTTAGCTATACAATATTTTGCAAATGTTTTTAGATTTTCTGATATCTGTTTTATGATTTTTTTTGGTGTTTTCGATTGTGATTTTGAGGTAAACGATACCTAGATCACGATGTCAATGTCACGTTGTGAGATAAAAGACATAGATCAAGAGTTATTTGAAAACAAGAGTGCAAGAACATGCCCCCAATGTCTAGCAATGCCTCATAGTGTAATGGATAACCAAGATAGGTAATGTATATGCAAAGAGTTTGACAAAGTTTTATCATGCTAGATATGGGCCATGGGACTTCATGAGATAAGATGTTAAAGAGCCTATCAAAAATTTTCCATGACTAGAGTTGAAGTATACGCCGAATCTTTGTCAAGATCAAGATAAAGTGGAATATTTGGATAAATCTAGATTTGATGGATGGAGGGAACATTGGATTTATCGTGACAAGGATGAGATGCTTCTATCTGAGAAGGATCACATAGACACTCAATTCTACTTATGACGCATGTTTTCCAGGTTTTTATCATAGTACTCACCCAAGGCACCACTATAGTGGTTTTCACAGGAGACCTATTTTTTATTTTTACTATTTCTTGATTTTTTTTATTGTTTGGAAATTTTACCCTCATGTTGAACCACCTAGTGGTACTGATGTAGAGGACACTATCATAACGTGCCAATGATATCATTCCTAGAGAATTTTCTTTGCTAAGATTGAGCACTTGAATGCAACCTTGAAGAACTCCAATCTACCTTGTCAATGCCAGAATTAACCTTGTCTATGTGTGCTCATTGCAATAAAGTGCCTTCAAAAACCTTATGGTGAAGAGTAGTTTCCAACACATGGTCAATGCGAGAATTGGATATTATGAATAGAGTGGACGGTGACATGTATGAAGGAATATGAGATGTATTGGTTGATGGTTTGGAACCTATGACTCTCCAAACTTGGGAAGATGAGAGATGATGGGTGGGAATGGAGGTTTTCATGGAATTCGGACCAACCACCAGATATACTTTGTTCCTTTCTTGAGAAGCCTGCTTTTGTATTTGAGGATGCTTTAAATGGATACCTTTCCCTTTTTAATTTTTCCTCATAGTTTCTTTAACTAGTGGAGTTTTGGAGGGATGATTTTATTTATTTTTCTTCAGTATCCATTTGTACTTGATGTGGACCCCTTTTTCTTTACTTCTTCATTTTCTTTGATGATCTTTGTATTTCTTAGATTGGATTTCTTCTTTCTACATTGGTCCCAGTTTGTGTATGAGATGATGGGTGAATGCCTACTGAATATACGACTGTAGATAAGATTGCCATCGGTGTTGTGAAGGTATTATCAATACCTAATCCTTTGCCCTAATAATGTATTCTCTAATCCATAGCCACAGAATATGACTTGTCATGAACACATGCTATTGTTATGGGTTCCTACTATTTAGGAATATGAACTATTTTCTATGGTTCTATGAAACCATTTTCTGTTGATACTACTTCAAAAGATATTGATGCTAACTCAAAAGATGTTGACGATGCATAATCACTGTATGAATCAAGAATCTCAACCATTGCTTGCTCTTGTGTAGGAATATCAAGAGTGGGAGACTCTTATATTGGATGAAGAACGTTTGTATGCCCATAAGAAAGAAACATATCAAGGGTGATATAGAGGAAAAATTGGGAGTGTAAAATGGTTTGGAAGATGTCCCTTAGCTCTTATTGAAACTTTGGTGATAGGGGTTCTTGATCCTAACTCGATTCGGAATAAATTTAATTATCCTCAAGAGCCTCCTCTTGACATGATCCTTGGGTGGATGATAAATCATTGATAAAAGACTCTTCACAACAGTTTGTGGGTATGGGTGCAACAAGGGGTATTTTTGGCTCGTTTGGAACTTCTTCAACATGTGCAATTATTAAGTCATATGTGGGAGAGATATCACAATCTAACACTTTATTTCATTATGATATAAAATAGTGCTAAACACTATTGACGGGTTTGGACTTTGTTTGAAAATAGTATATTGATACATGCTTGATTCCCCATGTTGTGATAAATAAATATGTCCCACCGTGGTATCACGGGCATTGTTTACATTTTTTGAGTTTAATTCCTTTCTTGAATCTTTTGCTTTTGTATGATTAGGCATAGGGTTTGTGTAAATTTTTAGATTCTCATTCCCAAATTTTTTATCAACATGAATGTATCCTTGTTCGATAAAATCTTCTATTAGATGTTTGAGTCTAAATTTTTTTTTTGTGTTAAATGACCTTTGTATTAGTGAAATTCACAAAAAATGGTCGTCTCTATAGTTACAAGGTTTTACTTGCGGCTCTTGATAGTTTGAGAAATCTTGGAGTGCACGTTAAGATTAGACTCTATCATCCTCTTCAACACATCTTCCATAGGTTCCCCTAAGGAAGTGATTTTTTTTTGCAGCACTATTTGCTCTTTGTTGTCCACATTAAATATTTGTAGCATTGATCATTGGTTGATTGTTTGGTGTATGGTTGTTGTGTATTTATGGTTTGGGTGTTTTCTTGTCTAGCGTCACTTAAGACCACCTTTGCATCAAGAATGCCATCACTAGTAACATTTTTGTTCTTGGCCCAATTGCGCGGCTTGTCATTAAAACTAGTGGATGGGTGGTTATCTCTATATACTTGTGTGTTTCCCTGTGTAATTAGGGCTCTCTTGATGTTAAGGGCTCTAGGGACAAGATCATCAAAGGAGGTAATGCACTGCATTTTCAAGTGGAAGGATAGATCTAGATCTAGATTTTCTATGATAATTCCTACTTGTTGTTCATCAGAAAGTGGCCACTTTCTTTTACTAGCTCTTTTCCTCCATCGTTGCAAAAAATTGGTGAAAGATTCTCCTTTCTTTTGTTTGAGAGTATACAACTCTTCTAAGCTTATGTCCATGTCAAGATTGAAGGAGAAGTGATTTATGAATTTTTCAACAATTTATTAGAAAGCTTTGATGCCTGGAGGCAATTGAGAAAACCAATCCATGGCAAGACCTGTTAAACTTCACGAGAAAAGGTGTATCAAATAGGACTCATTATAGGTCACCTCCATACACATGATCTTAAACTCTTTGATATGGTCCATAGGACTTCCTCTCCCTTTGTATTTATAAAATTTGGGGATTTCAAAACCGGGAGGGAATAGTACCATTGTGATCTTTTGATCGAATGGATATGGACATAAGTTTTTTGTTTGGGGCTTCTTCATCTTTCCCATCCGGAGATCCTGCATTTCTTGTGATAACTTCTTAATTTGTGATGTTAGATCATCTTCCGAGTTTGATGGAGAAACATACGTTACGTATTGTGGGATGGTAGATGGGTTGTATGTGGGATTTCAATATGATAAGCTATTATATGGTGTGTATGGTGGTGTAGGATTTTGTAAAGGTGATTGTGGTGTTGTTGTATATGTTCCCAACATATTCGTATTGGTGATGTTTGGTTGAGGGTTATACTATAGACCATGTTGTTGTTGTTGTTGTGTGAGCAATTGTTGTTGTTGGGCATATTTTTGATCTTGTTGTTGTGCTTCCTATTGTTGTTGGGATACTAAGTTTTCTTGTTATGCTTGTTGCTATTGTTGTACTGCTAAGGCAGCTTGTTGTGTTGCTTGTTTTTGTTGTGCTATTAAGGCAGCTTGTTGTGCTTGTTGTTGTTGGATGGCTTGTTGATAGGCATGTTGTGCTTGCTATTGTTGGGCAGCTTGCTAATAGCCCTGTTGTTCTTTTTGTTGTTGGAAAGCTTGTTGATAGGCCTATTGTGATTGTTATTATTGGACAGCTTGCTAATAATCCTATTGTGCTTACTGTAAAGTGAAGGCATGTTCCAGCAATGTAGGATTGTTTAATTATTGGGACATTTGCAATGGGTTTTGGGTGTTGATGTTTTGCACGGGTAGTGGATTAGTGATGAGAGGCTGGGGGTTCCCTTGGTTCAAAATTCCTTGTAAGATAGTGGATTGGGGTGGAGGAATGTAATTTTTAGGTCCCATTTGATTTTGCATGGTGAAGGGGACCATGGGGAAAGATGATGATGCCATTAGATATTATGGTGGTAATGACACATTAGGACTTTGAGTTCATTGATTGAAAAGGTTTTCTTGATCGATGTCTTGAGGATTTCCTTGTGTTTGGGATGTGGTCAAGGTATTATCTTGGTTGATGGGGTTCGTGACCAACGGATTGTTTTGATTTGGGTCGATGATAGATGGGTTTGAGGTGGATGGTGGATTGGCTTGAGCAGCTTGGGTAACCACTTGTTTTGATGTGTTGATGGGGTTGTTGGAACCACTTGTCAAGGGTTGAATTTTTGTGAGAGTGTTAACTTTCCCTTCTTGTCCTACTTGTGGTACTTGGTTCACATTACCTTGCATAACATTAGGAACACTTGGGGTATTTGTGATGATGGGTGAAGATGGATGTGCTCAAACTATCAAGGTTGTTGTGGCATCATGGAATGTAAGTGTTTTTCCAAATGTTGGTGTCCAACTTGTGTTTTGGGGAAGGTTGGTGGTTAATGGAATGGTCATTTTGTGAATACCCAAAGTTGTGTTTGTTCCTAGACATGAAGTGAGACCAAGGTTGGTACCTAGCCTAGTTGCAAGACTAGATGTTAAGGTTTGACTTGGCACAAGGGATGGAGTTGGTTGAATCGTAGATTGGGTTAACCTTTATGTCAAATTATGTGTGAGAGAAGTTGGATGATTTTGTTTATACTCAAGAATTTCTTCTTTAGTAAGTTGAATTGGATTGTTTGTGACATATTCTACCTCATATGGTCCCAATGGATCTCAAGGTTATTGTGAGGGGGTAGAATAACTCCTTGGATCAAATTCTTGTGAGTTTGGATCACTTGTAGTGGATGGGAATTTGGTTTCTTCCATGATTCTCTTGTGTTGTGATATTGTAACCATAGATTGTGGGTCACCTATGGGAGAGTGATGTTGAGATTTATAACATTTGAACTCTCTAGTTGACTCAAATTTTGGTAAAACAGACACTCTAAGCCATTTTGGAACAATGGTGATAATGGGGAGATGTAAATGATGGATGATGCGGGGAGTGATCAATCTTTGCAAACATTTTGGGACAACACTTTTGTCTTAAAGTTTTGATTGTTTAATGTTTGGATAAAGGATGTTTATGAACTTGTGAATCTTTAGGGTAGATTTTTGACCTTCAAGATGAGCTAGTTCAAAGATGATAACTAACTTAACTAAATGCATCGAAAAGGATTCATTTCACATACAATGTCGCTAAGTTAGGGTTTGGGTTTATAGATTTCCAAGTCCAAAGTGTTGGTGTATTTGAAATTTTTGCAAAGTTTGGTGAGATGAAGGATATGAATTTTGATGAAGGGGTTGATGAGATGTTTGACCCAATTTTGACTTATAGTAAACCTTTATTTTCAAAGACCAAGGTGATGAGAAAAATGCTATACCTCTTAAAGTGATCAAACCCTAAGAACTCAATAATTTTGGTAAAATAGGACTCAAATGATTTTGGAAATAGGACCCAATGATTTTGGTAAAGTGAAACTCAAGAATTTTGGATAATGGAACCCAATGGTTTTGACAGTAGAACTCAATAGTTTTTCCATGTTTTCCTTGTATCAATTTGCTTGTGTTTGGGGATTCAACAATTTGAACACATCAATGTGGGGTGTTGTAACATCCATCCTCTTAATACACAAGTAAACTCAAGAATTTACTAGAAGGTAAATAAACTTAGTAAACATGAGAGAGAGAAATATCTAACTAGAAATCATATGTAATCATAGCTAGAATCAAGAGAAGTCCTTAAATTTTTCCTTTAGATCACATTAAATACAAATGGAAAAAGAATAGTTTTACCTTATAAGTTTGACTATCATAAGCCATAACATGGAGATCGTTGCATCTGGATTGTGGTTAACTATTTTCACAAGCCTCGATGAGCCTTTTGATACAGAGGGAGAGAATCATCTGAGTGCTTTTTCTCCAACCGTGGACTCAAATGGTCCCCCGCACACTACCTAACTCGAAGCGCCCTAGCCCTTCATGAAGGGTATAAATATAAGGAACTGTCAATTTTCTCCATCTGAGTCCTAGTGAAGTGTCCTACAAACCTCAATCAACCATACAACTCTAGATCCCTTATAGCTAAGTATGATCATTATGAATAGTCATTCCATCTAGACACACACCTTTGACTCATCTTAGAAACTATCTCATCTTATAGTTTTTCTTACTTTATTTGGTACTCTAGGCACAACTAGTCTGTATAGAAAATCCGTTCTAGTCAATCTGACTTAGAATTAATCCATAATTCATTACAAACATGTAATGTAAATATTTAGATATTTCAAACCTTTTCAAAAGTCCCTTATTGCATTCTTGCAATATCTAGGGTTTATGGTGTCCTGTCATTTACTTCTCAAGATTCAATACCCAACATCTCGATGCGTTTAATTGAGTTTCAACATTATCGAAGAATCTCTTAATATGTTATAAAGACTTCCTATCTTGCTCTACGGTTTTCTCAACCTTTCACTATCAATCAAAATATATGTGCACAATGTCATATCTGACATAAGAGTTATAGATTTCCTACATCCTCCTGGTTTCAATACTAGGGTTTAGCTTCTCTAACCCAATACATGGAAATATCAGCATCCTTGATTTTACAAAGGTAATAACATAAGTGTAACTAATCCTAAGAACAAAATGCCTCTAGTCTTTCCTAGACCACTTGACATTGTTTGAATTCACATTTTCCATACATGAATAAACATAGTATTCAAGGTATTCCTTCACCAATGTAATGTCTAAAAGAATACTATCATTTAATATCAATAGTCTTGATCTAATTCAATCTTCCAACATAAGTTATGATCCCACAACAGTAGTTTACAATTTTTGGCCAAACTGGACACTGAAATAATTTTTTTTAACAAAATATTCACTTTCGAGCACCTATAGCAGCTAAATTGTGAGAAATTTGAAGATGATGAAAACTAGAGTTTCATAAAATTTTGTTTGTAGATTCTAAATATATTTTTTTCAAAAATTTTGGAATCATATTGCACTTTTTCCATCTCCCTCGAAAACTATTTTTTTTCATAAAACAACATTTTAAAAAAGTGACACTCACTATCTAACACATAACTTTTTCCATGAAGGAAAAATTATAACTATTTCAAATTTATATTTATAACTCTAATATCTAGTGCTTCCACTTGGTTAGATATTTTTTTATTGAATTTTTTTTAATCAAGTTTCAAAGTCAAACCAATTATAATTCAGACATAGCGTGACTTTATACTGCGTAACTTTTTTGTATGTATCAAAATTCAATTTTTCTTTTATTGTTGGATCAAGGACTTCAATATTTGGTGCACTCATATTTTTTATTTTTTTCTTTGATAATTTTCTATTTTTCCACATGTGTAAAACAAAGAGCTTGATTTTCAGTGAAAAACCTACATTCACAAGAAATAACAAATAAATATAATAATCAAATTAAATTTTATTAAAATTATAATTTTTTGGAAGCTTATAATAAGGAATACATATTTACAAAAAAATAAATTTTAAATGAATTCATTTGATCCCCAAAAGGTAAATCAAAAGTGGGTTTTATCAGATTTTGATAGGTGTAAAGGAGACTTATATGTATGGTTTAAAACTAGCAGGGTTCTATCCAAGGGGGCTTGGTATAAGGTGGTTTGATCAAACCCTCAATTGGAATCCTTTAAATGGAACATTTCAATGCTTAAATCATTATATTTTCTAAAAATATGTGATTTCAGCAAAAATCATTACATGGAAATATCAACATCCTTGATTTTCCAAAGGTAATAACATAAGTGTAACTAATCCTAAGAAAAAAATGCCTCTAGTCTTTCCTAGACCACTTGACATTGTTTGAATTCACATTTTGTATACATGAATAAACATAGTATTCAAGGTATTCCTTCACCATTGTAATGTCTAAAAGAATACTATCATTTCGTATCAATAGTCTTGATCTAAGTCAATCTTCCAACATAAGTTAGGTTTTAATATCTTATAAGCATATAAATACCTAAGAAATTTGGTCCCACCAATAAACTAGGTAGGAACTTAGTGCCACCAATAGGACAATACAACTTTCCTCTTATCTATTTTCTCCTTATCCAACAAGGATTCAACATATCCTTCAATTACACAAGATGTGTCTTGGTTAACATAGTAACTATCATTAACAGTTAAACTATACTATAGGGAATTTGGGACTCCACGTCACCTTATTCCACTTTCTAATCATATCATAAGTCAAACCATATTCACCACCCTAGGTCTATCCATGGTTCTCAATTCCAATTTAAACTATTCCATAAGGTAGAATCATATTCATGTTATTCTAGACTTTACCTTTCTTAAATAGTGTGATTATGCAATGATTTCCGACTCTAAATACCTTTATGAGCTTAGGTGGTAAACACTAATCTCACTTAATATCAAAATAAAGGATAGCTAACATTAGGAGAGCAATTCATTTCTAGTATCTTTACTAGCATGCAAACTCCCACATGAAATAACTATGTTCATAAATATTCATACCACCTTCTTAGCCATAGGTAACGAGCATGGTCATGGTATTCTCAATACCCTTAATGATTCATACACGTCCTTTATCCAAGTTGAGCCATCATTTGGTTTGAGTGTCTTAGCACATTTTTGGGTTAAGAATGCATGGGCCATTAGCCATGACATAGTATGAGTTTCGATGTTTTAGGCTCGGTCTTCATGGCCATGAGCCAATACATAGAAAGGAGCTTGATTTAATATAACTCAGCCATTGGTTTCGAGCATTGCTACAATGAATATTGCATTACAAAGAAGCTTCAAGATTAACACATCTTTATGTTGCAATTCAAGCTTTGGCACGTCATTAACGACAATGGTATCCATGCATAGAAATACATATAGTGTGGTCTACACACTACCAGACTTACAACCACGAAGGCCTTTTCGATAACACATAAAACTAAAAAAAAGCCATAGGGGTAAAATCTTTCATAATAGTTATTAATACTATCATGTTTCATACCTAATTTCCTGTCGATAGCTCTAAGACGAACCCAAGGTGTGCTTAGCTACCGCTATATCAAGCATTCTCCCTTAGACTTGACTCCTTACTCAAGACTTCGCTCTATTTGATTCTATCAACAATTTTAGTTGACGTATATATAAATGCTCAGCTATAATGGCCTCGAGCCATTATTACAGTATGTATTATAATGCATTAAGCTCGCCAGCCTTAATGACCTTGAGTTGCAGATATAATGTTGTAAACATTGCAAAATAGCTCGACTTTCATGACTGTGAGCTATAGTAAAGGAAGGGATGTGATATATTGAAGCTCGGCCTCCATGGCCTCAAGAAAGTCATGATAAGGAACATAATAAAGAATAGCTCAGCCATAAGTCTCAATCTTAGACATAGTGAAGAATAGAGAGAAATACGGCCCAGTCGTAAGGCCTTGAGCCTCTGAAATGAAAAGAATAACTTTAAATATTGTTCAAGCTCGACCATAAGGTCTCAAGTCATTACACCATATAGAATATTTATCAGAGATAATGACACCACAGTAAAAACATCACCCCATATGATATGCATGCTAAGGGAGTTTGATATAAAAGGATATCATAACTGAAAATGTATGCAAGGATAAGACTGTTTACTCTACCTTAGCACAGTCCTTCCAATGCGAAGGTATTCCCAGTTCAGCCTCCATTGTCCTACTCTCGGTGTCTTTTCCATGCACGGAGCTTCCCCTCATGCTCCTTGAAAGGCTTCTCAAGATCCTGCAAGAAAATAGTTTCCATTCTGTTTTGTTGGTAGTTAAAGTTGTTCATCCCATACGCTGGCCAAAAGTCGTTCCCCCTTCAGACCGAAGATAATAATGATGGTCCTTTTAGAAGACTAAAGGATTATTACCACATCCTAATTTACATGCCTATCTTCGAGGAAACTACGTCCCTTTACCAAGGTGGCATGAGTGGTTTCTCCCACTCGGCCAACTACCATGATAATGGCTTTCACAAGCATGACCCCTGCCAGTATATGGTGAGCTCCAATCTCCCATTATTTATGATGTCAACTATATAAGAGTAATAACGTAATATCATAGCCAATTTTAAAATATCATATTTATATAATTATATTATAATATCTTAACATGCATCCCCAAGATGAATGCGAAAACTAATATTAACAAAGATGTCATTTTCCAACATCTCAATGAGAGTCATCAAGAATAAACATTAAAGATTGAATACATAAAACTGACAAATCATCCAAAAATTAAGAGTTGGTAACACAATCTTACACAATCGATGACATTGATCTTTTGTTGTCTCTCGGGCGTATTCACCCCATAAAATGAACTCAAGGATGATCGTCATAACGACTTCCTTTTACAAGGAATCATGCTACAATAATAGTTCCACAACCTAATATGCCAATTCAAGCTATTATAAAGAATAGACAACAATGAACAACTAATTACACAATTGATGTCATGACATAAACTCGTTACAACATAAGAAGTGATGTGTTTGATAGAAAGTTGTCTCGGTCACCAAACAACTAAAGCTCAACCTTGATGATGTCACTATCCCCAAAACGACTAGGTTGACGTTAAGCAACTTGAAATAGATTTAAACAACATCGACATCTTGTCGAGTCAAGAAATAAACTTAAACTAAAAGGGTTGAGTATCACTTACCCCACTCAACTAGGTTCACCATTGTGCATCAACACTAGACCTAATATGGAAACAACCTATTCCTTTCCTTGTATCTATACCCTTCTCTTTGATGATGCTCTCCCTCTTATTCTCAGAGGGGCGAAAACTTGTTCCCTGAATGCAACTTGCAATCACCAACTCAAAATTAGTGTGTCATTAATCATTTCATAATCATTATGAAATAATCACACCTTGACAACTTTTAAACACATGTCAATTATAGTTAAAATAAACATAACTCATGAAAACATTAATTTTTTTCTAGGCATTTTTACTAAACATCAAATCATTAAATCATGTGTAATCATCTACTAATTACTTCAAAAGTAAAACATAAAACATATTTAAAGTTAGGGTTGTAACAGGTGTTCATTTCATTTAATCTTTGTTTAATGGGGTTATTTTTACCACATACACTTGTCTTTCTTGTGTTCAAACTAAATCTTTATGTCAAAAGCAACATCTATTCCACAAAGTCCATTTTTGTGAAAAGGATGAAGTTAGGGGCACAGTTACCTAGGTTAACTTTGGGAAGTATGGATTGAGATGTAAACCAAAATATTTAGAAGTCTCTAAGAATAAATTCTTAAGACAAGCATTAATATCAAGGTTTTATTAAAGGGTATCCATACTTAGACTAAATGGTTTGAAATTTTGAAATGAGTTTGTGAATGTTTGTTTGTAATGTTTTGGAACCAAGCAAGGTATTAAACTAACTCACAAGAATTTACAATCATAGGTTGAAATGGCCACACTTGTGAGTCCCCACTTAGATTTCTCAAAACACTAAGATAATGCGAACAGTTAGAGATTTGGCAACACTAGCTCCCCTCCATGACACACACTTCTCATGACCACCAAATCTCAAAATTCTAAAGATCCTAAGATCCTAAGGATTTTTTTGTTTCAACAATGAATAGTAAAAATGTGGGGCAGCTTCAAAACAACCATTCTTCCACCAACAAGCATTAAGGATTTTTGGTAACTAAATAATTTGGTTCTTAGTAACAAACTAAGAACACCCAACTATATACACACCCACTTTACCACTTAAGGCTCTTACTACCATTCCCATTCCACTTAAGGCATGGTACTAGGTGCAGTATGTTATACAATCCAAGATAGAAGGTACTTTCTCATGATTTTCCAACCTTTAATATAGCCCACTAGTAAATGTGCTTGCAAGAACTTGCTTATGAGTTTTGCATTGCGAGGTGTGTCCCATAGTAAGTCCTCTCTTAAGGGTGACACAAAGCATAAAGGTGTACTTAAGTATTTCTCTTCACCCAAGATTGCACAAAGTGCAAGGGGATTAGATACATACTATATATGCACATAAACAACGAAGTACACTTGGAGTGTTTCTCTCCACCCAAGACCACACAAAGCGCAAGGGAATTGGATACACACTACAAGTGTCACAGCAAAGCAAGAACTCATTCATTTTAACCTCTAAAGCTAAGATGAATTCATTTTATGCACAAAATGAAATGTTAAGTTTCCTTGTTCAATTTTAAGCCCAAAGTAAAATGATGGTGTGAGGGTTCAGTTTTAACCAACTTTGAAAATGAATTTTAAGCCCAATTGAAGGCTAGTTGGTCCTAAAATTGTAAGTTTTAAAACCCAATGGAAATTTAGTGGTCCTAAAACATAAACCAAACCAGCATATGATGGGTTATAATTGCCTCACAAGTGTTAAAACACTGTTACAATAAGGGTATGTGCAGGATCATCATGGAAAAAACAGGCCCTTAAGTGGCAAAAAAATTAGAAAAATCAGAGTTAGGCAACTTCACTTAAAAATTTGAATAAGTTATCTATATTATTTCAAAAATATGTAAGAATATAATCTATAGCAAATTGAATGTAGTTTCTAAACTACTAGGTTTGTCTAAAAAAAAAATCTATATAGTGAAAATTTGAAATTTCAATGCAGTAGTAATTAAATTTCAGGGAAAAAGTAAGAAGTAGGTGTTTGTCTCACCACCCTAACCACAATAAAATGATAATATTTTTTTATAATATTTTAGATATAAATAGAGGACTGGTGTCCTGATGTGATGTATATTTTTTTGTAAGTTTTTTTCCAAGTAAATAATTAATTATGAATTTTTTATTACAAATTTTAAAAATATAAAAACTTGTATGACCACCTTAACTTGGTCAAAACTTCATGAAATTCAATTTTTCTTTTTAATCTTATAGTATGCAAAGCATAGAATTTGACGCATGTTTTGGATTCAAAAAATGTGATACCGTTTGAAAGCTATAGATGTTTTTCAATCATTCTATCGATCAGGACTTTAGTCGTAATTTGAATAGAAAATAAATAATAATTACTTATTAAATTCAAAGTAAAGCATAATTTATATTAGTGGAAAGCTAAGAACCTTCTTTAAAAACCCTTTTCGTTTCATCTATTTTGGGTTAAAAAAAATTTGTCAGCCACATACCCATCATATTGCCACTTTTTGGCCCATCATGATCTTGCACATACCCATAACTAAAACTAAGAAAATTTGAAAATTAAAATTTTTAATTTTTTTTGGTTTTTTCCATATTGTAGTAAATCATGTTTTCAGAGGCCTTCAGAGCAGAATTTAGGGTAAAAACTTGCATCAATCCCTAAAAAATGATTTCCATAGGCATTGGATTTTTAGGGATTTAATTAGTACTCTTGGAGAGCTTTCCAACAGTGCAAACGGATTTGAATTCTAAGCAACGAATAGAAAGTTATAACCCCAACAAGTTGGGGTAAATTTTTTCCTAGTTTTTCTCCAAATCTATAAAACCAAATAGTCTAAAAATAAAAAACGAGAAGTTAGTGACATGTTAGCATTTAGATAAATTCAAAAAATTAAAGCACATGCTGAAAATTGATCACAATTTTTCTTACCATAGATGGGCATTGTAAATCATGATAGCATCGCTATAAGTCATTTGGGCGTCACTCTGGTGAATTTGGGAATCGCTCTACAGAGAAGATAGTGATCACAATAGCATCGCCATTTTGAGGTGCGTCGTCATTTATAAATCTTTGATACCTATAAAAAGTATTAACGTCACCATTTATTTAATTAGCGTCAGGATATTAAATAGGCGTCGATGTTTCATATTACAATAGCATCACTATATGGCGATGCCTAGCAAAGTATGTCACTGAAATTATTTTGAGCGTCGTTGTTTCCTATAAAATTTAGAAAAAGTGGAATTCGAGATAGAAATTGATTGAATTTGATCAATTTTTCCCTCCTAGCACCAGAATGTCAATCGAGGATATTAGTATGGGTCAATTACACTTTTAGATCCATGAAGAATCGAAGTATAACAAAGCCACTAATACTCAATCTAAACATGACCAATTGAATTGAAGTTAAGCTAAACATTCATCAAATCAAAACATTCTAAGTTGTGAAAACATTTAAAATGTCTACTATAACCCATTTGAAACTTATCCCATTTTGGGAGTGGTGTTGCCTTGATGTGGAATGGTGACCCTTTCCTAATCCCGTGATCAGTGAGCTTCCTTCAATTGATTATATTGAAGAGAATCGATGAAATAGTTGTGAGATGTGATTGAAAACATGAATTATGCTAAAATGAGTATCATGCAAAAGCTAATCTAACATGATTTATGCTAAAATGATTCAAATATGCAATTGCTAAGCTAATCTAAATGAGATTTAAACTAAAAAAAATTCAAACCCTAATTAATTAAATGAGCTAAATGGATGCATTATGTGATCATGGAACCTATTAATGGAAGCTAAAGCTATTTAATGCAACTAAAATGTACTGAAATATGCTAAATGTGTGCTAAATATTAGTGTGAGTGTGAGTGATTTCAATAGCATAATTTTTCTGTAAAAATATGGATGACATATTCATTTGTCTCCAAATAGTGACCTATTCATAGGAAAGCAAATGAGAAATGAAGGGTTGAGATCAAGAAAACTAATCAAAGGTCAAGGATGGAGGAAATGAGAGGCATGGATCATGGATTCTCATCAATGGGTGAAAATGCAAGATGAGATTTAATCAAGGGTTCTCATTCCTTCCAAACAAGGACACTTTTTACCTATATAAGAGGTCAAAAGTTAACTTGCACAAGAAGTCGCAAGTTAACTTGCATATGAAGCTAAGTGAGAATATTCATTTTTTCAAATGACTGGAGAGAGAATATTTTTTAGAATATAATCATGGGTGAGGGAAAAGGATATTTTTCAAATTAAAACAAAGTTTAATTGTGCAGAAGGGGAGGGAATATTCCCCTTTTGGAGGAATGAGAAAAGGAGGAATATTCCTTTGCAAGTGGGAGGAATTAGATTAATTAGATAATTTCTAATTAAACAAGGGTTTAATCATGCAATTAGGGGAATTTAGAAGAATAAAGTGATATTAATTAAATTAAATGATTTAATGAATGGGGAAAGGTGAATTGACATTTAATTAAATAACTTGAGGTTATTTAATTAAATAAGAAGACTTAGGGAATTAAATTAAATAGTTTGATTTATTTAATTCAATGAGATGAAATGTTAGTGTGAAAGGGGAGAATTAACCTGATTAAATGAATTAGGTTAATAGATGCAAATGATGCAATTAAAATAGATAGGCTAATTTAATTAATTAATCAAAAATAGGATGGGTTTCACAGGAAATGATGTTAGTATACAAGATTCGAGTGCATGATATCATTCAAGACATTTTTCAATGTCTACTAGAAGAATATTCAGATATTTGAATGGCAATTTGGATTATGGATTATGGTATCCTAGAGATACGGACTTTACTCTGAGTGCTTATATAGATGTAGATTAGGATGGATGTGTAGATGACAGAAAGAGTACAAGTGGTGGTGTATTCTTTCTTGGTTGCAGATTGGTGGCATGGTTGAGTAAAAAGCAAGATTTAGTCCCCTTGTCTATTTTTGAAGCTAAATATATTGATGTTGCATCTTGTTGTACACAAGTTCTATGGATGAAATAAACATTTAAAGATATCACTGTGGTGTATGCTGATCCTATTTCTATCTTTTGTGATAATACAAGCGCAATTAACATTTCAAAGAATCATGTGATGCACTTGAGGATGAATCCTATAAAGCTTGAGTATGTTCTAACAAAGGATTAGGTGGTTGATATATTTTCAAAGGCACTTCCTAAATATACTTTTGAGTATTTCTGAGAGAAGTTAGGGGTCATTTCACCTCCTCTCTTGAACTAGATGCATATGGGGATGCATCAATCTAGTGGATCTATGGGTCTATCTTTTTTCTGGACTAATGTTTTGGTGGCTACCTCTTAGGGGGAGTAAGTAGTATCAAGTGTTGTCATTATGAGTATTATGTTTTCTATATCAAAGGGGAAATCAATGTAAAATATCTTTTTCCTTTTCCATTTATATCAACGGGGGATAGGAAGAATGTGAAAAAAGAGAGGAAGCATGTGAAAAAGGGAGAGGAAGAATGTGAAAAAGAAGAGGAAGCATGTGAAGGAAAAAGGAAGAATATAAAAGACTTTCTACTAAAGGGGAGAAACAAAAAAGAACAGAAAAAAATCTTGAGATGTGTATTCAGAGTTGTATGGTGTCTTTGATGGTTTTTCACATCATGTGTTGTCATCAATGACAAAGGGGGAGATTGTTGCAAGAATGGAAAGATTGAAGTTGTCATTGATGTCAACTAGTCAATTAGTTATCAATTGATTGATGTTTTCATTAGTTTCATGGATACATGTTATTGGTTGTATATGTCGAGGATATTGAGAAAATTGTAATGAAGATATGTTGCAAGTGTCCAGTGGTTGCTCTGAGTTTTGCTCTAGATTTTCTCCTATATTTGTATGGCTCAGATATGTTGATCATAGTTGTTGGAAGCTACTATATATCTTGATTTTCGGTTGTTGATTCATTTTACAATGCAAGTTGTGTTCACCAATTGTGAACTATGGTTTTTTGTGTTTCTAGTTGAGGTCTAGGAGAAATATTGTTGGTCTCGATTTATCTTTGATGAATTCTTATGAATTACGGTTCTAGAGTTGAGTTGTTTTGATTGTATTGAAGATAATTTTGGTATCTGGAAATTTCATGCTTAATTATTTTGTGTTTCACACTGGTTTGGCTAACCTTTTGTGGAATACTAATTTCATAGTTACTGAAGTGTTTTGTATCTATTTGGGTCCTAATGAAGCATGTGTTTGGGTCGCCCTCATTAGATAATTCCACCCTAGGATGTTTTGGTGCCAACCTAATTTGAAATTTGAATTTGGAAGATAAATGTGAATCAGTATGTGTGTATGATGTGGGTATGGAAGATCAAGGTGAAGCCTACATGTTGAGTTTTCGAAAGTAGTGAGTTGAAGGCGCACTCTATCATTCGTCCATGTCTACAAGTGGATTGATTGAATTGTGGTGGAATCCTTTGTTGCATTGATATTTTCTTCTCTCTGTAACAAGTCTTCTTTATCTTCTTTGTATCTATGTGGAAGTGAGCCCTTCGAGTTGTTAGCCCTATTGGACAGTGATTCCTTGTTCTAAATAGTGAGTCCTTGTTTTGGCAGTGAGCCTTGTTTCTCAGGTAGTGAGCCTCTTGTAGTCAGTTTTGATATTCTCTATAGTGTGATTTAATCCTCACCATAGTTTTTTCCTCATTGGGTTTTCCACGTAAATCTAGTGTTATTGTGTTTATGTGATGGTTTTCAGTTTCTACACTAGTACTTGATGTTTAATCTAATAAGTAGTGTTAAGGATTAGTTTTGATGAATGAATTAAAGTTTAAATTTGTGAAAATTGATTCAACCCCCCTCTCAGTTTGCTTGTTCAAAAAAAATGTTGCTTTTTTAGTGGATAGGGGTTTTCCTTGGTCAAACCCCATTTTGGTAATCAAACCTTGAAATGAAATGAAATAGAAAGGAGAAATGATGAATGAACAAATATGCATTGTTGTAACTCACCAAACCCTTGAACAAAAGGCTACAATCTTGTAAGTAATGGCTAGCATGAATGTGGATCTTGACTCTTGCTTGAATATTGTAGATCTTGACATGAATGCTTGCTCAAGAATCATAACCCCTACATCACAAATGTTAGATCAAAAATAAACATGATGTATGATGACTTTGACATGATGCTTGATACTTGAATAATGCTCCAAAATGCTTGATAAACACTCTTGAGTGCTCTTGAATTCTCTTGTAAGTGCTCTTATGATAAATTGATGACTTGTAAGCTTGCTAGGTCACCTGATTGCTTGTTTATGAGAGAAATGAGTGAAATAACCTTGTATTTATACTTGTTTATGATAAATTTCCAAAAATTACAACACTGCAAGCTGACATCAGATCTAGGAGAATAAAATCTTGCCAAAAATTTGAATTTAATTTAGGTCTAAGCTAAGTGGGACTCATATGCTAGTTGTGGCATATGAGTCTCATTAGGCTAAGCTTGGGACACACTTTTCAATAAATGCTTAAATTCATGTGAAATCTAGATCAAGGCCCCAAAACTTAGGTGGGACCCATACATCCAAGGTGGTGTGGGAATCCCAGATCACTAAATCTAGGCCATACAATCCAAAAACACGTCAATTAAGATTGGATGCTGGTAAACGTCAAGACTGATCTTGGAAAGATGCATTAATTAAGGCTTATGGATGCAAAATAAGGCCAATTAAAGCATAAAGAAGCTCAATTTATTAATAAAACCCTAGATTAGTGTGAAAGCATAAGGTTACACTTTACAACACCCTAAACTAGGTCCATTTAGGTCCATTTAGTTTACAAGGTCCCAAGACCTAATGTGAATGTGTTAAACAAACTACAACACTAAATCAAGACAACATTAAGCTTAGTTTAATAGGGAGGTCCCAAACAAGTGCGAAAATGTGGAGGGATACATTTTCCATCACTACATTTAGTCCCCACTTTAGTGAGAGGAGGAACTTGCTTCAAACTCACAATAAAGTAGACAAACTCGCATCAAGAGGGATTCAAATGTACCAACATTGGTAAGATAGGATGAAAATGATCAAGAAGGATGATCAAGCCCCCAGGATCAAGATCCTATGGAAAACCAACATAAGCACAAAGGAACACACATGAACATAATGTAAGGAGCAACAATGAGGCATAAGAATACACTGCCAAAGATAAAGAGAAAAATAAAGCAAAACAAAAGGGGTGGATCAAGCTTCGACCATTTGTCCTGCACGTTGTGGATCAGATCTAGGTTGTTTTTTCCAAAAATGGATGCTCACTCTGAGGCAACGAAACTTCAGGCTATCTGCTAGGTGAGTATCCAAAAGGGGTGAGACACATACGCACATGTCTGGTATGCGCTCACATTTATGAGCAAGTGGCTATGGGAAAGTTATTCCTAAGTTTGGCTCTTGTACGTACAACCAAACCAAAGTTATACCTCTTGATAAATTTGATAAGGTGTCACACAAAAATGAACTTCGAGCTTCATGAGGCGAGAAAAGATTCATATGCTTGAAACTCATGAACAAAAAAGATGGCTCCATAGGCAAGAAAAGTGTGTTATGCAAGGTGGCCATATAACCAAAATTGTGAAATAGTGTCAAGTATGTTCAAAGGAGTTTTTCCTAGTTCATGTAAATTTTTAACTTAGGGAACATCATGCCTAATGTCACCAAGAGAGGACCAATCAAAGAATAAAATATTCACAACTTAGGGGATGTAGTGTGTCGCATCAAGCCACTAAGAGGAATGTAATATGCTAAGAGAGATCACGCTCTTGAGTGGCATCACACCTAATGTCACCACAAAGAGAAAGATGCATCGCATGAAGACAACTACACGATGAAACATGAAAATTTACAAAGAATAATGCCAATGTATGCCCCCACTTTAAAGAAATTTCTAAACACCGTGTTGTGAGAAATTACTTTAAAGTAGTAAAGGATAAATGCTAACAATAATGAGGAAATGAGAGCTTATTCGAAAAGCCCTATACCAAGTCATATATTTCCAAATAAAGCTACATTGATATGAAAAAGGAAGGGGTTTCCCCCAAAATGAAACTCCAAACACATGATGGATCCGTGGATTCGGGGTCAGTATGTTCTTGCTACAATGTTTTTAGAGAGCTTGGAACTATCATTATTCCCCAAATACTCATAGAACAAGAAGAATGGCACAAAGAGAGTAGAAACAAAGAAAAGATTTTTAGGTTAATATGGAAAAGACCTAAATTTCTCAAAACCTTACATCATCCCCAAAAGGAAAACATAATAAAAATGAAAAAGATAAAGGAAAATATTTTGGGTCAACATGGAAGAGACATGAATGTCTTGACACCTTGTGTCATCACGAAAAGGAAAACACGAGACAAATGAAAAATGATAAAATGCTTACGACATAGAGAAGAATGTAGATATAAATAGAGGAATGCACAAAGAAAGAGAGAGATATACATCAAATAGAACAACATGAGGAGATCATATTATGCACATGCAATCATAGACAAAACATTAAAAGAAGATAATGCAAAATACTAGTAAAGCACATGCGAGTCAACCTATAAGAAAGTCATCCAAGTCCCAATCATGTTCATTATATATAGAAGGTGGAAAAATAGCCAAAGGGACAATAGCAAGTGTTGAACTAGGGTCATCACCAAGTTCACCACTTTTCTTAGGAGAATTATCGCTTAAGCTCATACAAGATGAAAACAATGTATTCAATTCATTATGCACTTCATCAATCTTAGCAACCTCATCATCATCATCATCCAAATTAATCACAATTAGAGGTTGAATGATAATGTCTAAAGAACTATTTAGCTCCTGTTGTGGTTGTGGCATAGGATCTTGTTGTTGCGGCAAAAGGGGAGACTCATAGTGTATTACTTCAGTTAGGTTTGGATGTTGATTTTCTTTGTTTGTGTCTTCATTTAACCTTTTCAAGAAAGAGCACGACATCTATGCCTACACTCTCTAGCATTTTGGTTTCTTTTAGTTTGATTTTCAAGTTGTGTTTGTGTAGGAACGGGTCTAGCAACCATAGGTTTCTTTTCTTCCATAAGGGGAGGAATAGAAGGAACCATGTGTGAATGTTATGTTTTCTATTTTGGAATGTCTTTAGGTTCAATCATGGGTTTTTCAAGGATAGGAGGCTCAATCATAGATTGAGGCATGTTTCTAAGGGATATTTTTACTATGCATTTTGCCTTAAATTTTTCATAGGATTTGAAAGCAAAGTCCTCAGGGGGTTTAATAGGTTCCATAGGCTCAAACAAAAAGAAATATAATGAAAAGTTCCAATAGGAAGAAAAAGGATTAAAGCCACTATGGTGCACTATAAAGATTTCATTGTCAAAGGGAAACATTAAGAATTTATTATGCACAACCAATGGGATGGCTTCCATGGAGCATAGCCATGGGTAATCAAGCTTCACATGAAATTGATTTGACATCAATATGATGGAGAATGAGACATCTAACTTTTTTTGTCCTATTTGTAAAGGAAGGGTAATTGATCCCATGAAGGGTAAGCGAAACCATTATGCGTCTTTACCCATACTTTCACTTTATTATATGTTTCTTGGTAGATTTGATGCACAAGTAAGAATTCTTCAGTGATCACATTCTCTCCACAGATGGGATCAATTAATATCCCACTATTGGGCTTGTCATTGATTTGGTCATCTATGTAAAGAGAACCATCAAGTGCATTTTTTATAATATCTTTAGATGAGAAAGCAATATCAAGAGGTTTCTTAGTTTGGCCCTTATGCGATTGAGTTTTGATCAATGCAACCAAACCATCAAGATGGTTTTGTTCATTAGTATCTATAGGACCTTGTTTATTAGTATCCATATTGTCATCATCTGTGTCAACATTCATCACATCATTCTTCATAGTTTCACTAGCTTTAAAAAATGAAATGTTATGATTCGGCATAGGGTTGGTAAAGATTTGAAAATTTTGGTTAGAAGAGGCAGCAAACTTATTTCCTTGATCATTAACACCTCCAATTGAAAGATGACCAGAATCAATGAGGTCTTGCACAAGATGTTTAAGATGCTTACAATGTCCGGTGTCATGTCCATTTTGTCGGTGATAATGGAAAGAGGAATTTGATCTAAATTTTGGAGGTAAAGGCTTATTAGGATCAGGATTTTTAATGAGAGGAAAGGTGATCCTTTTACAATCTAAGAGTTGTTTCATGGTGTTTTGGCTTGGGTCTTAGGTAAGGGAGTGAATTGCCTAGCGAGATCCCCAAATACAAAAGGATTTGTCTTCCTTATAGCAGCCAGTTGGGTATCAACATGTTGAGTCATTTGTTTAGGAGGATTAAGTTCAAGGAAGCCTTTATTCTATTTTCTAAAAGGTTGATAATTTTTCTGGTTTATGGATTTGAACTTCTCAAGTTGGCTAGAGGTGGGTTTTGGTTCATGACTACTAACCGAATTTTAATAATCACAAAGGGTCTAGTATATAAGTGTATGAAGGAGGTAAACTTCATCATGCTAATCTTATCTTGTATGTTTGCAAGTTCTCAATGAACATTCATTGAAGGTGAGGATTAGGAATCTCTAAGTCAATTTGGTAATAAAGTGATTGGTAGTGTGAAATGAAATCAGTAACTTTTTCATCATCTTTTTGCTTACATCTCATCAAATCAGCTAAGGTAATATTAGGAGTCATATGCACTTGGAAATGGTTTATAAATTCCTCAAAAAGTTCATTGAATGAATGAATTGAGTTGCTTGGTAATGATGAAAACCATTCTAAGGCGGTATCCTTCAAGGACCTAGGGAAAAGCTTAGCCAAGAGCTTATCCTACAGGACAAAATCACTACATAAGGTGGTCTAAGTGGAAACATGGTTAGAAGGATCTCCTTTCCCCCCCATATTTCTCAAATCTAGGAATCTCTATACCTTGTGGCATCAATTTTCTCAATATCTCCTAGGATAAGGGATTTATTTTGACATAGTATGTAGGTTGTCCATTTTGATTTTAGTTTATGGTGGAAACTTTCTTTTGAAGGAATGAAACAATTTGCACAAATTTATTTATGAGGTTGTCATTGGTTTTGTTTTGAGATGGAGGTGAATATGGTGGAGGTGTATATGTGTTTGAGGGATTAGTGAACAAAATGCTTATGGGAGGTAAAGTGGTAGGAGATATAACTTAGAATGCCACCAAGGCACTAGGGATGCTAGAAAAAATACCCAAGGTAGGAAAGACATTACTAGGAGGTTGCATTGTTGTTGTAACTTGAGGGTTGGTATAGTTAGGAATAGAGGCAATGGTTGTGGGAGGAGGAATTTGTGTTCCTCCTTGACTTTGGAAATTATTTGAAGGTAAAGCAGATCTAGTCATCAAGGTGAGATGTTTTCCACAGATCTGAACTATGTTACGCACAAGGTCAACTCCTTGTTCACTTTCAATCATGTGATGTATGTTATCTATGGTAGGGATATAAATGGTTAAAATTTATTCAGTACTTACTTGATTTTGTAGGTTTGCTAAGTATTTATGAATTTGGATTATGTTTTCTTGTGGAATACTAGCAACCATTGTCTCAACACTTGTCACACTACTTGAAGGAAAATAATTGTCAAGGGTATGGTCCATACCTAGTGAACTAGTGTCAACACAAGTAGTGAAAGAGAATAGCATTTATCTTGAACTTTGTCTCACTATAGTATTAGCAATAGGAAACCAAGTTGTAAATCTCATGCAAAGGACAATCAATGAAATGAAAGATGCACAAGATAAATGCTATTCTCTAATTCAAATTCAAATGAAATTAATGAAACAAAAACTCTGCAAACTAAAATAGATAACTAATAGTAGCAAACAGAAGCATAGAAATAGAGAATTTAATGTTGAAAAATGTAGTTTAAAATCTAAAATAGGACTAAATCGCCTAGAGGGGCGTATGAGTCCCAATCAAGTTTTTTCTGGGATTTAAATTCTAAATAACAATCACAACAGAACACCCAAAAATTAGAAAAAACCACCTATACTGGGACTAAATCACCTAGAGGGGCATATGAGTCCCAAATTAGGGTTTTTGCACCATTTTCAACAAATTTTGTGTGAATTTTTTTTGTTTTGGATGATATCTAGACTAAGTGAAAATGCAGATTTTAGATGAAATTCAATTATGAAAGAGACAAAAATGCAACCTATATGCACTTTCACTAATTTGCAAAATTAAAAAACCCTAGATGCCAATTAACTAATGCAAAACCTAATGCAAAGTTAATGCAACGTACATCTAGCACTATGATGCATCCAAATCAAAATTAAGGTGTTCTAAATGCAATTTCATCAAAATGAAACATCAAAAATTGTCTTCCTATGTTTTAGGACATAGAAGAACTAATTTTCTCCAAGTCTCATTCAAGGAAGCCCTAGAGATCTCAATCAAGGGAAGTAATGGGAGAAATAGATCTGCAACAAGGTGTCTTAGGGTATGTTTAGAAACTAAAAGGGGGTTCACCACCCAGCTAGGACTTGGAAAGTCTAGTAACATCAAAAACCTAATTACAAAACCTAATGGTGTGCAAGACTTGAATAAATGACCTAGAAATGAATGTAAAACATAATAGAAAACTGAGAAATCAGAGAAGTGCGCCTAGAAACCTATAGAAGCTCAAAAAAAGGTATGAAATGTTGAAAATGTTAAATTTAATCCACACTGGGACTCATACACAAGGCTAGGTGATTTAGTCCCAAATTAGAGTTTCTGGAGATGAATAGAAATCTAGCAGAGACAAGTCTAGAACTCCTAAAATCTGGAAAATCACTAATTTGGGACACACCAAAAGTGGTGTATCGGTCCTACTCGGCTTTTTTGAAGGATGAAAGTTTGAATCTGCTCTTCCTTCCAATCCTAATTTTTGAATCTGAAATATTGAATTCTACTCTATAGGTGTCTTTTAGTGATCTTGAAAACAAGGTGACAACTTTGACGAATTTGCAACCTTGACAACTTCTTTCCAATCTTTCTCTCCAATGTATCTTTAACCTAGATCTACAAATCACACACTAAAGAGAGGGGAAAATGTTATTTTTTAGTGGATAGGGGTTTTCCTTAGTCAAACCCTGTTTTGGTAATCAAACCTTGAAATGAAATGAAATAGAAAGGAGGAATGATGAATGAACAAATTATGCAACATTGCAACTCACCAAACTTGTTATGCAGGTTTTACACACACACCCCACTGAAAGTAGGGACCCTCTTTTGCTCTGGTTTTTCATGCTCTAGCCATTGGATTTTGAGGTTTTGTTTCCTTAACGCATGCTTGAATGATTATCTTATTTGTGCATATGCCCCCTTTCTAAGAATTACTTTGAAAATCTAATTTTTTGAGCTCATTTCGAGTTTTTCACTACTTCCAGGATTTTTCGCCCCATCTGTATTTTCACGGATTTCACTCAAATCCTAGTGGCTGATGTTTTACAATCTTTTCCAGAAATCTTCTCACCTCGTAGAATTCCGCATGGATTGAATTTTCCCAAAATTTTGTCTCCTTGTTGAATTCCCGGATTTGTGGTTTGGTCCATTATTTTTATGAATATTGATGGCCCAATCAAATTTAGAGCCATCACCAATACTGATCGAATTTCCCTTGAGTGAATTCTAAGTCTGGATCCATCAATGAATGATTTGAGACAAGTAGAATTTGATCCCAGGTCCGTAAACTTGTGATCTTTCGATCAATTTTAGTGAAATCGTGTGAGAACGTCGAAGTCTGGGTTTTCCTTCAGTTTCAAGATTTTTCCTTTGCTGGCAGATTTCCCCAATTTTCCTTTTCCTCTGCATTTTCCCAAAATCCAGAGTTTTACATGCTTCGTGGATTTCCTCTCCCTCCATATTTTCCCAAATCTTCGCTCTCTTTATTTTCTAGAATTTGTTGACTGTTGATTGTTTTCGCTAAAATCTGTCTGGCCTGGATTTCCCTAAAATTCCCTTCTAGCTTCGATTTTGTGGAGGGGTGAAAATCCTGAATTGTGGAGAAGTTGTGCTTTAGTGATATTTCAAGTTGATTTCGATCTTTGCATGGATTTGTTTGAATGATGAATATATTATTGGTGATGGGCTAGTTCTGATCTTCATGTTATAATGGATATTATTGATGGTGGTTTTTTCTAAGTGCGGGTTGAAGTTAACAAGGTCGCCAAGGAAGTTCTGGAGGAGATTAATTTGATTGATGGATGGTTTAATGTATTTATTAATTCACCTATGGCTGACCTGGAGAGTATTTTTCTTAAGATGCCGGATAAATTAGATCAAGATAAGGATGAAGCGGCTAGTTAATGATCAATTGCATTGGGAGTTGTGCTTCCTATTTATCCAGAGCCTTTTCTACTTGGCCTTTTCCATCCTTCACATGCACTAGATCGAGTTATATTATAAATACCAGGCCGACCTAGATGAGTCCCGTGCATTTAATGCATATCTTATCTTATTTCAAATTTCTCTTGGCCAACTTGTTTTGTGGCCAATTTTTATTTTAAAATCTAATTAGGCTGACATGCTCTGGGGGTTTCCTTTAAATATGGCATTTTGCCTCATTTGTAAGGGTAGTAGTAGTAGAATTCGCTGGAGATAGTTCTTGGCTGAGAAACAATTAGGGTAGTAAAGTAAGAATTAGGGTTAGAATTTAGTCAATTTTGGAGCAAATGTTGCAACACGGAACATTAGAATTCTTGTTGTTATTCGGTGGTTCAAGACAATTGAAGACATTATGATTTTCTGGTGATCTCTTTCTTTGTGTTGACTTATATATTGCATTGTTCTTGTTGTTCTATCTTTAAGATTTCTCAATGTCATTAGATGTATGCTAGATTTAGATTTGGATATGATTCAATGGTGTTTATGATTTAATGCTTGAAGTGTTGCAGTGATCCCTGGTCCATACGTTTTGTAGCTAGTTGACTACTAGTTGCTTTGCAAAGTTAGCCTGGACCTTATATTCATTGTGCTTAGTTCAATTATGGAGGTTTATTCATTTTGATTGCAATAGGGTTGTTTTGAATAAATGTTCATGATCTGAAAATATTTAATACCTTAGAACATTGCACTATTGTTGTAAGACTGTAGATTCATCTAGGTCAAGTAGGAATTGGTTTATGAGGGATTGGGCCATTTCAAGTGTTTCATCATTTGCATTGTTAGTGTTAGAAGTAGATTTAATCTTAGGGTCTCTCTTAGATCCAGTTATTGCTTGTAGTAAGGTCCCTTTGTGATTACCAGCATTTTCACATTTATCATTGAGTTGTTTATGCATTTTCAAGACCTAACATTAGAGACCTTGGGGTTATCTCTTGAGGCTTGCTAATAGAGATTTAACTTTCAAGAGAGATAGGATTTCATATTCTATCTGAGTTGTTGTGTAGAAAACATCATCAAAAAATTGGTGCTAGAAGGAGGGCCTGAATAAGCAAGCTGGGTCGATTTATGTCTGCCATATCTCCTAAAAGATTCAAAAGAAGAACCAGATCTACTCCAAGAGAAGAGGAATTTCAAGAGTTACAATTTCCTACTAGGTCAAGAAGGACCAAAAAAAGGGGTGAATCATCATCCACCCACCCACTTCCATCATCCCCATCATCCCCATCTTCATCAAGCCCATCTTCATCTGATTCTAAAGCCATCCCCATTAATCATCCATTACCACCTCCACCTTCATCAATGGCTTTCTTGGTGAAAAAACCATCTCCCTTATCTTTCAACCAATACAATCCTATGCCTAAGAACCTTGAGCTTTTCTACTCCAAGTTTCACATTAATGATCCCAAAAGGATTGCAAAGGAGCATATTAGGATTTTTAAAACTACCCTTAAGGATAGAGAAATTAATCATGAGGATTTTGTATGCAGAATTTTCCCATATTCCCTTGGGGATGAGGCTTTTCATTGGTATAACCATCTTCCTGCTGGTTCTATCACTACTTGGCTTTAGCTGGAGACTGTGTTTTTACAGAAATTTAAGATCCCAATCAGTGCTAATGAGTTACTTCTATAGATTACTAGAATCAAGAGGGAGGTAAATGAACCAATAGTGGCTTTCAATAATAGATTTCATAGGGCTTATGCTAGGCTGCAACCCCCTTATTATGTAGACGATGCCTCTACAAGGGAAGCTTATTATGAAGCTTTGGATAGTTTAACATCTACTTTCATTAAATGGAAAGAAAATCCTCCTCACAACCTATTTGAAGCTTATGATGTGGCTCTTAAAGTAAGTACAGACTTGAGACAACACTTGTCTGGACCCTTACTATTAGCTAACCAAACACCTATGTTGAGTTCAGTCCCTCAATCACCCTTGGTTCCACATCCAATTCAACCCTTGAATCAAGTTCCACCCATGCCAAATTACCCTCTAGATATGAACCAACGTGCATTTCCTCATTCGCAAACTTATATTCCTAGTTATTTGCAAAGATCTGAGATATTCAATCAATCCTTGAACCATGGGTCCCATACTGTTTATATACAAAATTCAGATGGTATTGTTCCTCCATCAAACAGTTCAGACAAGGAGAGGTTGGATACACTCACAGAGCTAGTTGAGAAGCTAAACACATAAGTCACTTACCTAATGCACAAGAATAGTCAATCCCAGGCAGCCCAAAGGGAGATTCAATCCAATTATGATCAAAGCAACAAGGATACGATGCAAGCTCAGGGGCAGAACCTTGATAGAGATCATGGAAGGTAGCCACCACTTCAGAATAATGGAGGAGCCTCAACCTCTCTGGATCAGCCAAAAATTTAGGAGGAATCTAGTGGAGTTTATCTAGCCAAAATGGCTTATCAGGATTGTGTAGGCTCCATAACACTAATCAACATTCTGAATCAGACTGTCAAGAATTCTAGATTGGTGTGTCCATTTTCTAGCCAAAATTCCAACATGTCATCAAAAATTCAAGTGGGCGGGAGATAGTACCATCTAATCCTTATGACATATCAGTTATGGTGGTGAATCATGCCCCATTTCCAAGAGGTGAAGAGAATGGACCAGAAAGAGAACTAGACAAGGGTGTTGAAATAGGGTATGTATACAGTGAAGAATCTATAGTTCAACCTTTTGAAGGTAATGAGGAGAATGATAATGGCCCATTAGATGAAGAAGAGTATACAACTAAGGAGGTTCAAGCATTCCATCATGTGCCAACTTAGTATTTTATAAGTGGACAATCTGATAAAGGAGGAAGCATTGAAAGCAACAGAGATAAATTTGTGGTTGGCTCTAAAGACCACTATTCTACCATAATTGCAAAGAAAATAGGTGAATGTGTGGTGGAAGAACTCAAGAAATTCAAATTATGTCTCTCTGATCATGAGTTGTTAAAGTATTCTACCATTAGGGGTGCATTACTAAGATATCTTGAAAGAGATATGCTTTCTGAACAAAAGGGTGCTTCAAGCCATGTTGATACAAATACTTTAAAGGAGGTATTCATGTCTAAAACAAGTTTGGGAAATTATGTACTGGTAGTTGACCCTTAGGGATGGGAGACTGAGGAAATCCTCATGTTACATGACATGCCTATTCATAAATCCAACAGTTCTGAAGCATCGGTAGAATTAACAATAGAAGTGGAGGAGCAAGTATAGTTGTCAGATCATATGCATCAAACTACAAATAATGAGATTTCAATAAAAGAATCTCAACAAGCTATCAATAAGCCAACTGACATTGAATTTGAGGAGAGCATGGCAGTAAATGATGGGACAGCTATGGAAGAGATTAACTTCTCAATACAGGAATTTCAACAACTTACTGATGAATGTCCTACAAGATATGAGGAATAATGTAATGGAGAAGTTAATATTTTAAAGGGTCACCATCAAGAACCAGAACAAATGCTAGTAGGGGAGGAATTTAGGGAGTTCCTTCATTCATCACATCATGTTTTTCCTCTTTCTATTGATGAATTAGGTATAGAAAACTCATAGATTTTATGTATTAGTGACAAGGTGGCTAATGTGGTTTATGCTAATGTGCAGGAAAATCCAAATGGTGTTGAGAACAACAATGTTGCAGCTATCATTAATGAGCTTGATCATCCTAATTTAGGTGAGGATGTGCTTGAAGACTAGTCTATGATGCCTCTTGATGAACATTTTTTCAAGGAAGTTACTATATGTGATGAATATTTTACATTTTCAACACCGACCCCTCGCAATGAAATGCAAATAGGTGAAAAGTTCCATGTTTACACTTCTGAATATGTTCAATCTGATTTTCACCCTGAATTATTCATTGAAAACTCTAATTTTGTTTTGCATGCTTCCAATGCAAGAGGGATATTGCATCATCAGTTGTGACCTCTTGATGACATAGATATCAGTTCTTCACAAGTGCAAGATGTTGAACACAACATTTAGTTTACAGTAGTACAAAATCAGGTTGTTTCTCTACTTTCTAAATATTCTAAATCTTATCAATTTGAATATGGGAATTTGGGAAAGGAAACTTGCATATGGTTTAATCATGGTCCTAATGAGTCACCTTAGTTATTGATTATTCTTGATTATAAGGTTGAATTTGAATGCTACATTTTTGAGGTTTACTTTGCTGAGTATAAAGATAAATTTTCATTTTTTAGGACTATTACCATTACCTTGTTGCTTGTCCATGCATTGATGAATCGTATGGGGTTGGGTCTTAGTTCACCCTGTCTGATGATGAGTTGTTGTGAGTCTCTTTGTATCTAGTTGGGATAGGATGCTTTAGGATTAATTTAGGTTTGATTAGTTGGGTTGCTTTGTCTCCTTTGGTTTGCTTCTGTTTTGGTTATTTTAGGTTTGCTTTGGGTTTTGGTTTGGTTGTTGCTTTGCTTCTCTCACTTGGGTTTTTTTCTTTCTGGTTGGGGAAGTGTCTTTCCTGTAAAATAATTATATTCTTATCTAGGACTATTCAAAGTATTTCATTGATGAACTTTAATCATGTATCTTGAATGGATGGTCGACATCTTTTCTTATCATCAAGTAGTCTAAATGTTTGATTTAAAGAGGATGGGTCATTGGTTTGATATGAACCTGAAGTATTTTGAAATCTTATATCTTTCATACATCTTAAGAATCTTGAGATTGCAGTAAGGTCCTTGTGAGGTCATGGTAGGTGAAAAATCTTATTTCTGCTTCAGCGCCACTATGGTTCTCATCCCTGAGCATGAACTTCATTGTTCACAGGTTGAAATGAAAAAGTTAAAAGAAAGGAATATCAAAAGAAAAGAAAGGTGAAATATTGGAAATCAAAAGAATGAATTTAACTTATCAGGGGTGTCTGAATATCTCTATCGGGGCTATAGATTCCTGGCTGGCAATAGAGCTATGTTTGGGAGAGTCACAATGATAACCTCGTCAGGGCTATGGATGCCTGATTGCCAGTGAGGATCTATCTGGGCTCCTTTTCAAGCTAGAATCTTTATGTAGCCTGACCTGACTAAGCTTTTTCTACAGTAGCTTAAGGAAGGAAATGAACTCATTTGCACACACTCGGATTTTCAGTTTATGGAAGGTTTGGTTTACCTTTGGTTCTAATTTCCTTTCATCTTGCATTTTGATTTGGTTGCCTGATATGGATATCGAAACAAGAGATTCTAGGTTCTTGATTCTTGTTCCTCATCAAATGCTCTGGAGCATTTCCCAATAGAGTCACCATTTTTTGTGCAATTTTCGCACACACGCCCCATTGAAAGTAGGGACCCTCTTTTGCTCTAGTCTTTGATGCTTTAGCCCTTGGATTTTGAGGTTTTGTTGCCTTAACACATGCTTGGATGATTATCTTATTTGTGAATA
>VDFB02105785.1:81530058-81570230 GCA_007258455.2 Sequoia sempervirens | reverse complement strand
AGTGATTGATTCCTCCAACCCCTCTCCCTATTAGATTGGTATCAGAGCAAGCAAAAGATTTGGGATTGATCTTGTATGTCAGAGATAGAGTCTAGTGGTTCTAGCATCATGGTGACAAATTTTGAGTTGGCCAAGAGGGTTGAAGAAATAGAGGAAGACAATAGGGTATTGAGAGAGAAGTTAGACCAACTTGAGCAAGCACTGAATGTTATGCGGTTTGATGGAAGAATAGCAAAAGAAGAAGAGGTTGTAGAGGAGGATAGAATCCCTGAACCTAACCCTATATTGAAGGAGGATCCCTTCTTGAAAGCATTGAAGGCTTTGAGTGGAAAAGCACTTGAAGGAGTACCATTGTTTAGTGGAAAGATGGAGGCTGATTTAGTTATGGATTGGATAGAGGGAATGGAAAACCATTTTGAGTGTGATGGAGTCACTGAAGCACAAAAGGTAAAGGTGGATAAATCAAGACTAAGAGGTTCTACCTTAACTTGGTGGAAATTCATTTAGATAGAGAGGGAGAAGGAAGGCAAGCAGCCTATCTCTACTTGGAAGGGAATGGTTGCCAAGGTGAAAGAAGCATACCTACTTGAAGACTATGAAATTCAGTTGCATAAGAGGAGACAGAGTTTGAGGCAAAGAGATCAGGATGTGAGTTCTTATATTGAGGAGTTTCAAAGACTTTGCATGAGGTCCAATGTCATAGAGGATGAAAGTATCAAGGTGGCAAGGTATCTCAATGGTTTCAAGTGGAACATTCAAGAGGAGATGGTTCTCTTAAGCCCCAAAACAGTGCACCAATGTTATCAATTGGCATTAAAGATTGAAGAGAGGATTAAGAGGAAGCAAGATCAGACTTATAAGGGCAGAGGCAAAGGCAGAGATCAAAGAGGACAGCGTGGTGGCTACCAAGGTAGAGGCAATGACCAAAGAAACCAAGGAGAGTCAAAACTCACAGAGCATGGAGGTGAAACATCTACAAGAGGTGGATATAACAGGGGTAGAGGACCTCAAGGAGGTTCAAACAAAGGAAGAGGAGCAAGCAGGCAGGAGCCTTTCCTTGTATGTACCTGCTCTAGGCCTTTCCTTGTAAGACCTCCTTGGTGCTTTGCTTCACCAATCTAACCTATAGGTCCCTACTCATGACTAGGTGCCCTTGGTTTATCTGACCAACCCATCTTCTATCATTCATCAAGATCATACATTGACCTTCTTTCCCCTCCTAAAGTTTGGACCACATCCATTTCCTCCACATAAAACTGGAAATCCTTGGTCTTCTTGGTTCCCATGCCATGATATGGTTACACAAATGAAAATGAAGCAAAGTAATCATCTCTTATCCATTGACTAGAAGAATGCATGCTTACTGTTTTGATACATGATATCAACTCTCTCTTCTGCTCTCATGGTTGAATATCAAAATCCAGTATGGTGGACCTCCAGAGTTCTAGTCATCTTTCTTCCTCTTCCACCAAATGTTGTCCTAATCAACATGTCTGCTAGCCTAATTGGCTTTGTTTTTTAAAGCCGAAGTTTCTCTTGAGTCACCAGTGTAGCTCTCTCTACCTTTCCAAACTCTTTCATTACTCTGGATGGGTCTTTGAGTTTAGTCATTTGTACCACATGGTTGATGTGCTTTGAATCCTTGCATCTAAGGGGTTTTAAAACCTTAGGGGCCTTAGATGAGAAAAAGAAGTAATGTTTTCTTTTCTTTTTATGTGAGGACCTAGTAGTGAGATAAAAGAAGACATAAAAATTCATGGACCATACTATATCACCTACATGCTAGCTAACAAGGACATGAATGTAGTAGATTTAGGTATGATAGGGGTATTGCAAGGTATATTTGAGGAATATATAAGAATGAAGAAGAATTCAATGGATCAAATTAGTGTCAAATGTTTTCCTAAAAGATCTCCCACACCCTATTAGGGAATTTAATCATTTCTAAGCATTTTCCACGTCCTATGGGAAAGTTTGAGGAGGCTCCAATAGTTGAGAGTTTAATGAGTACTTATAACTTCTTTCCATGCAATCATGATTAGTTAGAGAACATATAGGAAACTTGATGAGCTATGCAACAAATGAAGAGAATATAGGGTATTTTGACCTAGTCTTAAGCATCTCCAAGCATCTAGGAGATATTGAAGGAGTCTTGGCTGATAGATAGGGTCGAGGATAGAAGTTTTATTTTTGGTTACATTGACATCATGTAGGATATCCATAGTCTTATTCTTGGTTAGTTGACATCACAAAAAATATATAGGATGGAGTAGAATGTAGCTCTACCTTTGCAGTTTCATGTTAAATTTTTATTATATATAGCTTGCTAGTGTAGGAATTCTAAGACAAACAATCATGGTAGGACCATTCTTAAAAGATTTCAAATAATAACCTAGTGAACCCATATACTCTTATGACTATATATACACAAATCTAGATTAAACTTAGAATTCATTAACTTTAAGTTCTCTTTATTCTATATTACCTCAGTGAAAGTTTGAGCAAATCTACTCGCACTCAGAGGTGTTTCCTTGAAACCTCCAACAACACCCTATTCAACATCCAAAATCACATATTAAAATACCATTCGTAAAACAATGCTATTAACACATGTAATAAATTTATAATTGTTTACTAACTTTACATACCCCATTGATAGGTGTACTGCAAAAATAAGTAGATTGACTGGTGTACCCAGGGTCAACACTGTGACCCTCGCAATTTTATTAAAATAATAAAACTAAATTAGTTAATCTTGCATTTCACAATCAAAATTTAATAAACTAAATTCAATAAACATGTTGAATTTTACCTGACTGTAATACCATATGCATCATGCAGAATGTCAGCCGCCCTCTCCATCCCTGTAGATGCATACGGATCAGGCTGTGTAGAAGCATATGGATCCTGCTAGCACCCTCCTGAGGGCCCGTAGGGTCATACGAACAAGTGGCTCTGCAAGATCGACACACATGGCCTCAAAGGCCACCACCTGAAGACTCCCCTGGATTGTGTTGTACAATGGGGCTAGTGTGGTGGATGACACTCCGAGTCAAGGATGTGATCACTTGCAAAGTCTCTACATCAGCACTCTCTTTGCAGCTGTGCATCACAATCTGCTCACGAGGGTGGCCTAGCGAGGTCATCTCCCTGCGTGGGATTCCTATGCACCGGGCCTATCCTGTGCTAACCCCCCACCTCTCCCTGAAACTCCCTCATATCAAAATAATTTAGGATTTGGTTCAATACAAACTCACAGTATAATTTCCTAAGAAAATATTGGGGGACTTCACAGTTATTGCACGGTGGGTAATCAAAGACCATATACCATCTGTCATAAAAATGGTTCCTAATCTCTAGGTGGTGGCACCAATGGATAGGAAACCTCTTTGCATTGAGGGTGAGATTTTGATTTGTTCTAGGGTCAGTGAATAGAGAGCACAAATTGCCTTTAGTAATCTTTAAATCTTTAACTTGTTTATATGATAATTTATGCATAATATGCCCTCGATGTTTGCCTCCTATTTTGCCATCCAGATATTTGTTGGGTAATTGCATCTACATTTTTTAACAAATCCTTTAATGAATCTGCTAGATGTATTCTTTCTGTGGTTGAAGAATTTTGATCACTCAACCTACTAATAAGATCCTCAACTTCTTTTCTATTGTTTTCAATTTCACTCCTCAAATTTTCTTGAGTGCCAGGAGGGTATTGAGAGAATGGTGGGGGAGGTTGATTTTGTTGTTGAGGCTAATTTGGTTGAGGATTTTCCTCCTCTTGTTGAGGATTTCCTACAAATTAAAAAAAACCATTCATTTCTAAACTAAAACAAACAAAATCAATTTAAAACTAACAAATTCAAAACAAATACCAAACAATACTTACCTCTTTCATCTTTTCATCGTCGTGGTGCCATATTTGGGAAGAAATCCAATTGCTGTTGATGAATTTTGAAGAAATCACCTCTCCAAGAACACGAGCGCGTATAACAGGGTTTTTGGCCACGAGCGGAGCTAAAACATAGAAAAAACGAAATGAGAAATAATATTTGGACTCACTTTTTTTTTTTGCTTTTAAAAAGGCATAACGCGAATGTGTTATAACATGAATGCATTATGGCTTGTTTTTTTCTTTTTTGGCCACAAAAGTGCGACCATCTTGGTGCACTTACCCATCGGCCTGATTAGATTTTACAATAACAATTGGCCACAAAACAAGTCGGCCAAGAGAAATTCAAAATAAGATAAGATATACATTAAGTGCATGGGACTCATCTAGGTCGGCTTGGGATTTACAATATAACTCAATCTAGTGCATGTGAAGGATGGAAAATTTTAGGTAGAAAAGGCTCCAGATAAATAGGAAGCACAACTCCCAATGCAATCGATCATTAACTAGCCCCTTTGTCCTTATCTTGATCTAATTTATCTGGCATCTTAAGAAAAAACTCTCTAGGTTGGCCACAGGTGAATTGATAAATACTTTAAACCATCCATCAATCGAATTAATCTCCTCCAAAACTTCCTTGGCGACCCTGTTAAATTCAACCTACACTCAACAAAATCCACCATCAATAATATCAATTATAACATGAAGATCAGAACAAGCCCATAACCAATAATATATTCATCATTCAAACAAATCCGAGTAAAAATTTAAATCAACTTGAAATATCACTAAAGCACAATTTCTCCACAGTTCAGGATTTTCACCCCTCCATGGAATCCAAGCCAGAAGGGAATTTCAGGGAATTTAGGCAGATTTTAGCAAAAACAATCAATAGTCAACAAATTCTGGAAGATAAAGAGATAGCAGAAATCTGGGAAAATCCAAAGGGAGCGAAAATCCACGAAGCATGTAAAACTCTGGATTTCAAGAAAATGCAAAGGACAAGGAAAACTGGGGAAATCCGCCAACGAAGGAAAATCCCGAAATTGAAGGAAAACCCAGACTTCAACGTTCTAACACGATTTCACTCAAATTAATCGAAAGATCACAAATTTGAGGACTTGGGCTCAAATGCTACTTCTCTCAAATCATTCATTGATGGATCCAGACATAGAATTCACTAAAGGGAAATTTGATCGATATTGTTGATGGCTCTAAATTTGAAACCGTAAAATTTCACCATGAACGAAAAAAATCATACACAAGATTGAGCTCAAAAATGCAATCATGAGAATGCTACGCACCATTGAAATCTTCAATCAACAGGAGAATACAGTGACTGGGCCATCAATATTCATAAAAACGACAGACCAAACCCCAAATCTGGGAATTCGACAAGGAGACAAATTTTTTGGAAAGTCCAATCCATATGGAATTTCATGAGGTGAAAAGATTTCTGGAAAACAACACAAAACATCAGCCACTAGGCTTTGAGTGAAATTTAGGAAAATCTTGATGGGGCAGAAAATCCCGAAAGCAGTGAAAACCTAAAATGAGCTCAAAAAATTAGATTTTAAAAGTAATTCTTAGAAAGGGGGCATATGCACAAATAAGATAATCATCTAAGCATGCGTTAAGGAAACAAAACCTCAAAATCAGAGGGCTAAAGTATAAAAAACCAGAGCAAAAGAGGGTGCCTACTTTTAGTGGGGCGTGTGTGGGAAAACTACACAACAGGTTTGGTGAGTTGTAACATTGCATAATTTGTTCATTCATCATTCCTCCTTTCTATTTCATTTCATTTCAAGGTTTGATTACCAAAATAGGGTTTGACTAAGGCAAACCCCTATCCACTAAAAAAAAACATTTTCCCCTTTCTGTAGTGTGTGATTTGTAGATCTAGGTTAAAGATACATTGGAGAGAAAGATTGGAAAGAAGTTGTCAAGGTTGAAAATTTGTCAAAGTTGTCACCATGTTTTCAAGATCACTAAAAGATACCTATAGAGAAGAATTCAATATTTTGGAATAAAAAATTAGGATTGGAAGGAAGAGCAGATTCAAACTTTCATCCTTCAATAAAGTCGAGCAGGACTGATATGGATCTTAGAATTTATCAGATCTAACAATATGGTGATACTTCAATCTTAAATCTAACCCAAATGATAAAGAAATAATAAAAGAGAAGGGTTTAGGAGAGACCCTAAGATTAAATCTACTTCTAAGACTAACAATGCAAATGATGAAATACTTGAAATGGACCAATCCCTCATAAACCAATTCCTCCTTGACCCAGATGAATTTGCAATCTTACAACAATAGTGCAATATTCTAAGGTATTAAAGATTTTTAGATCATCAACATTCATTCAAAACAACCCTATTGCAATCAAAATGAATAAACCTCCACAATTGAACTAAGCACAATGAATATAAGGTCCAGGCTAACTTTGCAAAGCAACTAGCAGTCAGCTAGCTGCAAAAAGTATGGACCAGGGATTCCTGCAACACTTCAAGCATCAAATCATAAACACCATACAATCAGTTCCAAATCTAAATCTAACATACATCTAATGACCTTGAGCAATCTTAAAGATAGAACAACAAGAACCGTGCAAGATAAATAAACACAAAAAAAGAGATCACCAGAAAATCACAATGTCTTCAATTGTATTGAACCACTGAATGATAACAACAATTCTAATGTTCTGTGTTACAACATTTGCTCCAGAATCGACTAAATTATAACCGTAATTCTTACTTTACACCCTAATTAATTCTTAGTGAAGAACTATCTCCAACGAATTCTACTACTACTACTACCCTTACAAATGAGGGGAAATGCCATATTTAAAGGAAACCGACAAAGCATGTTGGCGTAATTAGATTTTACAATAACAATTGGCCACAAAACAAGTCGACCAAGAGAAATTCAAAATAAGATAAGATATGCATTAAATGCATGGGACTCATCTAGGTCGGCCTGGGATTTACAATATAACTCGATCCAATGCATGTGAAGGATGAAAAAGGCCAGGTAGAAAAGGCTTTGGATAAATAGGAAGAACATCTCCCAATGCAATCAATCATTAACCATCCCCTTCATCCTTATCTTGATCTAATTTATCTAGCATCTTAAGAAAAATACTATCCAGGTCGGCCATAGGTGAATTAATAAATACTTTAAACCATCCATCATTCGAATTAATCTCCTCCAAAACTGCCTTGGCGACCCTATTAAATTCATCCCGCACTCAACAAAAACCACCATCAATAATATCCATTATAACATGAAGATCATAACAAGCCCATAACCAATATTATATTCATCATTCAAAAAAATCCAAGCAAAGATCGAAATCAACTTGAAATATCACTAAAGCACAATTTCTCCACAGTTTATGATTTTCACCCCTACGTAGAATCCAAGCTAGAAAAGAATTTCAGGGAAATCTTGGCTAGGTAGATTTTAGTGAAAACAATCAAAAGTCAAAAAATTCTAGAAAATAAAGGGACAACAAAAATCTGGGAAAATCTAGAGGGAGCGGAAATTCGCACAGTAGGTAAAACTCTGGATTTTGGGAAAATGCAGAGGACAAGGAAAACTGGGGAATTCCGCCAGTGAAGGAAAATCCCAAAACTGAAGGAAAACTCAGACTTCTACGTTCTCACATGATTTCATTCAAATTGATCAAAACATCACAAATTTGAGGACCTGGGCTCAAATGTTGCTTGTCTCAAATCATTCATTGATGGATCCAGATTGAGAACTCACTCATGGGAAATTCGATCGGTATTGGTGATGGCTCTAAAGTCGAAACCCTAAAATTTCACCATGAACAAAAATAATCATACACAGGATCGAGCTAAAAAATGCAATCAATATGAGAATGCTAGGAACCATTGAACTCTTCAATCAACAGGTGAATACATTGACTGGGCCATCAATATTCATAACAATGAAAGACCAAACTCCAAATCCAGGAATTTGACAAGGAGACAGAATTTTAGGTAAATTCGATCCATGCTGAATTCCCTAAGATGAGAAGATTTCTAGAAAATAGTGCAAAACATTAGCCGACGGGCTTTGAATGAAATCCGGGAAAATATGGATAGGGCGGAAAATCCTGAAAGCAGTGAAAAACCTGAAATGAGCTCAAAACATTAGATTTTCAAAGTACTTCTTAGAAAGGGGGCATATTCACAAATAAGATAATCATCCAAGCATGCGTTAAGGCAACAAAACCTCAAAATCCAAGGGCTAAAACATCAAAACCCAGAGCAAAAGAGGGTCCCTACTTTTAGTGGGGCACATGTACGAAAATTACACAACAAATGGTGACTCTGCTGGGAAATGCTCCAGATCATTTGATGAGGAACATGAATCAAGAACCTAGAATCTCTGGTTTCGATATCCATATGAGGCAAACAAATCAAAATGCAAGATGAAAGGAAATCAAAACCAAAGGTAGACCAAACCTTCCATAAACTAAAAATCTGAGCGTGTGCAAATGAGTTCATTTCCTTCCTTAAGCTACTGCAAAAACCAAGCTTAGTCAGGTCAGGCTGCGTAAAGATTCTAGCTCCAAAAGCAACCCAGATAGATCCTCGCTACTAGTCAGGCATCCATATCCTTGACGAGGTTATCGTTGTGACTCTCCCAAACATAGCTATATTGCCAGCCAGGCATCTATATCCCCAATAGAGATATTCAGACACCCCTGATAATTTGAATTCATTCTTTTGATTTTCAATATTTCACTTTTCTTTTCTTTTGATATTCCTTTCTTTTCACTTTTTCATTTCAACCTGTGAACAATGAAGTTCACACTCAAGGATGAGAACCACAGTGGCGTTCAAGTAGAAATAAGATTTTTCACCTATTGTGACCTCACAAGGACCCTACTGCAATCTCAGGATTCTTCAGTTGTATGAAAGATATAAGATTTCAAAATACTTCAGGGTCAAATCAAACCAATCACCCATCCTCTTTAAATCAAACATTTAGACTACTTGATGATAAGAAAAGATGTCGACCATCCATTTAAGATACATGATTAAAGTTCATCAATGAAATACTTTGAATAGTACTAAATAAGAATATAATTATTGTGCAGGAAAGACACTTTCCCAACTAGAAAGCAGAAAACCCAAGCGAGAGAAGCAAAGCAACAACCAAACCGAAACCCAAAGAAAACCTAAACTAACCAAAATAGAAGCAAACCAAAGGAGACAAAGAAACCAAACTAATCAAACCTAAATTAGTCCTAAAGCATCCTATCCCAACTAGATACAAAGAGACTCACAACAACTCATCATCGGACAAGGTGAACTATGACCCACCCCCATATGGTTAATCAATGCATGGACAAGCAACAAGGTAATGGTAACAGTCCTAAAAAATGCAAATTTATCTTTATACTCAGCAAAGTAAATCTACAAAATGCAGGATTCAAATTCAATGACATAATCAAGAATAATCAATAACTGAGGTGACTCATTAGGACCATGATTAAACCATATGCAAGTTTCCTTTCCCAAATTCCCATAATCAAATTGATAAGATTCAAAATTTTCAGCAAGGAGAGAAACAACTTGATTTTGTACTACTATAAATTGAATGTTGTGTTCAACATCCCACACTTGTGAAGAACTGATATCTATGTCATTAGGAGGTCTCAACTGATGATGCAATATCCCTCTTGCATTCGATTTGGATTTTCCTGCACATAGCATAAACCACATTAGCCACCTTGTCTCTAATACATAAAATCTGTGAGTTTTCTATATTGAATTCATCAATAGAAAGAGCAAAAATAGGATGTGATGAATGAAGGAACTCCCTGAATTCCTCCCCTAGTAGCATTTTTTCTGGTTCTTGATGGTGAACCTTTAGAACATTAACTTCTCCATTAAGTTCTTCCTCATATCTTGCAAGACATTCATCAGTAAGTTGTTGAAGTTCCTGTATTGAGAAGTTAATCTCTTCCATTTCTCTCCCATCATTTACTACCATGCTCTCCTCAAATTCAGTGTCAATTGGCTTATTGATAGCTTGTTGAGATTGTTTTATTGAAATCTCATTCTTCATAGTTTAATGCACATGATCTGACAACCATACTTGCTCCTCCACTTCTGTTGTTAATTCTATCGATGCTTCAGAACTGTTGGATTTATGAATAGGAATGTCATGTAAGATGATGATTTCCTTAGTCTCCCATCCCCCAGGGTCAACTGCCAGTAGATAATTTCCCAAACTTGTTTCAGACAAGAATACCTCCTTTAAAGTATTTGTATCAACATGGCTTGAAGCACCGTTTTGTTCAGAAAGCATATCTTTTTCAAGAGACCTTAGTACTGCACCCCTAATGGTAGAATACTTTAACAACTCATGATTAGAGAGACATAATTTGAATTTCTTGAGTTCTTCCACCACACATTCACCTATTTTATTTGCAATTATGGTAGAATAGTGGTCTTTAGAGCCAACCACAAATTTATCTCTGTTGCTTTCAATGCTTCCTCCTTTATCAGATTGTCCTCCACTTATAAAATACTGAGTTGGCACATGATGGAATGCTTGAACCTCCTTAGTTGTATACTCTTCTTCATCTAATGGGTCATTATCATTCTCCTAATTACCTTCAAAAGGTTGAACTATAGATTCTTCACTGTATACATACCCTATTTCAACACCCTTGTCTAGTTCTCTTTCTGGTTCATTCTCTTCACCTCTTGGAAATGGGGCATGATTCGACACGATAATTGAAATTTTATAAGGATTAGATGGTACTATCTTCCGCTCACTTGAATTTTTGATGACATGTTGGAATTTTGGCTAGAAAATGGACACATTAGTCTAGAATTTTTGACAGTCTGATTCAGAATGCTGATTAGTTTTATGGAGCCTGCACAATCCTGACAAAGCCATTTTGTCTAGATAAACTCCACTAGATTCCTCCTGATTGTTTGGCTAATCCAGAGAGGTTGAGGCTCCTCCATTATTTTGAAGTGGTGGCTGCCTTCCATGATTTCTACCAAGGTTCTACCCCTGAGCTTGCATCATATCCCTGTTGCTTTGATCATAATTGGATTGAATCCCCCTTTGGGCTGCCTGGGATTGACTATTTTGGTGCCTTAGGTAAGTGACTTCTGTGTTTAGCTTCTCAACTAGATTTGTGAGTGCATCCAACCTCTCCTTGTCTGCACTATTTTATGGAGGAACAATACCAGCTGAATTTTGCATATAAACAATATGGGACCCATGGTTCAAGGATTGATTAAATATCTCAGAGCTCTGCAAGTAAATAGGCATATAAGCTTTCTAATGAGGAAATGCACACTAGTTCATATCTAGATGGTAATTTGGCATGGGTGGAACTTGATTCAATGGTTGACTTGGATGTGGAACCAAGGGTGATTGAGGGACTAAACTCAACATAGGTGTTTGGTTAGCTAATAGCAAGGGTCCAGGCAAGTGTTGTCTAAAGTCTATACTTACTTTAAGAGCCACATCATAAGCTTCAAATAGGCTATCAGGAGGATTTTCTTTCCATTTGATGAAAGTAGATGTTAAACTATCTAAAGCCTCATAATAAACTTCCCTGGTAGAGGCATCATCTACAACATAAGGGGGTTGCAGCCTAGCATAAGCCCTATGAAATCTATTACTGAAAGACAATATTGGTTCATTTACCTCCCTCTTGACTCTAGTAAACTGCAAAGTAACTCATTAGCACTGATTGGGATCTTAAATTTCTATAAAAACATAGTCTCCAGCTAAAGCCAAGTAGTGATAGATCTAGCAGGAATATGGTTATACCAATGAAAAGCCTCCTCCCCAAGGGAATGTGGGAAAATTCTACATGCAACATCCTCACGAGTAATTCCCCTATCCTTAAGGGTAGTTTTAAAAATCCTAATATGCTCCTCTGCAATCCTTTTGGGATCATTAATGTGAAACTTGGAGCAGAAAAGCTTAGGGTTCTTAGGCATAGGATTATATTGGTTGAAAGATAAGGGAGATGGGTTGTTCGCCAAGAAATCCATTGATGAAGGTGGAGGCGGTAATGACTGATTAATGGGGATGGCTTCAGAATCAGATGAAGATGGGCTTGATGAAGACGGGGATGATGGAGATGATGGAAGTGGCTAGGTGGATGATGATTCTCCCCTTTTATTGGTCCTTCTTGACCTAGTAGGAACTTGTAACTCTTGACATTCCTCTTCTCCTGGAGTAGATCTGGTTCTTCTTCTTAATCTTTCAAGAGAGATGGTAGACAAAAATCGATCCAGCTTGCCTATTTAGGCCCTCCTTCTAGCACCAATTTGTTGATGATGTTTTCTTGACAACAACAACTCATACATAATATGAAATCCTATCTCTCTTGAAAGGTAAATCTCTATCAGCAAGCCTCAAGAGATAACCCCAAGGTCTCTAATGTCAGTTCTTGACAATGCATAAATCACTCAATGATAAATGTGAAAATGTTGGTAATCACAAAGGGACCTTACTACAAACAATAATTGGATCTTAAGATTTATCAGATCTAGCAATATGGTGATACTTCAATCCTAAATCTAACTGAAATGATAAAGAAATAATGAAAGAGAATGGTTTAAGAGAGACCCTAAGGTTAAATCTACTTCTAAGACTAACAATGCAAATGATGAAATATTTGAAATGGACCAATCTCTCATAAACCAATTCCTACTTGACCCAGATGAATCTGTAATCTTACAAGAATAGTGCAATCTTCTAAGGTATTAAATATTTTCAGATCATGAACATTCATTCAAAACAACCCTATTGCAATATAAATGAATAAACCTCCACAATTGAACTAAGCACAATGAATATAAGGTCTTGGCTAACTTTGCAAAGCAACTAGCAGTCAACTAGCTGCAAAAAGTATGGACTAGGGATCGCTGCAACACTTCAAGCATCAAATTATAAACACCATTGAATCATCTCCAAATCTAAATTTAACATACATCTAATGACCTTGAGAAATCTTAAAGATAGAACAACAAGAACCATGCAAGACAAGTCAACACAAAAAAGAGATCACCAGAAAATCACAATGTCTTCAATTGTATTGAACCACTGAATGACAACAACAATTCTAATGTTCTGTGTTACAACATTTGCTCCAAAATCGACTAAATTCTAACCCTAATTTTTACTTTACTACCCTAATTGCTTCTCAGCGAATTCTACTACTACTACCCTTAAAAATGATGTGAAATGCCATATTTAAAGGAAACCCCCATAGCATGTCGGCCTAATTATATTTTACAATAACAATTGGCAAGAAAACAAGTCAGCCAAGAGAAATTCAAAATAAGATAAGATATGCATTAAATGCATGAGACTCATCCAGGTCAGCCTAAGATTTACAATATAACTCGATCCAGTGCATGTGAAGGATGGAAAAGGCCAGGTAGAAAAGGCTCTAGATAAATAGGAAGCACAACTCCCAATGCAATCGATCATTAACTAGCCCCTTCATGCTTATCTTAATCTAATTTATTTGGCATCTTAAGAAAAATACTCTCCATGTCGGCCATAGTTGAATTAATAAATACTTTAAACCATCCATCAATCGAATTAATCTCCTCTAGAACTTCCTTGGTAACCCTTTTAAATTCAACCTGCACTCAACAAAAACCACCATCAATAATATCCATTATAACATGAAGATTAGAACTAGCCCAACACCAATAATATATTCATCATTCAAACAAATCCAAGCAAAGATCAAAATCAACTAGAACTATCGCTAAAGCACAATTTCTCCACAGTTTAGGATTTTCACCCCTCCGCGAAATCCAATCCAGAAGGGAATTTTGGGGAAATCCAGGCCAAGCGGATTTTAGCGAAAACAATCAACAGTCAACAAATTCAAGAAAATAAAGAGACAACAGAAATCTAGGAAAATCTAGAGGGAGGGAAAATCCACGAAGTAGGTAAAACTCTGGATTTTGGGAAAACACAAAGGACAAGGAAAATAGGGGAATTCCACCAGTGAAGGAAAATCTCGAAACTAAAGGAAAACCCGAAATTCGACGTTCTCACACGATTTCACTTAAATTGATCGAAAGATCACAAATTTGAGGATTTGGGCTCATAGCTACTTGTCTCAAATCATTCATTGATGGATCCAGATTTAGAATTCACTCAATGGAAATTCAATCAGTATTGGTGATGGCTCTAAATTCGAAATGCTAAAATTTCACCATGAACGAAAACAATCATACCCAGGATTGAGCTCGAAAATGCAATCATGAGAATGCTAGGCACCATTGAACTCTTCAATCAATAGGAGAATACAACAACTGGGTCATCAATATTTATAAAAACGACAGACCAAACCCCAAATCCGAGAATTCGACAAGGAGACAAAATTTTGGGAAAATTTGATCCATGCGAAATTCTGTGAGGTGAGAAGATTTCTGGAAAAGATTGCAAAACATCAGCCACTATGATTTGAGTGAAATTTGGGAAAATATGGATGGGGCAGAAAATCCTGGAAGCAATGAAAAACCCAAAATGAGCTCAAAACATTAGATTTTCAAAGTAAGTCTTAGAAAGGGGGAATATGCACAAATAAGATAATCATCCAAGCATGTGTTAAGGAAACAAAACCTCAAAATCCAATGGCTAAAGTATAAAAAAATAGAGCAAAAGAGGGTCCTTACTTTCAGTGGGGTGTGTGTGCGAAAACTGCACATTAGGTTTGGTGAGTTGCAACGTTGCATAATTTTTTCATTCATCATTCCTCCTTTCTATTTCATTTCATTTCAAGGTTTGATTACCAAAATAGGGTTTGACTAAGGCAAACCTCTATAAACTAAAAAAAAACATTTTCCCCTCTCTTTAGTGTGTGATTTGTAGATCTAGGTTAAAGATACATTGGAGAGAAAGATTGGAAAGAAGTTGTCAAGGTTGCAAATTTGTCAAAGTTGTTACCATGTTTTCAAGATCACTAAAAGACACCTATAGAGCAGGATTCAATACTTCAAATTCAAAAATTAGGATTGGAAGGAAGAGCAGATTCAAACTTTCATCCTTCAAAAAAGTGGAGCAAGACTGATAAGGATCTTAGAATTTATCAGATCTAACAATATGGTGATACTTCAATCCTAAATCTAACCCAAATGATAAAGAAATAACAAAAGAGAAGGGTTTAAGAGAGGCCCTAAGATTAAATCTACTTCTGACACTAACAATGCATATGATGAAATACTTGAAATGGACCAATCCCTCATAAACCAATTCCTGCTTGACCCAAATGAATATGCAATCTTACAAGAATAGTGCAATCTTCTAAAGTATTAAAGATTTTCAGATCATCAACATTCATTCAAAACAACCCTATTGCAATCGAAATGAATAAACCTCCATAATTCAACTAAGCACAATGAATATAAGGTCCAGGGTAACTTTGTAAAGCAACTAGCAGTCAACTAGCTGCAAAAAGTATGGACCAGGGATCGCTGCAACACTTCAAGCATCAAATCATAAACACCATTGAATCAGATCCAAATCTAAATATAACATACATCTAATGAACTTGAGCAATCTTAAAGATAGAACAACAAGAACATGCAAGATAAGTCAACACAAAAAAAGAGATCACAAAAAAATCACAATGTCTTCAATTGTATTGAACCACCGAATGACAACAATTCTAATGTTCTGTGTTACAACATTTGCTCCAGAATCGACTAAATTATAACCGTAATTCTTACTTTACACCCTAATTAATTCTTAGTGAAGAACTATCTCCAACGAATTCTACTACTACTACTACCCTTACAAATGAGGGGAAATGCCATATTTAAAGGAAACCGACAAAGCATGTTGGCGTAATTAGATTTTACAATAACAATTGGCCACAAAACAAGTCGGCCAAGAGAAATTCAAACTAAGATAAGATATGCATTAAATGCATGGGACTCATCCAGGTTGGCCTGGGATTTACAATATAACTTGATCCAATGCATGTGAAAGATGGAAAGGCCGGGTAGAAAAGGGTCTGAATAAATAGGAAGCACAACTCCCAATGCAATCAAACATTAACCAGCCCCTTCGTCATTATCTTGATTTAATTTATTTGGAATCTTAAGAAACATACTCTCCAGGTTGGCCACAGGTGAATTAAGAAATACTTTAAACCATCCATCAATTGAATTAATCTCCTCTAGAAATTCCTTGGCGACCCTGTTAAATTCAGCCTGCACTTAGCAAAAACCACCATCAATAATATCCATTAGAACATGAAGATCAGAACTAGCCCATCACCAATAAAATATTCATCATTCAAAAAAATCTGAGCAAATATTGAAATCAACCCGAAATATCACTGAATCACAATTTCTCCAAAGTTTAGATTTCACCCGTCCGCAGAATCCAAGCCAGAAGGGAATTTCGGGGAAATCCAGGCTAGGTGGATTTTAGCAAAAATAATCAATAGTCAACAAATTCTGGAAAATAAAGAGAGTGGAAATATGAGAAAATCCAGAGGGAGCTGAAATCCACGAAGCAGGTAAATCTCTAGATTTCGAGAAAATGAAGAGGACAAGGAAAAATGGGGAATTCCTCCAGTGAAGGAAAATCCTGAAACTGAAGGAAAACTCGGACTTCGATGTTCTCACACGATTTCACTCAAATTGATCGAAAGATCACAAATTTGAGGACCTGGGCTCAAATGCTACTTGTCTCAAATCATTCATTGATGGATCTAGACTTAGAATTCACTCAAGGGAAATTCGATCGGTATTGGTGATGGCTCTAAAGTCGAAACCCTATAATTTCACCATGAACGAAAACAATCATACACAAGATCGACCTTAAAAATGCAATCATGAGAATGCTAGGCACCATTGAACTCTTCAATCAACATGAGAATACAGCGACCGAGCCATCAATATTCATAAAAATGATAGACCAAACCCCAAATTTGGGAATTCGAGAAGGAGATAGAATTTCAGGAAAATCCGATCCATGCGAAATTCCCCGAGGTGAGAAGATTTCTTGAAAATAGCGCAAAACATCGGTCGACGGGCCTTGAGTGAAATCCAAGAAAATCTTGATGGGGTGGAAAATTCTGAAAGCAGTTAAAAACTCGAAATGAGCTCAAAACATTAGATTTTCAAAGTACTTATGAGAAAGGGGGCATATTCACAAATAAGATAATCATCCAAGCATGTGTTAAGGCAACAAAACCTCAAAATCCAAGGGCTAAAGCATCAAAGACTAGAGCAAAAGAGGGTCCCTACTTTCAATGGGGCGTGTGTGCGAAAATTGCACAAAAAATGGTGACTCTATTGGGAAATGCTCCAGAGCATTTGATGAGGAACAAGAATCAAGAACCTAGAATCTCTTGTTTCGATATCCATATCAGGCAACCAAATCAAAATGCAAGATGAAAGGAAATTAGAACCAAAGGTAAACCAAACCTTCCATAAACTGAAAATCCGAGTGTGTGCAAATGAGTTCATTTCCTTCCTTAAGCTACTGTAGAAAAAGCTTAGTCAGGTCAGGCTACATAAAGATTCTAGCTTGAAAAGGAGCCCAGATAGATCCTCACTGGCAATCAGGCATCCATAGCCCTGACGAGGTTATCATTGTGACTCTCCCAAACATAGCTCTATTGCCAGCCAGGAATCTATAGCCCCGATAGAGATATTCAGACACCCCTGATAAGTTAAATTCATTCTTTTGATTTCCAATATTTCACCTTTCTTTTCTTTTGATATTCCTTTCTTTTAACTTTTTCATTTCAACCTGTGAACAATGAAGTTCATGCTCAGGGATGAGAACCATAGTGGCGCTGAAGCAGAAATAAGATTTTTCACCTACCATGACCTCACAAGGACCTTACTGCAATCTCAAGATTCTTAAGATGTATGAAAGATATAAGATTTCAAAATACTTCAGGTTCATATCAAACCAATGACCCATCCTCTTTAAATCAAACATTTAGACTACTTGATGATAAGAAAAGATGTCGACCATCCATTCAAGATACATGATTAAAGTTCATCAATGAAATACTTTGAATAGTCCTAGATAAGAATATAATTATTTTACAGGAAAGACACTTCCCCAACCAGAAAGAAAAAAACCCAAGTGAGAGAAGCAAAGCAACAACCAAACCAAAACCCAAAGCAAACCTAAAATAACCAAAACAGAAGCAAACCAAAGGAGACAAAGCAACCCAACTAATCAAACCTAAATTAATCCTAAAGCATCCTATCCCAACTAGATACAAAGAGACTCACAACAACTCATCATCAGACAGGGTGAACTAAGACCCAACCCCATACGATTCATCAATGCATGGACAAGCAACAAGGTAATGGTAATAGTCCTAAAAAATGAAAATTTATCTTTATACTCAGCAAAGTAAACCTCAAAAATGTAGCATTCAAATTCAACCTTATAATCAAGAATAATCAATAACTAAGGTGACTCATTAGGACCATGATTAAACCATATGCAAGTTTCCTTTCCCAAATTCCCATATTCAAATTGATAAGATTTAGAATATTTAGAAAGTAGAGAAACAACCTGATTTTGTACTACTGTAAACTAAATGTTGTGTTCAACATCTTGCACTTGTGAAGAACTGATATCTATGTCATCAAGAGGTCACAACTGATGATGCAATATCCCTCTTGCATTGGAAGCATGCAAAACAAAATTAGAGTTTTCAATGAATAATTCAGGGTGAAAATCAGATTGAACATATTCAGAAGTGTAAACATGGAACTTTTCACCTATTTGCATTTCATTGCGAGGGGTCGGTGTTGAAAATGTAAAATATTCATCACATATAGTAACTTCCTTGAAAAAATGTTCATCAAGAGGCATCATAGACTAGTCTTCAAGCACATCCTCACCTAAATTAGGATGATCAAGCTCATTAATGATAGCTGCAACATTGTTGTTCTCAACACCATTTGGATTTTCCTGCACATTAGCATAAACCACATTAGCCACCTTGTCACTAATACATAAAATCTATGAGTTTTCTATACCTAATTCATCAATAGAAAGAGGAAAAACATGATGTGATGAATGAAGGAACTCCCTAAATTCCTCCCCTACTAGCATTTGTTCTGGTTCTTGATGGTGACCCTTTAAAATATTAACTTCTCCATTACATTATTCCTCATATCTTGTAGGACATTCATCAGTAAGTTGTTGAAATTCCTGTATTGAGAAGTTAATCTCTTCCATAGCTGTCCCATCATTTACTGCCATGCTCTCCTCAAATTCAATGTCAGTTGGCTTATTGATAGCTTGTTGAGATTCTTTTATTGAAATCTCATTATTTGTAGTTTGATGCATATGATCTGACAACTATACTTGCTCCTCCACTTCTATTGTTAATTCTACCGATGCTTCAGAACTGTTGGATTTATGAATAGGCATGTCATGTAACATGAGGATTTCCTCAGTCTCCCATCCCTAAGGGTCAACTACCAGTACATAATTTCCCAAACTTGTTTTAGACATGAATACCTCCTTTAAAGTATTTGTATCAACATGGCTTGAAGCACCCTTTTGTTCAGAAAGCATATCTCTTTCAAGATATCTTAGTAATGCACCCCTAATGGTAGAATACTTTAACAACTCATGATCAGAGAGACATAATTTGAATTTCTTGAGTTCTTCCACCACACATTCACCTATTTTCTTTGCAATTATGGTAGAATAGTGGTCTTTAGAGCCAACCACAAATTTATCTCTGTTGCTTTCAATGCTTCCTCCTTTATCAGATTGTCCACTTATAAAATACTAAGTTGGCACATGATGGAATGCTTGAACCTCCTTAGTTGTATACTCTTCTTCATCTAATGGGCCATTATCATTCTCCTCATTACCTTCAAAAGGTTGAACTATAGATTCTTCACTGTATACATACCCTATTTCAACACCCTTGTCTAGTTCTCTTTCTGGTCCATTCTCTTCACCTCTTGGAAATGGGGCATGATTCACCACCATAACTGATATGTCATAAGGATTAGATGGTACTATCTCCCGCCCACTTGAATTTTTGATGACATGTTGGAATTTTGGCTAGAAAATGGACACACCAATCTAGAATTCTTGACAGTCTGATTCAGAATGTTGATTAGTGTTATGGAGCCTACACAATCCTGATAAGCCATTTTGGCTAGATAAACTCCACTAGATTCCTCCTAAATTTTTGGCTGATCCAGAGAGGTTGAGGCTCCTCCATTATTCTGAAGTGGTGGCTACCTTCCATGATCTCTATCAAGGTTCTGCCCCTGAGCTTGCATCGTATCCTTGTTGCTTTGATCATAATTGGATTGAATCTCCCTTTGGGCTGCCTGGGATTGACTATTCTTGTGCATTAGGTAAGTGACTTATGTGTTTAGCTTCTCAACTAGCTCTGTGAGTGTATCCAACCTCTCCTTGTCTGAACTGTTTGATGGAGGAACAATACCATCTGAATTTTGTATATAAACAGTATGGGACCCATGGTTCAAGGATTGATTGAATATCTCAGATCTTTGCAAATAACTAGGAATATAAGTTTGCGAATGAGGAAATGCACGTTGGTTCATATCTAGAGGGTAATTTGGCATGGGTGGAACTTGATTCAAGGGTTGAATTGGATGTGGAACCAAGGGTGATTGAGGGACTGAACTCAACATAGGTGTTTGGTTAGCTAATAGTAAGGGTCCAGACAAGTGTTGTCTCAAGTCTGTACTTACTTTAAGAGCCACATCATAAGCTTCAAATAGGTTGTGAGGAGGATTTTCTTTCCATTTAATGAAAGTAGATGTTAAACTATCCAAAGCTTCATAATAAGCTTCCCTTGTAGAGGCATCGTCTACATAATAAGGGGGTTGCAGCCTAGCATAAGCCCTATGAAATCTATTATTGAAAGCCACTATTGGTTCATTTACCTCCCTCTTGATTCTAGTAATCTATAGAAGTAACTCATTAGCACTGATTGGGATCTTAAATTTCTGTAAAAACACAGTCTCCAGCTAAAGCCAAGTAGTGATAGAACCAGCAGGAAGATGGTTATACCAATGAAAAGCCTCATCCCCAAGGGAATATGGGAAAATTCTGCATACAAAATCCTCATGATTAATTTCTCTATCCTTAAGGGTAGTTTTAAAAATCCTAATATGCTCCTTTGCAATCCTTTTGGGATCATTAATGTGAAACTTGGAGTAGAAAAGCTCAAGGTTCTTAGGCATAGGATTGTATTGGTTGAAAGATAAGGGAGATGGTTTTTTCACCAAGAAAGCCATTGATGAAGGTGGAGGTGGTAATGGATGATTAATGGGGATGGCTTTAGAATCAGATGAAGATGGGCTTGATGAAGATGGGGATGATGGGGATGATGGAAGTGGGTGGGTGGATGATGATTCACCCCTTTTTTTGGTCCTTCTTGACCTAGTAGGAAATTGTAACTCTTGAAATTCCTCTTCTCTTGGAGTAGATCTGGTTCTTCTTTTGAATCTTTTAGGAGATATGGCAGACATAAATCGACCCAGCTTGCTTATTCAGGCCCTCCTTCTAGCACCAATTTTTTGATGATGTTTTCTACACAACAACTCAGATAGAATATGAAATCCTATCTCTCTTGAAAGTTAAATCTCTATTAGCAAGCCTCAAGAGATAACCCCAAGGTCTCTAATGTTAGGTCTTGAAAATGCATAAACAACTCAATGATAAATGTGAAAATGCTGGTAATCACAAAGGGACCTTACTACAAGCAATAACTGGATCTAAGAGAGACCCTAAGATTAAATCTACTTCTAACACTAACAATGCAAATGATGAAACACTTGAAATGGCCCAATCCCTCATAAACCAATTCCTACTTGACCTAGATGAATCTACAGTCTTACAACAATAGTGCAATGTTCTAAGGTATTAAATATTTTCAGATCATGAACATTTATTCAAAACAACCCTATTGCAATCAAAATGAATAAACCTCCATAATTGAACTAAGCACAATGAATATAAGGTCCAGGCTAACTTTGCAAAGCAACTAGTAGTCAACTAGCTACAAAACGTATGGACCAGGGATCACTGCAACACTTCAAGCATTAAATCATAAACACCATTGAATCATATCCAAATCTAAATCTAGCATACATCTAATGACATTGAGAAATCTTAAAGATAGAACAACAAGAACAATGCAATATATAAGTCAACACAAAGAAAGAGATCACCAGAAAATCATAATGTCTTCAATTGTCTTGAACCACCGAATAACAACAAGAATTCTAATGTTCCGTGTTGCAACATTTGCTCCAAAATTGACTAAATTCTAACCCTAATTCTTACTTTACTACCCTAATTGTTTCTCAGCCAAGAACTATCTCCAGCGAATTCTACTACTACTACCCTTACAAATGAGGCAAAATGCCATATTTAAAGGAAACCCCCAGAGCATGTCAGCCTAATTAGATTTTAAAATAAAAATTGGCCACAAAACAAGTTGGCCAAGAGAAATTTGAAATAAGATAAGATATGCATTAAATGCACGGGACTCATCTAGGTCGGCCTGGTATTTATAATATAACTCGATCTAGTGCATGTGAAGGATGGAAAAGGCCAAGTAGAAAAGGCTCTGGATAAATAGGAAGCACAACTCCCAATGCAATTGATCATTAACTAGCCGCTTCATCCTTATCTTGATCTAATTTATCCGGCATCTTAAGAAAAATACTCTCCAGGTCAGCCATAGGTGAATTAATAAATACATTAAACCATCCATCAATCAAATTAATCTCCTCCAGAACTTCCTTGGCGACCTTGTTAACTTCAACCCGCACTTAGAAAAAACCACCATCAATAATATCCATTATAACATGAAGATCAGAACTAGCCCATCACCAATAATATATTCATCATTCAAACAAATCCATGCAAAGATCGAAATCAACTTGAAATATCACTAAAGCACAACTTCTCCACAATTCAGGATTTTCACCCCTCCACAAAATCGAAGCTAGAAGGGAATTTTAGGGAAATCCAGGCCAGACAGATTTTAGCGAAAACAATCAACAGTCAACAAATTCTAGAAAATAAAGAGAGCGAAGATTTGGGAAAATATGGAGGGAGAGGAAATCCACGAAGCATGTAAAACTCTGGATTTTGGGAAAATGCAGAGGAAAAGGAAAATTGGGGAAATCTGCCAGCAAAGGAAAAATCTTGAAACTGAAGGAAAACCCAGACTTCGACGTTCTCACACGATTTCACTAAAATTGATCGAAAGATCACAAGTTTACGGACCTGGGATCAAATTCTACTTGTCTCAAATCATTCATTGATGGATCCAGACTTAGAATTCACTCAAGGGAAATTCGATCAGTATTGGTGATGGCTCTAAATTTGATTGGGCCATCAATATTCATAAAAATAATGGACCAAACCACAAATCCGGGAATTCAACAAGGAGACAAAATTTTGGGAAAATTCAATCCATGCGGAATTCTACGAGGTGAGAAGATTTCTGGAAAAGATTGTAAAACATCAGCCACTAGGATTTGAGTGAAATCCGTGAAAATACAGATGGGGCGAAAAATCCTGGAAGTAGTGAAAAACTCGAAATGAGCTCAAAAAATTAGATTTTCAAAGTAATTCTTAGAAAGGGGGCATATGCACAAATAAGATAATCATTCAAGCATGCGTTAAGGAAACAAAACCTCAAAATCCAATGGCTAGAGCATGAAAAACCAGAGCAAAAGAGGGTCCCTACTTTCAGTGGGGTGTGTGTGTAAAACCTGCATAACAAGTTTGGTGAGTTGCAATGTTGCATAATTTGTTCATTCATCATTCCTCCTTTCTATTTCATTTCATTTCAAGGTTTGATTACCAAAACAGGGTTTGACTAAGGAAAACCCCTATCCACTAAAAAATAACATTTTCCCCTCTCTTTAGTGTGTGATTTGTAGATCTAGGTTAAAGATACATTGGAGAGAAAGATTGGAAAGAAGTTGTCAAGGTTGCAAATTCGTCAAAGTTGTCACCTTGTTTTCAAGATCACTAAAAGACACCTATAGAGTAGAATTCAATATTTCAGATTCAAAAATTAGGATTGGAAGGAAGAGCAGATTCAAACTTTCATCCTTCAAAAAAGCCGAGTAGGACCGATACACCACTTTTGGTGTGTCCCAAATTAGTGATTTTCCAGATTTTAGGAGTTCTAGACTTGTCTCTGCTAGATTTCTATTCATCTCCAGAAACTCTAATTTGGGACTAAATCACCTAGCCTTGTGTATGAGTCCCAGTGTGGATTAAATTTAACATTTTCAACATTTCATACCTTTTTTTGAGCTTCTATAGGTTTCTAGGCGCACTTCTCTGATTTCTCAGTTTTCTATTATGTTTTACATTCATTTCTAGGTCATTTATTCAAGTCTTGCACACCATTAGGTTTTGTAATTAGGTTTTTGATGTTACTAGACTTTCCAAGTCCTAGCTGGGTGGTGAACCCCCTTTTAGTTTCTAAACATACCCTAAGACACCTTGTTGCAGATCTATTTCTCCCATTACTTCCCTTGATTGAGATCTCTAGGGCTTCCTTGAATGAGACTTGGAGAAAATTAGTTCTTCTATGTCCTAAAACATAGGAAGACAATTTTTGATGTTTCATTTTGATGAAATTGCATTTAGAACACCTTAATTTTGATTTGGATGCATCATAGTGCTAGATGTACGTTGCATTAACTTTGCATTAGGTTTTGCATTAGTTAATTGGCATCTAGGGTTTTTTAATTTTGCAAATTAGTGAAAGTGCATATAGGTTGCATTTTTGTCTCTTTCATAATTGAATTTCATCTAAAATCTGCATTTTCACTTAGTCTAGATATCATCCAAAACAAAAAAAATTCACACAAAATTTGTTGAAAATGGTGCAAAAACCCTAATTTGGGACTCATATGCCCCTCTAGGTGATTTAGTCCCAGTATAGGTGGTTTTTTCTAATTTTTGGGTGTTCTGTTGTGATTGTTATTTAGAATTTAAATCCCAGAAAAAACTTGATTGGGACTCATACGCCCCTCTAGGCGATTTAGTCCTATTTTAGATTTTAAACTACATTTTTCAACATTAAATTCTCTATTTCTATGCTTCTGTTTGCTACTATTAGTTATCTATTTTAGTTTGCAGAGTTTTTGTTTCATTAATTTCATTTGAATTTGAATTAGAGAATAGCATTTATCTTGTGCATCTTTCATTTCATTGATTGTCCTTTGCATGAGATTTACAACTTGGTTTCCTATTGCTAATACTATAGTGAGACAAAGTTCAAGATAAATGCTATTCTCTTTCACTACTTGTGTTGACACTAGTTCACTAGGTATGGACCATACCCTTGACAATTATTTTCCTTCAAGTAGTGTGACAAGTGTTGAGACAATGGTTGCTAGTATTCCACAAGAAAACATAATCCAAATTCATAAATACTTAGCAAACCTACAAAATCAAGTAAGTACTGAATAAATTTTAACCATTTATATCCCTACCATAGATAACATACATCACATGATTGAAAGTGAACAAGGAGTTGACCTTGTGCGTAACATAGTTCAGATCTGTGGAAAACATCTCACCTTGATGACTAGATCTGCTTTACCTTCAAATAATTTCCAAAGTCAAGGAGGAACACAAATTCCTCCTCCCACAACCATTGCCTCTATTCCTAACTATACCAACCCTCAAGTTACAACAACAATGCAACCTCCTAGTAATGTCTTTCCTACCTTGGGTATTTTTTCTAGCATCCCTAGTGCCTTGGTGGCATTCTAAGTTATATCTCCTACCACTTTACCTCCCATAAGCATTTTGTTCACTAATCCCTCAAACACATATACACCTCCACCATATTCACCTCCATCTCAAAACAAAACCAATGACAACCTCATAAATAAATTTGTGCAAATTGTTTCATTCCTTCAAAAGAAAGTTTCCACCATAAACTAAAATCAAAATGGACAACCTACATACTATGTCAAAATAAATCCCTTATCCTAGGAGATATTGAGAAAATTGATGCCACAAGGTATAGAGATTCCTAGATTTGAGAAATATGGGGGGGAAAGGAGATCCTTCTAACCATGTTTCCACTTAGACCACCTTATGTAGTGATTTTGTCCTGTAGGATAAGCTCTTGGCTAAGCTTTTCCCTAGGTCCTTGAAGGATACCGCCTTAGAATGGTTTTCATCATTACCAAGCAACTCAATTCATTCATTCAATGAACTTTTTGAGGAATTTATAAACCATTTCCAAGTGCATATGACTCCTAATATTACCTTAGCTGATTTGATGAGATGTAAGCAAAAAGATGATGAAAAAGTTACTGATTTCATTTCACACTACCAATCACTTTATTACCAAATTGACTTAGAGATTCCTAATCCTCACCTTCAATGAATGTTCATTGAGAACTTGCAAACATACAAGATAAGATTAGCATGATGAAGTTTACCTCCTTCATACACTTATATACTAGACCCTTTGTGATTATTAAAATTCGGTTAGTAGTCATGAACCAAAACCCACCTCTAGCCAACTTGAGAAGTTCAAATCCATAAACCAGAAAAATTATCAACCTTTTAGAAAATAGAATAAAGGCTTCCTTGAACTTAATCCTCCTAAACAAATGACTCAACATGTTGATACCCAACTGGCTGCTATAAGGAAGACAAATCCTTTTGTATTTGGGGATCTCGCTAGGCAATTCACTCCCTTACCTAAGACCCAAGCCAAAACACCATGAAACAACTCTTAGATTGTAAAAGGATCACCTTTCCTCTCATTAAAAATCCTGATCCTAATAAGCCTTTACCTCCAAAATTTAGATCAAATTCCTCTTTCCATTATCACCGACAAAATGGACATGACACCGGACATTGTAAGCATCTTAAACATCTTGTGCAAGACCTCATTGATTCTGGTCATCTTTCAATTGGAGGTGTTAATGATCAAGGAAATAAGTTTGCTGCCTCTTCTAACCAAAATTTTCAAATCTTTACCAACCCTATGCCGAATCATAACATTTCATTTTTTAAAGCTAGTGAAACTATGAAGAATGATGTGATGAATGTTGACACAGATGATGACAATATGGATACTAATAAACAAGGTCCTATAGATACTAATGAACAAAACCATCTTGATGGTTTGGTTGCATTGATCAAAACTCAATCGCATAAGGGCCAAACTAAGAAACCTCTTGATATTGCTTTCTCATCTAAAGATATTATAAAAAATGCACTTGATGGTTCTCTTTACATAGATGACCAAATCAATGACAAGCCCAATAGTGGGATATTAATTGATCCCATCTGTGGAGAGAATGTGATCACTGAAGAATTCTTACTTGTGCATCAAATCTACCAAGAAACATATAATAAAGTGAAAGTATGGGTAAAGACGCATAATGGTTTCGCTTACCCTTCATGGGATCAATTACCCTTCCTTTACAAATAGGACAAAAAAAGTTAGATGTCTCATTCTCCATCATATTGATGTCAAATCAATTTCATGTGAAGCTTGATTACCCATGGCTATGCTCCATGGAAGCCATCCCATTGGTTGTGCATAATAAATTCTTAATGTTTCCCTTTGACAATGAAATCTTTATAGTGCACCATAGTGGCTTTAATCCTTTTTCTTCCTATTGGAACTTTTCATTATATTTCTTTTTGTTTGAGCCTATGGAACCTATTAAACCCCCTGAGGACTTTGCTTTCAAATCCTATGAAAAATTTAAGGCAAAATGCATAGTAAAAATATCCCTTAGAAACATGCCTCAATCTATGATTGAGCCTCCTATCCTTGAAAAACCCATGATTGAACCTAAAGACATTCCAAAATAGAAAACATAACATTCACACATGGTTCCTTCTATTCCTCCCCTTATGGAAGAAAAGAAACCTATGGTTGCTAGACCCGTTCCTACACAAACACAACTTGAAAATCAAACTAAAAGAAACCAAAATGCTAGAGAGTGTAGGCATAGATGTCGTGCTCTTTCTTGAAAAGGTTAAATGAAGACACAAACAAAGAAAATCAACATCCAAACCTAACTGAAGTAATACACTATGAGTCTCCCCTTTTGCCGCAACAACAAGATCCTATGCCACAACCACAACAGGAGCTAAATAGTTCTTTAGACATTATCATTCAACCTCTAATTGTGATTAATTTGGATGATGATGATGATGAGGTTGCTAAGATTGATGAAGTGCATAATGAATTGAATACATTGTTTTCATCTTGTATGAGCTTAAGCGATAATTCTCCTAAGAAAAGTGGTGAACTTGGTGATGACCCTAGTTCAACACTTGCTATTGTCCCTTTGGCTATTTTTCCACCTTCTATATATAATGAACATGATTGGGACTTGGATGACTTTCTTATAGGTTGACTCGCATGTGCTTTACTAGTATTTTGCATTATCTTCTTTTAATGTTTTGTCTATGATTGCATGTGCATAATATGATCTCCTCATGTTGTTCTATTTGATGTATATCTCTCTCTTTCTTTGTGCATTCCTCTATTTATATCTACATTCTTCTCTATGTCGTAAGCATTTTATCATTTTTCATTTGTCTCGTGTTTTCCTTTTCGTGATGACACAAGGTGTCAAGACATTCATGTCTCTTCCATGTTGACCCAAAATATTTTCCTTTATCTTTTTCATTTTTATTATGTTTTCCTTTTGGGGATGATGTAAGGTTTTGAGAAATTTAGGTCTTTTCCATATTAACCTAAAAATCTTTTCTTTGTTTCTACTCTCTTTGTGCCATTCTTCTTGTTCTATGAGTATTTGGGGAATAATGATAGTTCCAAGCTCTCTAAAAACATTGTAGCAAGAACATACTGACCCCGAATCCACGGATCCATCATGTGTTTGGAGTTTCATTTTGGGGGAAACCCCTTCCTTTTTCATATCAATGTAGCTTTATTTGGAAATATATGACTTGGTATAGGGCTTTTCGAATAAGCTCTCATTTCCTCATTATTGTTAGCATTTATCCTTTACTACTTTAAAGTAATTTCTCACAACACGGTGTTTAGAAATTTCTTTAAAGTGGGGGCATACATTGGCATTATTCTTTGTAAATTTTCATGTTTCATCGTGTAGTTGTCTTCATGCGATGCATCTTTCTCTTTGTGGTGACATTAGGTGTGATGCCACTCAAGAGCGTGATCTCTCTTAGCATATTACATTCCTCTTAGTGGCTTGATGCGACACACTACATCCCCTAAGTTGTGAATATTTTATTCTTTGATTGGTCCTCTCTTGGTGACATTAGGCATGATGTTCCCTAAGTTAAAAATTTACATGAACTAGGAAAAACTCCTTTGAACATACTTGACACTATTTCACAATTTTGGTTATATGGCCACCTTGCATAACACACTTTTCTTGCCTATGGAGCCATCTTTTTTGTTCATGAGTTTCAAGCATATGAATCTTTTCTCGCCTCATGAAGCTCGAAGTTCATTTTTGTGTGACACCTTATCAAATTTATCAAGAGGTATAACTTTGGTTTGGTTGTACGTACAAGAGCCAAACTTAGGAATAACTTTCCCATAGCCACTTGCTCATAAATGTGAGCGCATACCAGACATGTGCGTATGTGTCTCACCCCTTTTGGATACTCACCTAGCAGATAGCCTGAAGTTTCGTTGCCTCAGAGTGAGCATCCATTTTTGGAAAAAACAACCTAGATCTGATCCACAACGTGCAGGACAAATGGTCGAAGCTTGATCCACCCCTTTTGTTTTGCTTTATTTTTCTCTTTATCTTTGGCAGTGTATTCTTATGCCTCATTGTTGCTCCTTACATTATGTTCATGTGTGTTCCTTTGTGCTTATGTTGGTTTTCCATAGGATCTTGATCCTGGGGGCTTGATCATCCTTCTTGATCATTTTCATCCTATCTTACCAATGTTGGTACATTTGAATCCCTCTTGATGCGAGTTTGTCTACTTTATTGTGAGTTTGAAGCAAGTTCCTCCTCTCACTAAAGTGGGGACTAAATGTAGTGATGGAAAATGTATCCCTCCACATTTTCGCACTTGTTTGGGACCTCCCTATTAAACTAAGCTTAATGTTGTCTTGATTTAGTGTTGTAGTTTGTTTAACACATTCACATTAGGTCTTGGGACCTTGTAAACTAAATGGACCTAAATGGACCTAGTTTAGGGTGTTGTAAAGTGTAACCTTATGCTTTCACACTAATCTAGGGTTTTATTAATAAATTGAGCTTCTTTATGCTTTAATTGGCCTTATTTTGCATCCATAAGCCTTAATTAATGCATCTTTCCAAGATCAGTCTTGACGTTTACCAGCATCCAATCTTAATTGACGTGTTTTTGGATTGTATGGCCTAGATTTAGTGATCTGGGATTCCCACACCACCTTGGATGTATGGGTCCCACCTAAGTTTTGGGGCCTTGATCTAGATTTCACATGAATTTAAGCATTTATTGAAAAGTGTGTCCCAAGCTTAGCCTAATGAGACTCATATGCCACAACTAGCATATGAGTCCCACTTAGCTTAGACCTAAATTAAATTCAAATTTTTGGCAAGATTTTATTCTCCTAGATCTGATGTCAGCTTGCAGTGTTGTAATTTTTGGAAATTTATCATAAACAAGTATAAATACAAGGTTATTTCACTCATTTCTCTCATAAACAAGCAATCAGGTGACCTAGCAAGCTTACAAGTCATCAATTTATCATAAGAGCACTTACAAGAGAATTCAAGAGCACTCAAGAGTGTTTATCAAGCATTTTGGAGCATTATTCAAGTATCAAGCATCATGTCAAAGTCATCATACATCATGTTTATTTTTGATCTAACATTTGTGATGTAGGGGTTATGATTCTTGAGCAAGCATTCATGTCAAGATCTACAATATTCAAGCAAGAGTCAAGATCCACATTCATGCTAGCCATTACTTACAAGATTGTAGCCTTTTGTTCAAGGGTTTGGTGAGTTACAACAATGCATATTTGTTCATTCATCATTTCTCCTTTCTATTTCATTTCATTTCAAGGTTTGATTACCAAAATGGGGTTTGACCAAGGAAAACCCCTATCCACTAAAAAAGCAACATTTTTTTTGAACAAGCAAACTGAGAGGGGGGTTGAATCAATTTTCACAAATTTAAACTTTAATTCATTCATCAAAACTAATCCTTAACACTACTTATTAGATTAAACATCAAGTACTAGTGTAGAAACTGAAAACCATCACATAAACACAATAACACTAGATTTACGTGGAAAACCCAATGAGGAAAAAACTATGGTGAGGATTAAATCACACTATAGAGAATATCAAAACTGACTACAAAGAGGCTCACTACCTGAGAAACAAGGCTCACTGCCAAAACAAGGACTCACTATTTAGAACAAGGAATCACTGTCAATAGGGCTAACAACTCGAAGGGCCTCACTTCCACATAGATACAAAGATAAAAGAAGACTTGTTCAGAGAGAAGAAATATCAATGCAATAAAGGATTCCACCACAATTCAATCAATCCACTTGCAAACATGGAATAATGATAGAGTGCATTCAACTCACTACTTTCAAAAACTGTTGTAGGCTTCACATTGATCTTCCTTACCATCCCATGCACATGCCCGATTCACATTTACATAACCTTCTTTTTTGATCTTGTAGTTATTTCCTTTGTTCTCTTAAGCTTCTTCTTCCTAACTCATTCTACATGTATACCGTAAAATTTGGAAACATATATCCAAAGTCATCCATCCAAATTCAAATTTCAAATTAGGTTGGCACCAAAACATCCTAGGGTGGAATTATCTAATGAGGGCGACCCAAACACATGCTTCATTAGGACCCAAATAGATACAAAACACTTCAGTAACTATGAAATTAGTATTCCACAAAAGGTTAGCCAAACCAGTGTGAAACACAAAATAATTAAGCATGAAATTTCCAGATACCAAAATTATCTTCAATACAATCAAAACAACTCAACTCTAGAACCGTAATTCATAAGAATTCATCAAAGATAAATCGAGACCAACAATATTTCTCCTAGACCTCAACTAGAAACACAAAAAACCATAGTTCACAATTGGTGAACACAACTTGCATTGTAAAATGAATCAACAACCGAAAATCAAGATATATAGTAGCTTCCAACAACTATGATCAACATATCTGAGCCATACAAATATAGGAGAAAATCTAGAGCAAAACTCAGAGCAACCACTGGACACTTGCAACATATCTTCATTACAATTTTCTCAATATCCTCGACATATACAACCAATAACATGTATCCATGAAACTAATGAAAACATCAATCAATTGATAACTAATTGACTAGTTGACATCAATGACAACTTCAATCTTTCCATTCTTGCAACAATCTCCCCCTTTGTCATTGATGACAACACATGATGTGAAAAACCATCAAAGACACCATACAACTCTGAATACACATCTCAAGATTTTTTTCTGTTCTTTTTTGTTTCTCCCCTTTAGTAGAAAGTCTTTTATATTCTTCCTTTTTCCTTCACATGCTTCCTCTTCTTTTTCACATTCTTCCTCTCCCTTTTTCACATGCTTCCTCTCTTTTTTCACATTCTTCCTATCCCCCGTTGATATAAATGGAAAAGGAAAAAGATATTTTACATTGATTTCCCCTTTGATATAGAAAACATAATACTCATAATGACAACACTTGATACTACTTACTCCCCCTAAGAGGTAGCCACCAAAACATTAGTCCAGAAAAAAGATAGACCCATAGATCCACTAGATTGATGCATCCCCATATGCATCTAGTTCAAGAGAGGAGGTGAAATGACCCCTAACTTCTCTCAGAAATACTCAAAAGTATATTTAGGAAGTGCCTTTGAAAATATATCAACCACCTAATCCTTTGTTAGAACATACTCAAGCTTTATAGGATTCATCCTCAAGTGCATCACATGATTCTTTGAAATGTTAATTGCGCTTGTATTATCACAAAAGATAGAAATAGGATCAGCATACACCACAGTGATATCTTTAAATGTTTATTTCATCCATAGAACTTGTGTACAACAAGATGCAACATCATATTTGGCTTCAAAATAGACAAGGGACTAAGTCGCTTTTGCCAACCATGCCACCGATCTTGTAACCCGAAAGAGATGCGCACCACTTGTACTCTTTACGTCATCTACACACATCAAATGCAATCTACATCTATATAAGCACTTAGTGTAAAGTCAGTATCTCTGGGATACCATAATCCATAATCCAAATTGCCATTCAAATATCTGAATATTCTTCTAGTAGACATTGAAAAATGTCTTGAATGATATCATGCACTCGAATCTTGTATACTAACATCATTTCCTGTGAAACCCATCCTATTTTTGATTAATTAATTAAATTAGCCTATCTATTTTAATTGCATCATTTGCATCTATTAACCTAATTTAATTTAATCAGGTTAATTCCCCATTTTCACGTTAACATTTCATCTCATTGAATTAAATAAATCTAACTATTTAATTTAATTCTCTGAGTCTTCTTATTTAATTAAATAACCCTAAGTTATTTAATTAAATGTCATTTCACCTTTCCCCCTTTCATTAAATCATTTAATTTAATGAATATCACTTTATTCTTCCAAATCTCCTAATTGCATGATTAGGCCCTTGTTTTAATTAGAAATTATCTAATTAATCTAATTCCTCCCACTTGCAAAGGAATATTCCTCCTTTTCTCCGTTCCTCCCAAGGGAATATTCCCTCCCTTCACAGTTAAACTTTTGTTTTAATTTGCAAAATATCCTTACCCTCCACCCCATGATTATATTCCTAAAATATTCTCTCTCAGTCATTTGAAAGTAAGATAATTTCCCTTATCTTCATATGCAGAGTTACAACTTGTGACTTCTTGTGCAAGTTAACTTTTGACCTCTTATATAGGTAAAAAGTGTCCTTGTTTGGAAGGAATGAGAACCCTTGATTAAATCTCATCTTGCATTTTCACCCATTGATGAGAATCCATGATCCATGCCTCTCATTTCCTCCATCCTTGACCTTTGATTAGTTTTCTTGATCTCAACCCTTCATTTCTCATTTGCTTTCCTATGAATAGGTCACTATTTGGAGACAAATGAATATGTCATCCATATTTTTACAGAAAAATTATGCTATTGAAATCACTCACACTCACACTAATATTTAGCACACATTTAGCATATTTCAGTACATTTTAGTTGCATTAAATAGCTTTAGCTTCCATTAATAGGTTCCATGATCACATAATGCATCCATTTAGCTCATTTAATTAATTAGGGTTTGAATTTTTTTTAGTTTAAATCTCATTTAGATTAGCTTAGCAATTGCATATTTGAATCATTTTAGCATAAATCATGTTAGATTAGCTTTTGCATGATACTCATTTTAGCATAATTCATGTTTTCAATCACATCTCACAACTATTTCATCGATTCTCTTCAATATAATCAATTGAAGGAAGCTCACTGATCACGGGATTAGGAAAGGGTCACCATTCCACATCAAGGCAACACCACTCCCAAAATGGGATAAGTTTCAAATGGGTTATAGTAGACATTTTAAATGTTTTCACAACTTAGAATGTTTTGATTTGATGAATGTTTAGCTTAACTTCAATTCAATTGGTCATGTTTAGATTGAGTATTAGTGGCTTTGTTATACTTCGATTCTTCATGGATCTAAAAGTGTAATTGACCCATACTAATATCCTCGATTGACATTCTGGTGCTAGGAGGGAAAAATTGATCAAATTCAATCAATTTCTATCTCGAATTCCACTTTTTCTAAATTTTATAGGAAACAACGACGCTCAAAATAATTTCAGTGACATACTTTGCTAGGCATCGCCATATAGTGATGCTATTGTAATATGAAACATCGACGCCTATTTAATATCCTGACGCTAATTAAATAAATGGTGACGTTAATACTTTTTATAGGTATCAAAGATTTATAAATGACGACGCACCTCAAAATGGCGATGCTATTGTGATCACTATCTTCTCTGTAGAGCGATTCCCAAATTCACCAGAGTGACGCCCAAATGACTTATAGCGATGCTATCATGATTTACAATGCCCATCTATGGTAAGAAAAATTGTGATCAATTTTCAGCATGTGCTTTAATTTTTTGAATTTATCTAAATGCTAACATGTCACTAACTTCTCGTTTTTTATTTTTAGACTATTTGGTTTTATAGATTTGGAGAAAAACTAGGAAAAAATTTACCCCAACTTGTTGGGGTTATAACTTTCTATTCGTTGCTTAGAATTCAAATCCGTTTGCACTGTTGGAAAGCTCTCCAAGAGTACTAATTAAATCCCTAAAAATCCAATGCCTATGGAAATCATTTTTTAGGGATTGATGCAAGTTTTTACCCTAAATTCTGCTCTGAAGGCCTCTGAAAACATGATTTACTACAATATGGAAAAAACCAAAAAAAATTAAAAATTTTAATTTTCAAATTTTCTTAGTTTTAGTTATGGGTATGTGCAAGATCATGATGGGCCAAAAAGTGGCAATATGATGGGTATGTGGCTGTGACTTTTTAACCAAAATAGATGAAAGCGAAAGTTTTAAAGAAGGTTCGCAAAACCCACTAATATAAATTATGCTTTTGGAATTTAATAAGTAATTATTATTCATTTTCTATTTCCGAAATTACGACTAAAAGTCTGATCGATAGAATGATTGAAAAACATCTGACACCAGTATCCGCGCATTTTTTGAATCAAAACATCGTCAAATTCTATACTTTGTATACTATAAGATTAAAAAGAAAAATTAGATTTCCTTGAAGTTTATTCAAGTTAAAAGATTAGTCCCGGACAATACAATTTTATATTTTTTAAAAGTTGACAAAGGTTCGCGGTGACATTTTGCGGAAGAAGCTTTTGAGTAGCCGCATTAAAATCCGAGGGACACGGGGTCTCGCTGTCTGAAATATAAAAATATTATCATTTTATTGTGGTTACAGGGTGAGATTAGGACAAGAAACACCACTACTTCTTACTTTCCACGAAATTTGAAATTACCTCACGCACATTGAAATTTCCGAATTTTTCACTATATAGATTTTTTTTTTTTAAACAAACCTAAGTGGTTTAGAAACTACATTCAATTTGCTATAGATTATATTCTTACATATTTTTGAAATAATATAGATAACTTATTCAAATTTTTAAGTGAAGTTGCCTAACTCTGATTTTTCTAATTTTTTTGCCACTTAAGGGCCTGTTTTTTCCATGATGATCCTGCACATACCCTTATTGTAACAGTGTTTTAACACTTGTGAGGCAATTATAACCCATCATATGCTGGTTTGGTTTATGTTTTAGGACCACTAAATTTCCATTGGGTTTTAAAACTTACAATTTTAGGACCAACTAGCCTTCAATTGGGCTTAAAATTCATTTTCAAAGTTGGTTAAAACTGAACCCTCACACCATCATTTTACTTTGGGCTTAAAATTGAACAAGGAAACTTAACATTTCATTTTGTGCATAAAATGAATTCATCTTAGCTTTAGAGGTTAAAATGAATGAGTTCTTGCTTTGCTGTGACACTTGTAGTGTGTATCCAATTCCCTTGCGCTTTGTGTGGTCTTGGGTGGAGAGAAACACTCCAAGTGTACTTCGTTGTTTATGTGCATATATAGTATGTATCTAATCCCCTTGCACTTTGTGCAATCTTGGGTGAAGAGAAATACTTAAGTACACCTTTATGCTTTGTGTCACCCTTAAGAGAGGACTTACTATGGGACACACCTCGCAATGCAAAACTCATAAGCAAGTTCTTGCAAGCACATTTACTAGTGGGCTATATTAAAGGTTGGAAAATCATGAGAAAGTACCTTCTATCTTGGATTGTATAACATACTGCACCTAGTACCATGCCTTAAGTGGAATGGGAATGGTAGTAAGAGCCTTAAGTGGTAAAGTGGGTGTGTATATAGTTGGGTGTTCTTAGTTTGTTACTAAGAACCAAATTATTTAGTTACCAAAAATCCTTAATGCTTGTTGGTGGAAGAATGGTTGTTTTGAAGCTGCCCCACATTTTTACTATTCATTGTTGAAACAAAAAAATCCTTAGGATCTTAGGATCTTTAGAATTTTGAGATTTGGTGGTCATGAGAAGTGTGTGTCATGGAGGGGAGCTAGTGTTGCCAAATCTCTAACTGTTCGCATTATCTTAGTGTTTTGAGAAATCTAAGTGGGGACTCACAAGTGTGGCCATTTCAACCTATGATTGTAAATTCTTGTGAGTTAGTTTAATACCTTGCTTGGTTCCAAAACATTACAAACAAACATTCACAAACTCATTTCAAAATTTCAAACCATTTAGTCTAAGTATGGATACCCTTTAATAAAACCTTGATATTAATGCTTGTCTTAAGAATTTATTCTTAGAGACTTCTAAATATTTTGGTTTACATCTCAATCCATACTTCCCAAAGTTAACCTAGGTAACTGTGCCCCTAACTTCATCCTTTTCACAAAAATGGACTTTGTGGAATAGATGTTGCTTTTGACATAAAGATTTAGTTTGAACACAAGAAAGACAAGTGTATGTGGTAAAAATAACCCCATTAAACAAAGATTAAATGAAATGAACACCTGTTACAACCCTAACTTTAAATATGTTTTATGTTTTACTTTTGAAGTAATTAGTAGATGATTACACATGATTTAATGATTTGATGTTTAGTAAAAATGCCTAGAAAAAAATTAATGTTTTCATGAGTTATGTTTATTTTAACTATAATTGACATGTGTTTAAAAGTTGTCAAGGTGTGATTATTTCATAATGATTATGAAATGATTAATGACACACTAATTTTGAGTTGGTGATTGCAAAGTTGCATTGAGACAAGTTTTAAAACTCGAGAAATGAGAGGAGCATCATCGAGGAGAAGAGGGTATGAATCTTGTAGACACCCAAAATTGTCCTCTTACAACACTGTCTAGGCATTGCATCATTTAGGCCTAGCAGCTTTGCCTAGGTACCCATGTCATCATTTATTTAATTGGCATTGAACATTTAATTAAATGGGGAATTTTGAGCATCTTGTAGCAGCAGCTTTTACCTATGGGTACCCAATGTCATCATTTATTTAATTAAGCATCATTTGTTAATTAAATAAATTTTCATTTATTTAATTAAATTCATATTCGTAATCCATTCATTATTCTAATATTAATTAAATGAATTTATATTATTTGAATTAATGGAAATCATAAATTCAGTGTTAATTAAATAAATCCAAAATTTGTTGTTGTTGTGGAAATCCCTAAAAGATCTTGTCACTTTCTTTCCAAAGGGAATTGAAATACCGTTGTGCATCTAATTGTTTATTTAATTAGATAATTCATCAATTATCTTCGTCTTTTTAGTTATTTCATAAAGCGAGGAAATGAAATCTTTTCTTTTGAAATCTTATCTCATCTCGTTGTATTTCCTCTTTTGTCAAAAATCAAATCATTGTCGAATCTTGTCAAATCTTATCTTCGTCAACGTCACGGCTCTATAAATACAGCCTCTCACAATCCATTTAAGAGGTTGATTCGTCTAGCACCCAGACTCTGTCAAAATCAATCTTTTGTCTTTATCTATCATTCTTTCTATTTGTCATTGTCATCGTCAAGTCGTTATGCTGCAGGAATGAGCACTCAACATTCCTCCATTGTCAACCCTTTGAAATCTCGCATTCTCATGCAGGTGGAGAAGAGCAATAAAGATAAATCAAGTCTAGCTTGGAGATCGGTTTGCTTTGCTTTCTTGTTTTAATTTTCATGCTAGTTTGTGCTCTATTGTGCTTGATAGGATCTAATTAGATTATTGTTTTCATTAAGCATTAAAGCTGATTTTTACCTTATCAACATTTGGTGAACCCGACGTGAATCGTTATCTAAATGCAGGGATGACTATCGAAGCCTTCAATTTTCCGATTTAAATATTGATCATGAGTATTGTTGGCATAAATCTATTTTCCTTGCATGATATTACCACTGTGCATTTGTATTCATTTGCATGATCTTGTTAAGGGCAGCTTCTAATGGTTGTCAGAAATCTCGAATATTTTTCTTAGATTGCATTAAGAAATATCGACATGCATTCATTTTCGGCGATTGTGAGTATCTTGATTTTATTGCCCGATTGACCTTCTTGTTCTGGGCTCTCATCCAAGCAGCTATAGTATCCTTTTCTCATGCTTCTTCTTCTATGGGTTCTTACAAAATCCATGTGTAAATGACTTGTTTCATTCCAACAAGCGAACCCCATCAACGGATCTACCACTATCAAATGACCTCGATGCTCCCTTTGTATCCTTGTACACCGTACTTGTATTTCTAGGCCTAGTTTGAGAAAGTGATGTTCGCCATGAACCAAAACCATTGACATAAGATTTGAGGCAATATTTACATCACCTATGGACTACAGATGAGATCGACCATTACCACAAAATTCCACATATCTTGCTGCTATCAACATATCCATGTGACCTCCATCATTGGTGTCTCTGACAAAGAACCCCTGTAGTTTTTATCACCATTGTTATTTATGATCATGGTCGCTTTCTGGTTTGCAACAGCAGCTACGCCCTTGAGTTACTCGTCTGACCTCTGTTCTATGTCCACACGCTGGGGGGTTCTTTTATTTATTCTTGTTTTGTGTTTCTGGATTCTTGAAAGCTCCAAATGTGCGAAGGATACACACTAGCAGGCTATTGAGTTGAAATCTATGAAATGCGTGGCACTTTGTCTCATACTTTACATTAATGGCAGATTGTGAGGGGATATAATGCGTTGTCTTTCACAAACTCTTCTTACCTTCTATGCAAAGATTCGCTAGTTCCATTTTAATAGTAATCTCAGCTTTTTCTTATTTCTCACAGTAGCTTTTTAGTTTTAGGATTTTATAACAAAAAAAACAAAGATCTTTCCTTTATACGTGCCCTCTTAATAATCAGTCTTTATTTTAAATTAAGGTAAGTTTTCATAGAGCAATGTTTATTTGGTAAATTTTGATAGAATGTAATCTAGTTAGTTTCTAACTTTAAAAAATTAGATTTGTAGCTTTTAAGCTTTTAAATTAGATTTTTTTATTTATTTTTAGTTTCTAATTTTTTTGAAAAATTAGATTTTTAGCTTTTAAGCTTTTAAATTAGATTTTTTTTAATTTTTAGTTTCTAATTT
>VDFB02105785.1:81512187-81529958 GCA_007258455.2 Sequoia sempervirens | reverse complement strand
TTTGGGCTTACAGAACTACATGGAAAACAACAACTGGGTTTACACCTTTTGAGTTGCTCTATGGGAAAATAGCTATGTTACCCATTGAATTTGAACATAAAACTTTGAGGACAGCTCTTGAACTCAACATGGACTTATTTGAAGCACAGAAGGACCGTCTCCTGCAGCTAAATGCTTTGGATGAAATGAGAAAAGCCGCCCTGCAGCATACAGAAGTAATCCAACAGCAGAGAAAAAGATGGCATGATCAGCACATCAAAACCAGAAAATTTTCTGCTGGAGATTGGGCTTTGTTATATGATTCCAGGTACCAAGAAAACCAGGATAAAAACACAACACGCTGGCTTGGCCCCTATGAGGTTGAAGATGTGTTTGACAACGGAGTTGTGCAGCTGGTCACAATTGATCCAGTCTGTTTCAAATTGCTCATCAATGGCCACCGACTCTGACTGTACCATAAGCCAGTTTCCAAGGAAGACTTCATGAAGCAGTTCATTCAGATTCCTCCCGCTACTCTTCCTGCAGCCGAAGGCTCTGGCCTTTCTCCTGCAGCATTCCTCTAATTTTCAAAAAGCATGCCCATAATAAAAAATTTCTTTTTAAGAAAACCCCTTTTCTCCATTTAAATTTATCGCCCCCACCTCATTTCTTTATCTTCCATCCATCCATCCCATCCATTCATTTCATTCGTACATTTCATCAACCCACGTCACCCGTCCACTTCATCCGTCTGCATCAACCTTAATTCAGATATCTTTCCAACTTGTCAATTCATGCAGCGCCGTCATCTTTCTTCACACGTACGTGCAATTACTAAAGGTACGCCATATCTTTTCATATCGCATATTTGATTTATTTCATTCCATTCAATTACTGCTATGCATGTACCGGTCATTATCACCCGAATCTCTACCTATTTTTTACTACATGTGAGGACACATGTCATCTTTTAAGTAGGGGGCGGGGTAATTCATCGTTTGAAGCCTATCTTTTTGCCGCTGCCATAACTGCAAAATAATCTTTCTTTAATATATTTCTGATACTTTCCAAACGTGATTGCATGCCCTTCTTTAATGCATATTTTTCTTGCAAACTACAATTAAGACTGCTTGTTTAAGAAAGTTCATTTTTGGAAAAAAGAAAGAAATGTGGCAGCCTGACGAAGAAAAACCAAAGCAGAAAAGGAAATAAAGAATTTGAATCTTCAGCAAGAAATTGAGTTCAGCTAGAAAAACTGCAGACATGGGTGGTCAGTTGGTACGACATGAGCCTGTAACTCATGAATTGTTGTTGCAAAACCCGCAGACAGCCCAACCATTTAGCCTCTGTGGATGGTTAAATTATTTTCTGAGTTTAAATGATTTTGATGAGGAGGCTGCGACAGAATTTTTGAGAACACTTTCTGAAGGGGAAGCCACCGTATGGGGTCTAACAGTTGTTGCAACCGAAGACAGAATTGCTGAGGTAACCGGGATCCCAGCCTTTGGAGAAAACTTTTTTTCAGATGCTGCAGCTGCAAGGGCTGAATTTTCGATGCCTGCTGATGGACCGCTGGACATCTCCAAGCAAGGATGCAAGCGAGTGTCACTACCTCTTCCATATTCAGAGTATGCCACTTATATAATGAGGTATTTAACCTGTGAAGGCCATTTTTCTTATCTGCATTCGCATCATTTTAAATTATTAAGCCATATAAGGCATGGGTTGGCTGTGAATGTTCTGAATTTCTTGTTAAAGTTTTTAGAGCAAAGTGCCCATGGAACTCAACAGGGGAAATATAACTCTGTCACTCATCATGGCCTTATTAAATTGCTTATTGAGCGCTCTTTGAGAGACGTTTCACCTCTCTCCTGGCAATAATTTGTTGCCCAAAAGAGTTTACAACCTCCACAACCCCCCAGGGTAATTACCCCACGGCCTCAAAGAAAGAAGAAAGAAATTGCATCTACTAGTGGAACAGGGCAAGGGTCATCTACTCCTGTAGCACCCGATCTTGTAGCCATCACAGCTGAATCCTCTGCTAGGGTACAAACTAGGTCTGCCGCTAGGAGGGAGAAAGGAAAATCAAAGGCAGAAGGGTCCCCAGAATCTGACCCTCGTTCTCAGAAAAGGCAATGCTCCTCTCCTATAGCACCTTCCCCTGCAGCAGATTCTCCTACAGCAACAGCTATTGATATTACCAGTTCACCATCATCCTCTGGTAGGGCAGAGCCCCCTGAACAAACAAGAAAAAGAAAAGCTACCGGAACACCCCCTGCAGCCACATCAATACCAAGAAGGGTTTCCACAAGGAAACAATTTAGGGCCTCCCCTGTTTCACCGCAACCTGAGGTGATTGTAATTTTAGAAGGATCTGTTGAATCTGAGAATGCTACTCAGAGTTCGGTCATTCCTGAAGAGGAACAAGTAGAGACAAAAGAAGCAGGGCATAATGGGCATGAGTTGCCAAGTCTTGATGATCTGGTTAATGCTGCTATGCAATTCTCAGAGGAAGCTCAGACTTCTTCACCGCAGCAACAAGAAGAATTTATCTTGTAGCAAGAACAAGAACAGGCTGAACAACTAAATGTCCCTAATGAAGTTATATTTCATCCTGCAATGTGTAAAGCCATTGTTGTGTATAGGAGGACCTTTTTAATTGAATTTCTAGAATTTGTTAAAAATAATTGGGAAACAGTTACACTGCAAACTGTGACTTTTCGACACATTGCCCAAACTGATATGCAACAAAGTCTGTGGCAAATAGAAAAGAAGAAATTGAAAAAGAAAATTGAAAATCAGAAACAGGAAATTGCTGAATTGAAAGCAAAAATGGATGAAATGCTAAAGGTAACCGGTCAAATTATGGAATGCAGACCGCCACCCAGAGTTTATGCTCTGTGCCTCAAAGAACATTTTTTATGGTTTCAATTGATGAGAATTTCCAGAAACCAAGACCCCATAATTCATTCTGCCAAAGAATTTTATGAAGCATATCAAGCAGCCCCTAACTGGTTAAGGAATTCTCTGTGTGAATTCTATTTGCATGACTTTTTAATACCACTTGAAACAGAATGGAATCCTCTTCCATACATTGGTGATATTCATTTGAGAGCATTCATGTCATGGGCAGCAAATGAGGTGAATTATGACAGACAGTGGGAAACGTATGAGGAAATTGAGAAAACAGAGCCTGTCCCATTACGCTCTCAAAGTTCAAACCCACATGCAATGCTGAAAGATTGGTTTGCATTGACATATGGTATTAATAATGTTTCAGCCAGAGCAAAAATATTTGACATTAGAAAGCAAGTATATGATGAATTCCAGGCACAGCAATATTCATTTTGGAGATTAGCATATACCAGAACTGAGAAAAGATGGGAAAAATTGACTGTTGGGTTAAGAAAGTCAGAACCACATGGTCCCCTCAACTTTATAGCTGCACTCAAACGAACCAGCAGATATATTCAATTGAGATTCCAAACAAGATTTGAATTGTGGCTGCCACTGACATTCAGACCCCCTGTGCTAAGGTGGCCCCTATATTCTCATCAGGCTACAAATCTTAACAGTGAATTAGAAGACTGCAGATATGAATGGTGTTGGGATTTCAGAGGATTCCATTACAGGTTTGGAAATCCATTCCAGAGTCATGCAACCACTACTAACTTCAGAGAAATCACCAAGAAAGTTAATGCTGGAGGACCAGCATTGGGCTAAGTAGGGGGCAGTGATGAGCCTAAAATATGCTCATAATTTGATGATATGATAAACTTTTAAATGATTTAATTTTTGTTATTTCATGGCTGTTTAAACTTTGATGAAACCTTTTATGGGGATATCCTGTAGCAAGACACTTTTATATTCCTGCAGCCTATTGTGTTGACTTGATTGCATTTATTGCCCTGTTGACTCCCGAAAATGGCTGGTATATCGTATACAGTTTTTAAATGGTGAAGTAGATTTGAAATGTGTGATTAATGAATAGATATCGTGTATGTACCATATGCCTCTTCTTGCGCGTCTATTACCTTTTGTTTCGCAGGTTGTTGAAGAATGATCGAGTCAAGCGCAGCCGATCTCGGCCTTGCAGTAAAGCCCATTTCCTGCACGACTTTGAGGAAGTTCCGCCAAAGACTCTTTGACCGAAACCGATTTGGAAAGATTTTTAATGGAAAGTCAATCTGGAGAGAGTGGAGCGCTAGATTCTCTCTGAATCGGGTTGAACACATAAATTCATTTATGAAGTTTGTTCCTTGATTCAGGGATATACTTTACTTCCACGTCTTTCTTTGATAAAGTTAGTTAGTTAGTTGTTCTTTTATTTTAAGAATAAGATACTCCTCCTGCGTGAGAGAGTGATAGAAGAGAAATAGAATGAGTAATAGATGATTTTTAGGTAAGATAGAAACAAAGTAGCAGAGATCATGTAAGAATCAGTATGATAATGAAAGACAGAATCTGTTTGACCAGAAGCAGAGTTTGTTGTTAGTTTTCACACCAACAAGACAATGTATTTCATTATGTTTTCATGAATAAAGATCGATGAAGTTCTGAGTTCAACATCTGTGTAATCAGTAGATGCTTGCTAAAGGGGCCCACTTAATAAGTATCTGTAGTTAATTAGTTAGATGTTCTTTTCTGGCGATATCGGTTAGCTTTCATCTTTTGAAGTTTTTTTATGCAGAGCTGATCTTACATTGCTCTGCGGCATAGAGAGTCCCTCCACATGGCTGTTTCTGCGGCATAAGGCAGTTCATGGTTTGTGCCTTAGTCGTAGCTGTTACGATTTCTGTTTTAATCAAGCATAGTTGAGTTAAATAATTCTGCATTACCATTCTGTGGCTTAGATAGAATTTCTTTCCGGTATGTATTTTGCTGGAATTTGGCTAAACAAATTCCTAGTGCATATATTTTGCTGCGCCATTTAAAGTCTACGTCCCCTGGTTTGACAAGTAAATGAACGTCCATAGAAAGATATTAGTCACCTGTCAGAATGTCCAATTCCCAGGAAAGTTTCACTGTGATATTTATATCCTTTTGTGAGTGCGAGCCACATCCCTTCATTCTGAGAGCCATTCATCTATCTTGAGACACTCCCCATCCGTCCTAAACCCGCTTTCATCTCTGATCACCATTATTCCATATAAACCCAGTTGGAGTTGTCATCCAAGTTGACCTAGGTATTCATCCCTAATCACTATCATCATAGCCGGCTTAGGATCGCTATCCATCTTAGGTCAGTTATCCTTTTCGACCCAATCAATCCGCTTCTATCTCAAGTTGGATTCAGTGTCATTATCATACATCCACCTTTCAATCAATGCCTAGTGTTACTAAGGATCCTTCTTAAACTCGGTTGTGGATCTCGGTCTTCATCGTATTTATCATCACATCAATCCTAATCATCAGATCGATCTGATCCCCACATCATCAAACCTATTCAGATCAAAACCCGAAATCTAGGTTAATCCAACATCTACCAATCAATCCAATCTGATTCCCTCAAGCCAATCCACGTCGGCCTAACCAATCGTCCTTAACTAATCTCCCATCAAAATTGAATCAATCTTTCATCATCAAGGTTTTCTAATATCTTGATCTACCTCATCATATTGCATGCCCGTTCAGACTCGGTCATAAGCAAAGAAAATGGCCGACCAACAAGCCCTGAATGTCCAATCGAACAACCCTCAAAATCCCACCAACACAGTCAACATCTCATCAGATCCTAACTATGGTGCTAATATCTCTCATGATCCCCACAACGGAACCTCATCACAATCCAATGTGGATGGTCAAAACATGTCACTACCTGGGGAGGAAAACATGGCTGATCAACCTGAGATCACATTCGAAGAACACTTCAGCAACCCTGTTAATGCACAAATGATAGAACACCTTCTCGAAAGACATGGCAACAAAATATTGGCTCACTTGATTGACAAAGGTGTCAAGTTGCCGACAGGTGTTGACTTGTCCAAGTATGGCACCTCCACATCTAATGTAGCCCAAGGTACACATGACATCTCCAGTAGCTTGTATGTCCCCAATGTTCCTTCCATAGAAGGTTGGCATCAACCAGAATTTGGTAACGTTGTCCTCTATCCTGTCGGAAATCCCACACATCCCACCATCTCGGTCATGGGAGCACCCCAAACCATTGATCCCAATGATCCTTATGCCTATGGCATGCCGCAAAACATCCTGCAACCGCAACCATTAATGCTACCAGCACCACCCCCCTCGAACCCGCTTCCTGTCAACGCTGGGGGCAACCCTTTCGCTGCCTTGCCCCCACCTCCCGGGGCAACCAATCCCCCACCATCGTCATTCATACCTCAACAACCGCCCCAATCTAACAATCTTCCATCATCGTCATTCATACCTCAACAACCACCCCAATCTAACAATCCTCCACCATCGTCATTCGTATCCCAACAACCGTCCCAATCCAACATCCCTCCTCCATCGTCATTCGTGTCCCAACAACCTCCCCAAGCCTACGCTCCCACTAGCGTTCAACAACCTCCCTTGCACAACATCTCAATCGCACCTCCACCTCAACAACAACCATTGGCCAATCCCCTATTTTCAGCATAACCATCACAACATCAATCACAAGGAAATCAACCTCGGCCTTCAACCCCGACCATATCTCCATTCCTTGCGTCCATTTTATGCCCACAAACACAACCACCACATAACATCCCATCTCGCCCACCACAGCCACCAACTATGCATCAACAACCACCCCATCATTACAACTATTATAGCCAACAACAATACCCACAACAACCCTCCTATATGGCATCGCAACAATCATATCAGCACCCCCAATATCCACCAACTAATCAACAACACCTTCTCCCTACTCCCCAATAGTATGCCACCCATAACCATCTGAGCCATTCATATCCCGCCTCGCAACAACAACCTCTTTATCAACAAGATCCCTTAGCGTATCAACAGGGGATACTACCTCCTAATTATTCATACGCCCATCTCCAAACATCATCTCAGAATCCACAATCATCCTATCATCAATATCCGTCCAACACGTCAACCAATGCGGACATACTAGAAATCAAAGCCGCACTGAAGGATCTCCAGGCAGGGACTAGCAAACAATCATTCAAGTTTGAAGATATATGCCCATATCTGTATGATCCCTCCATCTCATCGATTCCCTTCCCCAAACATTTTGAGATGCCAAAATTTGACAAATATAAGGGGAACAAAGATCCTAAGGCCCACCTACAGGAGTTTTACTCCCAGTGTCAAGAAGTGATCCACAATGACAACTATCTCTTGCGTCTATTCCCCCGAAGTCTGGGAAGCAACACGCTAGGGTGGTTCATGACCCTCGAAAAGGGATCTATAAAATCTTTTGTGGACTTGTCAGAAAGGTTTTTTCTCCTACTTCTCCTTCAACTTGGAGAAAGATACTGATACCCTGGATTTTCTCAAAGAGAAACAACGTGAAGGGGAAACCTTTACTAGCTACCTCTAGAGGTGGCGTGCCCTAGCAAGCCAAATGAAAACCCCTTTGAAAGAGAAGGACATGGTCACCCTTTTTGTGGAGAACTCTCATCCTGACATGGCCCACAACTTCTGATTACATTGTGTCACCACTTTCATGGAGGTGGTGGAGAAGGGACCCATCCTTGAGCGTGCCCTTGTTGCCAAGGGACACATCAAAATATATAACCAAGATAGGGAAAGGACATTCAATGACAAGCCACGTTTTTGGAACAAGAACATAAATGTAGTAAATGATGGTGTTACTGACACTAAACATGTCCATATGGCCAACACGTCCCAAAAGCAACAACAATCCATGCCTAATGCCATATCTATACCGCAAGGGACACCTCATCCTCCCCAACAATCCAATCAAAATAACCAAGGGAACACTAAGCGCCAATATGCTCAACTAGGGGAACCCTTGAGTGTTGTCTTCAACAAACTATTGCAGATTAGCTATCCGATCACATACCCTATCACCAAGCCACTCGATGAATCCAAACCTAAGCCCGCATGGTTTAGGAAAAACGAATATTGTGAGCTCCATAAAATCAAAGGACACTCTTTGAATAAGTGTCAAGGTTTGAAAAACTATGTCCAGGATCTCATAGATCGAGGTGACATCAAGGTTGACCCTAGTCAAGCTTCGTCATCCAATGCTCAATTGCAGATCTATCAAAATGCCTTCCCAAACCATAACCAAGGCTCGAGCACTTCCAACAGTAATCCTCAAAACAATAGCACAAATAACGTGAGCTATAAGAATGTACCCCTCAATTACGAGGGTGTTATTCATTATATTGAGCAGGTAGAACCTCGTGTATCCATGATACATGTCAAAGCTAAATACCCTCAATGTGTTGTTACCACACAACGGGCCCGCATCACTATTCCTGTAGCCTCTGCACCCACCCAACTGACTCTTGTAACCTCCCAGTACAATATCCTTGATCACCTAGGAAAGACCCCTGCACATATCTCCATTTTAGATTTACTCAAGTCTTCCCCTGTGGATCAAGAAATCTTCAACAGATCCCTACAGGAAACCCATGTGCCTAATAACATTGATCCCACACAGTTCCAAGCTTTGGTAGGACACCTAGCTTCATCTCACCAACTACACTTCAGCCAAAGTGATATGCCCAACATTGATGCCAATCACAATCGGCCCTTACATATTGAAGTCGTAGTTGCCCGACATAAAATAAAAAGAGTCGTGGTAGATAATGGCTCTGCCCTCAACTTGTGCACTCTAAAATTCATAAAGTAGGTGGGGTATACCCAAGCGGACTTAAGCAACCAGATTATTACAATCAAGGCTTATGACAATGCAGAAAGAAATTCAGAAGGGATCATCAATCTTCCTGTCCAAGTGGGACCGGTAGTTCAGTACATCACCTGCCATGTCCTTGATCTGGACTGACCATATAATCTCCTCCTCGGTCATCCATGGCTCCATGCTATGCAAGCCGTGCCCTCCACCTACCATCAGTGCCTCAAATTCCCAGTCAACGGACAAGAGGTCACCATCTATGCCGACCCCCAACCATTCGAATATTGCCACGCTCTAGAGGCATCATTTCCCCATTTACATTATTGTCCTTGGGTTGAAATGGGGGCATCTCAATCATCACCCATTAATCCACCATCCGCCATAAGAATCGTTCCATCTTCCACTGATCCTACAGTCACAAAGGTCCAGATCATTGACAAAGGGTGTGGCGAGTACGAAATGCACACTGCTCTTAATATAGCTACCGTGCCACCATCGCCACACTAGTATGGTCAACCTTCCCATGCTACCCCAAAGAAAGACAAGACCGTCACCTTCCGTGGCAAAAATATCCCTACTACCACTTTCGTATCCCCAAGTATCAAGATAGATGCGCCAGAAGAAGACATAAGCCAATGGGTTTACCAAGAAGAGCCTCAGCTGGAAACTCCTCTCAAGGAATACTTCCAAGAAAAGTACCCCTGGTCGAAAAAATTCATGGAAAAGCATAACTATCAAGGCAGAGGCCTAGGAAAGCAAGAACAAGGGCGGTTACAACCCATTGATACGTCTCCGCTACCAAAAAATGTGGGCATTGGGTATGACAGAAAGCAGAAAGGCCCTGAAACATCGTCTAATGCTTCCAATAGTGTAGCTGTGGACAATGGCTCATTGGAAGACATACCTGAGGAAGAATCCATCATACGTGCGTATGATGACGTTGATCACGCTGACCTATCTTCCATGTTTGAATGCCTATCCATCTGCACTATTAGCCTATCCCTTTGCCATCCTGAGCTCATTGATTGGGACCTACGAACTAGCACACCCATTAGTATGTCTGCGGATACCTATGTTAACCTCATGGGATTGGGGGAGGACAAACACTCCAGTCGCAAAAATGAGAATAAGAAAAATAACAAATGGTCATCTAGTGAAAACCTCCCTGAGGCACTTCGTGACCTTGAAAAAGTAAAAATAAAGGACGCATCTGATGGTCAAAACCTCGAAGAGGCACTAGAAGATGGAGATGTTCATCTTCCCCTTATGGGAACTCAGCTATCTGCCAGATCATCTATTCTGATTAAAGAGACACAAGAGATTAATTTGGGAACTGCTGAAAATCCTAAGATCACCTATGTAGCCAAGTCACTCTCTAAACAAGAGTATCTGGTCTTTGCGCAGCTACTCCAGGAAGGAATCATTAATTTTGCCTGGTCATGCTCAGACATGCTAGGCTTAGATCCCACCTTGGTGGTTCATCACCTAGACATCCGCCCAGACGCTAAACCTATCAAGCAAAAACTCTGCAAGATGCATCTGCAAGTCGCGTTGTTAGTCAAGAAGGAATTGGAGAAGTTATTGGAGGCAGGATTTATCAGACCAATTGACTACTCCAAATGGATCTCCAACATAGTGCCAGTTGCTAAACCAAATGGTGACATTCGAGTCTGCACAGACTTCAAGGATCTCAACAAAGCCTGCCCAAAAGATGATTTCCCCCTACCCAATATTGACATGTTGGTCAACCTAACAACAGGACATGAGATGTTGTCCCTTATGGATGGCTTCTCCGGGTATAACCAAATCCAAATCACATCGAGGACCAACACAAAACCGCCTTCACAACTCCTTGGGGCACTTTCTGCTACAATGTCATGCCCTTCGGTCTCAAAAATGTGGGGGCAACATATCAGAGGGCAATGACGGTCATCTTCCATGACCTCATACACATCATCATGGAGGACTATGTCGATGACCTATTAGGAAAATCCAGAACGCGAGCAGAGCATCCTGCCATCCTGAAAAGGATATTTGAGCGGTTAGAGCACTATAAGTTGTGGCTAAATCTGAAGAAGTGTGTCTTTGGGGTCACTTCCGGAAAGTTGTTGGGTTTTATAGTCTCTCGCAGGGGCATTGAGGTTGATTCCGCCAAGGTAAAAGCTATCCTAGACATGCCCCCTCCATGCAATCTTAAACAGTTAAGAAGCCTTCAGGGAAAAATACAGTCCATCTGTCGGTTCATAGCCCAGCTGGTAGATAAGTGCCAGCCATTCACTCATCTTCTGAAAAAGAATTCCACCTTCCAATGGAACCAGCAGTGTCAGATGGGATTTGACAAGATTAAGGAATATTTAGCCCATCCACCAATATTGATGCCACCTATTCCTGACAAACCCCTCTTACTCTACATCTCCGCCACTCCAGTCGCGCTGGGGGCATTGTTGGCACAGCATGATGAGTCGTCAAAAGAAAGGGAAATCTACTACATTAGTCGGACATTGGTTGGCTACGAGCTACACTACTCTCCCATGGAAAAAGCCTGCCTTGCACTCATCTTCAGCACACAAAAGCTTTGACATTACATGCTTAGCCATCCAGTCAAATTAATTGCCAAGATCGATCCATTGAAGTACCTGTTATCTAGAACCACTCTGACTGGCCGCATGGCTAAGTAGGTCATGCTCCTTAGTGAATTTGACATAGAATATGTGGACCGCAAGGCTGTCAAAGGGAAGATAATTGCAGATCAGTTGGCGGAAGCTCCTCTAGTTGACACTCACCCATTGATCACGGAATTCCCTGATGAGGAAGTCTTCTCAGTTGAGGAAACCCCCATGTGGACACTGTATTTTGATGGATCATACACACATAATGGATGAGGGGAAGGAATATTATTAGTTACCCCTCAGGGCGACTACATTCCCAAGTCATTCAGGATAGCATTCCCATGTACCAACAATATGGCCGAATACGAAGCTCTCCTCAACGGCCTCAAAATTGCTAAATAGTGGCACATAACTCAGTTGAAAGTCTTTGGCGATTCCTTGCTAGTCATTAGGCAAGTTAATGATGAGTTCCTGACCAAGGATGATAAGTTGTTACCCTACAAGCGTATGGTGGATGATTTCAAGAAATATTTCACCTCTATACAATTTGAATAGATTCCTAGGGTACGAAATAAAGCAGCCGATGTGATGGCCACTATTGGCTCCCTCCTGGACATGCCCAAGGAACGAACAAAGTGTGAGTTTCTTGTAGAATAGCTTTTAATCCCGGCATATGATATCCCTGAGACTGACATGGTGTGCGAAATTGTGGGTCCCACCTCCCCATGGTACCAAGACATCTATACCTACCTCCGTTATAACATTATACCCCCAGACCTTACCCGTAACCAACGCAAATCCTTCATTCATCGCTCTTCTCGATACATCATCGTCGGTGATACGCTTTATCATCGCGGGTATGATGGAATCCTCCTCAGATGTCTGAATGAGACCGAAGCCCATGCTACACTAACAGAGGTACATAGCGGTGTTTGTGGAGCACATTCAAATGGTATGGCTTTGGCCAAAAGGATCTTATGAGCTGGATATTATTGGCCTACATTGGAACATGATGCTTGCGAGTTTGTGAAAAAGTGTCTTCTGTGCCAGTAACACGCAGATTTAATCCACGCTCCAGCATAAGATCTTCAGCCCCTCCTGGCACCATGGTCGTTTTCTCAATGGGGTTTCGACTTGATTGGCAAGATTCACCCACCATCATCCGACGACCATACATTCATCATCACTGCCACTGAGTATTTCACCAAGTGGGTAGAGGCAATGCCCCTCTCACAAATCACCGGCATTCAGATCTCCAAATTCATCCTTTACCATATTCTCTACAGATATGGTATCCCGTCCACCATCACTTCTGACAACGGCAAACCATTCAAGAACCAAGCCATGAAACACCTATGGAATACCTTCCATATTCAGCACCGTTGGTCGACGCCGTATTACCCTCAAGGTAATGGTCAGGCGGAAGCGACCAACAAAACCCTTATTTGTATTCTTAAAAAGGTTGTCAATAACACTAGACGAGATTGGCACCTCCACCTTCATCCCACCCTCTGGGCATATCGCACATCCATCCACACCCTGACAGGCGCCACCCCCTACTCTTTGGTGTTTGGCACTGAAGCCATCTTTCCAATCGAGGTTGAACTTCCATCATTGAGAATCTCTCTTAAGAACCTTATCAGCGAAGAGGATGCTCGTGTTGCACAACTTGCGCAGATAGAGTTACTGGACGAACAAAGAATAAAGGCCTACAACCATCTGCAAGCATATCAAAATCGCCTCAAGCGTAGTTACAACAAAAAGGTTCATCCTCACCAATTCTAGGTGGGCGAGCTTGTCCTTAAGGAGAACCAACATACTCAGCAAGACCGAGACAAGAAAGGAAAATTTGAGGCAAATTAGTTGGGGCCCTATATCATAGCTGCTAAATATGGATCTGGGGCATACAGGTTGACTACTCTTGAAGGAGAACCCCTTGACGAGCCTATCAATGTCATGCATTTGAAAAAGTTCTACGCCTAAATATGCTCGGTTACCCCGCCTTGTCAAAAAATTAAAAAAGTCAAAAAAATCAAAAAAATAAAAATTAAATTTTTTTTAAAAAAAAGCAAAAAAATTTTGAAAATAGTCAAGAGAAATAAATTCATCCTATGGCGAAAACCACCTTTTTGTGGCGCCTTGGACAAGTATGGGTGGTGAAAACCGGGTAACAGGCGTCATCCATAGAGGGCTTAATCATTATCTACCTGACATCCTAGTTATTTTATGCCATCATCAGCACTATTGTCCTCACCCATCTCATCCCAGGCTGCTTGGTAAATCTTGATTGAGCATTGGACGACCCACCTAGTCTATCCCCCATTTCTAAGCTTTTCAGTATCCCACTCTGAGCTTACGTCATTCATGTTTGTGTCATCAAGTAAGGTCATCCATCGCGTCAGTCTTCACCTAGGTCCCATCACGTCACGTTCATCAGTCGAACTACGTTGCCCCTGCGCTATCACATAGGTAAGGTTGATCATTTGATTCACCCCCGGGGCATTTGTCCATCACCATCAGTCACCATTGGTCTTCTTTTCGCTTTATCCATGGTATTTTCTGGAACTACGAGGGCTCTGCGCTTTCACATAGGCAAGGCTAATCTATGATCAGCCCCCGAGCCCCTAGGTCTGTAGGTTATGTCGGTCTTTTGTGCTTCGTTATCAAGTTATGCCCACATCTAATCGGTTCTTAACAAACAAAATTCCCTTATGTTACAATATCTTGTCCCTCAATGACATCCCACGTCAACTAGATCATCCTACTTTTGCATCCATCTTTGGTCTCAACAGGATGAATCCTTCCTAGCAGACCTCGCTAATCATGTCCACCACCTTGATTCTATGGCAAAGGACCTGTTGTCTTGATTATGATCTTGTGATGTTATCGAATTCTGTTTATCATTTTAGGTTCCTCCCTATCACTTGTCAAGGTCACCTTGGTCCACCATAACATGGCGTGCTTTGGCCTACTGAAATGGGGGCATGCCTTGATCTTTTGTTTTGTCTACTGTCTTCTCGAGTTATCCCTCATAAGTCCCACCGAGATCTCCAAGGTCTTGTGTTACACTGGGACAACTTTGTGTGTTTGTGGTTATTATAACACCAGGCCCGACCAAGGTCATCGTAACCTCAGGTTGTTGGGATAACCTTATTGTTTGCTGTGTTTTTTTCATGCGTAGAGTACTCGCTCGCCTTGGTCTTCTATATCAAGGTGCTGGTACCCTATGCTATAGTAAAAAGCAATGCTCCAAAGATGGCAAAATCTTATTTTCACTACATTTCCACCACTTTGTATGCACCCTTCATTTTCATCATCACCACCCCTTATGATTTCAGTTGTGCAAGTACTCTCATTCCTTGTTCTTCTTGGGTCCTCTTCCTCTGAGGATATTAGTGGTTGTCTTTGGCAAATGCAATCTTCCATCCGCCTATCACCTATCTACATTCTCATAACGATCTTTATTGACATTTAGGTGCATTGTAAGCATTTACCTTTTTTGCATCCATAAATCATACATCATAAATCATAGAAACATGCATAAATCGTCCATCCACATGTGCATCCATAAATCAGATATCATAAATCATATAAGCATGCATAAATTGTCCATCCACAGGTCCATCCATAAATCATACATCATAAATCATATAAACATGTGCATCCATACATCATAAATCATAGAAACGTTTGCATCAATCATAAATCATCCATCCATAAAAACATAAAGCATAAAACATAAATAATCCATATAAACATGTATATATATATATGGAACCACCTCATGAATCATCTCATATAGCTACTTAAGGAAAGCATCATGCATAATGTCAATAAAGGCCATCACATAAGCAAAATAATAAATGTCATGTCATAATACAATACATCTCCGTCATATATCACCTAATAAGATACAAAATCAAGAGATGGGAATCACCTCTGCTCTCTGGTGACATACACAAACCATTCATCCTGTATCTGCCAAAAATAACCAATGTCCTACATCTGTCTGCTCTACTATGAGCTGCCCACATCTAACCTCTGTGGAGAATCGGGTGCTGACCCTCTATGTGCTGATGTCCCCCGGTACTCGCAGGTGGGTGTCCCCTGGTACTCACGGGTGGGTGTCCCCTAATAACCGTCGTATGGAGACGGAGTCCGCCGATAGTCGCTGAAACCCGTGGTGTGTGTCCCTAATGACTAGGATGGCCCTGGTGGCTGTGGAGCCTGACTGACGTAGCGTGTTGTGTGTTGCACTAGATCCGGAACCACCTGCTCATATACCCCTCTCCAATAACTGGCCTACTGCATAAACTCATCCCGCTGCCCTACTATCAGTCTCGCGGCATTCTGCTCATGCCTATACCGATCTCGATCTACACTGATAGCCCGCCGCTCCCATGCCCAGGCCTCCTAAGCTAGTATCAACTGTCGTATCTACTCTGAGCCTCTATCCCTCTCTGTCTGCATCACCTATAAGTGTGTGTGCAGCTCCTCCACATCTATCCCTACACCTCCCCCCTCAACCAACACCCCCTGCAACTGAGTCCGTGTTGCATCCCTCTCGCCCTATAAAGTCTACATCTGTGACTCTGCAACATCCCTCTCCCTCTGTGCAGCTTGTCCCCATGCCACTGCTACATCTCTGTCCCTCTGCAGGGCCTGCAATTTCAGCTCAGCCGAATCTCACTCTCGTCGCAAGCTAGATGCTTGTGTTGTCACTGTATCTCTCTCTCTGCGCAATGACTGTGCCTCTAACTCAGCCACCTTCCTCTCACTCTGTGCTACCTGAACCTGTGCCTGTAGCACATCCCTCCCTGCCTCCAACACCTGAACCTGTGCCTGTAACACCTCTCTCTCTACCTCCACTGTGCGCACCCTATCCCTAAGCTCAGCTAGCTCTATCTACATACTCCCTGCATCCCCTGTCTCCCTGCTATGCACCTCTACTCGCAACCTCTCCACCTCAGCCCGCAAGTCCACGGCCTCATCTCGGCTCTCATCCCTCTCCCTCACCAATCTCCGCTCCTGCTCTAACGCTAGCCTAACTAGCTCTATGTAGTCTCTCACTCTGAGCAAATCAAGCCCACCACTCATCCCTCTTTGCCTCTACTGCAATCCGCTCTGCCCCTGCCTCCCGCACCCGCTGCTCGCTCCATCGCAGCCTCTCCACTGTCTCTCTCAACACCGCCATTAGATCCTCCCCTGTGGGTGGTGTCGCTGCTACCGGTACTACATCGTGCACATTTGAGTCAATCTCCATCTCCTGCAAATGATATCCCTCACTCTTGGCTGAGTACCCCTCACTCTCCATCTCGTCCAAATCTATCACCCCAGGAGCTCCTTGTTGTAGCTGTCCTCTGCTGGCCCCCACTATCTCCTGTCCCCCCTGTCCATCTCCTCCCAGCTCTCTGTCCATCTCCTCCCAGGCTCCATACGCCTCCTCCCCTCCGGCTGTCTCCTGTCCCCCCTGTCCTCCTAGGTCTCTGTCCATATCCTCCCAGACTCCATATGCCTCCTCCCCTCCGGCTGTCTCCTGTCCCCCTATCCTCCTAGGGCTCTGTCCATCTCCTCCCAGGCTCCATCTACCTCCTCCCCTCCGGCTGTCTCCTATCCCCCTGTCCTCCTAGGTCTTTGTCCCTCTCCTCCCGGGCTCCATGTGTCTCCTCCCCTCCGGCTGTCTCTTTCCCTCCTAGGTCTCTGTCTGTCTCCTCTCTAGTTCTGTTTGCCTCTTGCCCGCTAGTCGTCCTGGCTGTCTCCTATCCACCCTCCTCCCCTCCAGCTCCGCTGGCCTCACCCTATGTCCCCTGTGACTCTCCTCCTTGGGCTCTCGACCTCCTCTCTTGTCGACTTCGTCCCTAGGCTCTCGGCCTCCTCTCCACCCCCTCCTTGGCCTCATCCTCTACCTCATCCTCCACCATCTCCTCCCCTCTGGCCCTGTTGGCGTCACCCTGTGTCCCCTGTGACTCTCCTCCTCGAGCTCTCGGCCTCCTCTCCACCACCTCCTCGGCCGCATCCTCTCCCCCCTCCTCAGCCTCATCCTCTGCCATCTCCTCCCCTCTGGCCCTGCTGGCCTCACCTTGTGTGCCCTGTGATCCTCCTCGGCCCCAGCTCCTCTCACCTCTTTAGTCTCAGCCCCTATCCCCTCTGCTCTGTCTCCTCCTTGACCTCTCCGCTGTCGTAACCTTCTCCACCTACCTATCACCTACTCTTGTACCCCCTATCCTCCTCTGCCCCCCTCGGCAGTCTGGGCGGCCTAATCACCCGCACTTGCCCCTCGTCCTCTAACCCAAATCCTCGTGCCTCCTCAATTAGCACAGCTGGTGTAATCTGCTCCACTGGATGTCGCCTGAACCACTCCTCATATCGATCTGTCATCC
>VDFB02105785.1:81458616-81512087 GCA_007258455.2 Sequoia sempervirens | reverse complement strand
TAGACTTTCGTAAAGTGCAAAATACTTAGCTTTTCAATTGCATGTTTTAAATTGGTGCATGGAAAATGACTTTGCAAAGGTCAAAAGATGCTAAGCCAAGTTTGGATGTTTAGTACATAGAATTCCACAAGGGGAATTCTGCAATGGAATTCCCACAAGTGATCTCCACATCATTTTGAAACTTAGACTTAGGTAGAAAATTATGTTATTGGGAACTCCCTTATGGCGACCTTTGTAAAAAATCCTGAAGGCTAATGCCTTGTAGGATTTGTTGAAATGTGGAGATTACATTTATAGAGGTCAAAGGGAATGACAACATCGGTATGGACTTCCACATCAGAAATTTTGCAATGGAAACATGCATGAAGGCTAAAAATACATTTAACATTGAAAACTTAAAACTGTAAAAACCTTGGCAATGCAAATTAAAAGTGGCCATGAAGATCATAGAGGTAAACACTTAAATCCTCTGAAGTCTCATGAAAGATAAATGAAGCCATATCATAATAAGATTCCCCCAAAATTGCCCTAAATGAATAATTACTATCATTCAACACTAGCAATGAAATTACAAACATTCAATCCATGAAAATGAAAAATATTGAGTTCAAAATAGGGGGAAACATTGTTGGCCATGTGTGAAGCCAAGTCTAGAGTAATTTGTAATTAGCTACCTATGTTTGGCATATGTAACTATTGTCTATGTTTGGAAAACTAGAGTCTGCTCCTCCTGTGCATGTCAATGCATGTCTTATAGTTGGGTATCTTCTTGGAAGAAGCTGTAATTAGCTTTATGCTATATGTACTGGAAAAAAAAATTTGTATGTAAATTGGCACTATTAATGAATATAGAGAGAATCACCTGAAAGTGAATGTAGGCATATTGGCAAACCACTATAAAATCTCTCTCTATCTTGTGCTTTAATTATCTATTTTTTGTTATATTTCTTTGCTCATTTTAATATTAACAATTGGTATCAGAGCCTGAAGCTCAGTGCTGGAAATTGGTGAAGAATTTCCAGAGCTATGGAGAAGTTTTGAGCAGAGATGGAAGATGATTGGGTGTTTGATCTTGGAGCTGGATGTTCTTATATAGTGAAGAGACAAGCTGAAGTGGAAGTTTCAGATGATGAAGATGATGAGGTTGATTTTTTTATTGAAGAATTTCTGAGTAATTTTGTGCCTATGGAAGATTCTGTGAAAGTCTATTGTTGCTTATTTGGCTATGATAAATGCTCTTCTAGAGGAAAAGACTACTGGAAGCATGACCTATGAAGAGAGTTTTGATGATGTGGGCATTACAGTGACAGTTGCAAATAGTGACCCAAAGCTAGATGAAGTTGTGCCAATGGAAGTAGATGAATCTCCTCTCTATTTGGCTGCTGATGTTAGTGATGTTGATCTTGATTCCTTGAGCACTTCCAAGGCGAGGTATGTGTGGGAAAGGCCTTTGCAGGACTTTGACATGCTAGAAGAATCAAAGAGCCGACAAAGGTTGAAGGAAATTGAGGATACAACAACAATGGATGTTGATGTGAAAGCCACAATGAAATGCCATGTACATTGGTGGGATGGCTGGACAAATGAAAAGGATTTAGTTGAAGAGAAGGATGTTGGGTTTGGATTTGAATATGAACCAAAAGAGTTTTTAGAAGATCTCAAAAGTGAGCTTAAAGCCCTTCTTGAATGCATAGGTTATCCACAACACAGAAAAGCCATCATGGAAGAGTTGCAGAAGTGGACATAGGCAAATAAGAGTGGTAAGTCTATAAAAGGCCTAGTATTTCTTATCTATGAAATGGTTTTTCTCACTTCTGGCTTTTTCCTCGATAATCCAAATACCTTTGCTTCTAGAATTCATAAGATGTTGAAGTTGGGTTATCACCATTTATGAAGAAAAAGATGATGTGCAAGCAAAAATTCTAGTTCGAACCCCAAATGAGGAGGTTGGTGAAGATGTTGTTGTAATCTCAAAGGCGAAGGAAGAGCCAAAGGTAATAGTTGTGGAAGAGCTATTTGAAAACATCGAAAAGGCTAAGAATAAGGCCTTTGAGGAAATTGGAGTTGAAGAAGAAAAAGAGACGATTTATTGATGAAGATTGTAGAAGTAGAGGCAGAGTGGAATGCATTGATTGCAGGTAGTGCAAAAGCTTCTACAGGAAATACAAAAAACTCATTTTTTGAGATGGGGTTTGGCAATGTCATTGGTGTTAACATGGAGCCTCTTGGTACTGGGTATGGTTATCGAAGTGATCCTAATGCTACTCCATATGGTGGTGGATATGATAGTGAAACTGTGTTTGGATGAAAAGGGGAGACCATTCAAGAGTACTAGTGGTGTACAAAAAAAGTTTTGGATTGGGGCCAAGGTGGAGGAGGCTCATCTGAAGAATTCTTGAACAAGATTTGGCAAAATTAAAATCTTTGATTGGCCTGGTTGTGGTATGATACACCTGAGCATAGGGGATATCTCTGAGCATTCTTCTTTCCAATATGACTTGTCTTCAAGTGGGAGATTTTTGGTCATGTGTGAAGCCAAGTCTGGAGTAAGTTGTAATTAACTACCTATGTTTGGCATATGTAACTGGTGCCTATGTTTGGTAAACTGCAGTTTGCTCCTCTTGTGCATGTCAATGCATGTCTCACAGTTGGGAATCTTCTTGGAAGAAGTTGTAATTAGCTTTATGCTATAGATACTGGAAAAAGAGTGTTGCATGTAAATTGGCACTATTAATGAATATAGAGAGAATCCCTTGAAAGTGGATGTAGGCATATTGCCGAACCACTATAAAATCTGTGTCTTTGTCTTGTTCTTTAATTTTCTGTTTTATGTTCTATTTCTTTTCTCATTTTAATATTAACAAACATACCTTGATTAGTAGCAAATGGATTTACGACTTGAGGGAAAACTAGCGTGAAAAATTTGAGATGCACATAGCTCCAAATTTACCCAACTCAAAATGCCAAAATGTAAAATGAACTCACATGCCTATTTATTTATATTTTATAATATTAATGGTGCAATAAACACATAATGAATAACCTATATCTCACCAGAAGAAACCCTAAAGTGTTGTGTGGAAACATGAACTATCTAGGGATGTAGAAAATGATAAGCTATAGGGATAAGTATCATGTAGTAATAGAGAATGCACAGATCGAAGAGACATGCAGGATCATAAGATATGCAAGAATGAACACACTATAGGCCGGAGGTGAATGCAAGTTGGGGTGTAAGTGACACCATCCTCATGGAAACCCACAAAAGGAACTCCACACTTGGAATTTTGTAACTCAAAATCCACCCTCTAGAATTCCATAGTGGAATTCCCACAATGGATTTGTGCCAAGAAAAACCCACAAGTAGCAAAAGTTCACCAAATTTTGAAGAAAAAACCAAAGATTCAAAAATTTCAAAACCAACCCAAGCAAAGGGTTAAAAAGCGAGGGGGAAAGAGAAACCAAAATAATGCAAGGGAAAGCAAAAAAGGGGTTCCTCCTTTCATAGCCTGTGTGTGTACAAAAGGCACAACACTCTTATCTTGGCTTTCCCTTGAATGCTAAAATGTTTTCCAACACTTACTAGAACAATATTGCTAAAAGAGTGCTACATAAGCTCATTGGTTGGATAGGTATGTTTCTAAGCCAAGCTGGTATATTTTTTCTTCTTAAATATTCCCTCAAAAAATATCTCTATCTATTTTTAATCTTTTTAAATCCTTGTGGCTATAGCTAAAAATTTTTAGAAGATCCAAAAGAAATTTATTTAGGTTGGTGTGGAGGATAGGAATAGAATCATGACAAGGTTTGTAAATAGAAGTAGCTTGGTACCAGAGTGGGTTAGGGATGCACCAAAGAGTCTAACTGAGCAACAACATTGCCACTTTTGTATGCCAACTACTCTTCCTACACTCAATTTGAACTACCTCCAATGCCAATGGCAATAACTTAGCAAGTTAGATAACGCACTTCTACTGCCCAAGACTTGACATTCCATAATAAGGAAACGACTATCTAGCTTGAGGAATGCATCGGGGCATGGACGTTCCACTTGATGTTGGATAGCATACCATAACTGACACCATTGACAGCCTCTTATTTTTTATTTTCGATCACATCATACCTTTCGTACAATAGGAAAATAATCATGTATAAATATTTCCAAATATAATATTTTGGAAGGGTTTTGCTGGTTTTAGGAATAGTATATTTTGGAGATTACCTAATATTAAACTTAGATTTTTAAACATTATTTAAAGGTCATTTAAATTTGATTTTAATAATATATTTTTTATATTATTTTATATATATATAAAATAAAAGAATATTTTTATGTTTACTAATTTTTTAAAATAATTAAAATTATTTGATGGTTTTAAATTATTTGAATTGTATTTAAATTTAATTTTTTTTATTATTTTTATATTTAATATTATTTTTACAATTTTGATTTGAATGTACATTTGTATTTATAGTTAACAATATTATTTTAAAAATGTTAATATTATCTTTAAATTATTTGTATGTCTATTATAAATTTCTTTTTTTTTTTTAAATACTTTTTTTATATTTAACAATCTTTTAAAGGAGACTTATTATTTGAATGTTTCATGTATTTAATTTTTTAATTATTTTTATGTTTAATATATTTTTTTATAATTTTGATTTGAATTGTGTTTGTATTTATAATTAATAGTATTATTTAAAAAAATATTAATAATTCCTTTAAATTATTTGTATTTGTATGTTTAAATTTATATTCTTTAAATAATTTTTATGTTTGACAAATCTTTTAAAAGTGCCTTAAAAATAATTTTTATAATTTTCAACTTAAATTATATTTAATGTCTATCTTTTTATATAATTTATTTATATGTTTACTAAAATATTACAATGCTTAATAAAAAAATAATTTAAATTTAGTCTTTACTAAATTGTTTCCATGAATCTTAAGGTTTTATGACATTCAATGATTTACTCTTTACAAATTTTTCCAAAGAGGATGTATACTTCTTCAAAAATACAGGTCAACAAAATTTTTTAAAAATATAACATATCAACATAGGCAGTTGCCATTAGTTTTTCTTACAGTACAAATATTTTTTAAAAAATCATAAAGGAATGGGCATAGTTTCTTATACCTTTCTTTATATTATTGGTATTTTATTTTCCTTTGATTTTTTTCATATCACAAATATTCTCAACAAAATTCTACACAAATGGGCATGATTTCCTCTAACCTTTTTTATATTGTGGGCATTTCTATACCTATAATTTTTATTATACTAAATTTTTTTTCAACAAAATTCTAGACAAATGGATATAGTTTCTTTTACCTTTGTTTATATTGTGTATACTTCCAAAAAAAAGAAACAATTTTTAAGTATCAAAACTCTAGGCCAACATTTCTTCTTCAAAAAACCAAAGGAAGTTAAATCATCAAAAGATGAATTTTTATTTTAATGTGAAGCATGGAGTCTATAAGATAAGTTAGATTTAAAAGAGTATTCAATTTGTATAAAATGTTCTATTGAGATATTATGACGTTAATGTTATCATTCTCAAGGACTGCTACTTTAAGCTGGAGTAATAGAGATTAGAAAGCATTTTCACAATTTAAACAAGGGTTGTAAAGACTAAGTTTACATCAATTAAAAAATTATTAAACATATAAATAATCTAAATAAAGACACAAGTGCTTAAAAAAGTAGATAAAATAATAACTTAAAGCTCATAGTGTAAGCACTCAAAAGTAAATACAAATAGTTTATAAAACCAATTTTATGTCATGTTTAAAAATTATTAAGAGTAGAAAGCAATGCAATATGTGACTAAATTTAAATTATTTTTCAAAAGTTATTAAATATTTAAATAATCAATTAAGAATGTAATATTTTAGTCAACACATAAATAAATTATATAACTGGGGATATGCACCAATAACAACATGGAGCTGGAGGCGTTGTGGCTTGGATTACAGCTTTGCCTACAAAAAGGCCTTGATTCGGTGAAATAGAAGGCGATTCAATGCTATGTATATAGGAAATCACTTTAGGAAAATCTCCAAACTAGAAAATCAATGATTGGATTGCTACAATTCGAGATTTTCTTGAGAAGTTGGTGGATTACTCTATTTCGCATGTTTATAGGGAAGTGAATAAAGTTGCAGATCTTCTGGAAAACATGGGAGTAGTACAGTCTAAAATGGTGGTAGCGTGTCCCTCCCCATTACAGTGGTAGGGTCTGCAAGAGGTGCTATTAGAGGACAATAAGGTCCACCAACTGGCTTCAATCCCTGATCTTAAGTCCATGTGGTCTTGAAAGCAGGGAACTATAGTACCAACGTGGGGGTGAGGCCAGATTTGAAGTAGATTCGGGAATGTCTTTGACCTTTGGGTTTTGGCTTTTCCCAGTTAAAAGTTGGCCTCTGCAACCTTTATAGGAGTGGCTACTTCGCTCTAAATGGCAGATTGCAATAAGTGAATGAGGAGCCATAGACGCGAAAATGGGGTTTCAATTTGGCCTGCTTTGTCATTGCACATCAGAATCCATGGATGTGCAATGTTGGTGTCTCTTCACCTCACGGAGTTAGGAGGTGCATAGGGTGGTAGTGGGAATGGTCTCCACTATCCTAAACCTTAACCAACACTGGTGTGATGGTAAAGTGCATGAGATAATAATTAGTGCTTTGGTGGATATCTCAGAATCCAGGGAGCGAGTGGTGGTGTGGCTTCGTGGTTTTGTGGCACAGGCCAATGTCCAAGCGGTGGCCAGTTCGACCTTGGATCTGGGCTCAAAGGATGGGTGAGCTTCTTGTGCATGTACTTCGATCCAGCAATGGTAACTGATGATGAGACAGATGACGAAGAACATGCTGAAGGGGTGAATTGTATCTGGGGAGAGGATCTAATCAATCTTCTGGTCGATGCATGGGAGGTATTCAAGACCGAGGTGATGAATGTAGATATGGTGCCATTTTCCCATTACATGAATGAACACGATGCATGGCTCGGCAAAGGTAGTCTATAGAAACTCATCCGACTGGGAAGCCATTTGGCTGTCATCTACCAGTCACTGGCTATTTGACTCCATGAGTTGTTTCTTGGCCATTTTTCACTAATACTCGGGCATAGATTTTCGTTTTATCGAATGTAATTGAGAGCTACCCCCTTTGGTAGTACTCATCTATAAAAAATAAATAAATAAAAAATACAATTTAAATTGAAAATTATAAAAATTATTTTTAAGGCACTTTAAAAAGATTTGTAAAACATAAAAATTATTTAAAGAAGAATATAAATTTATAGTAAACATACAAATATAAATAATTTAAAGGAATTATTAATATTTTTTAAAATAATACTATTAATTATAAAGACAAACACAATTAAAATAATAAGTTTCCTTTAAAAGATTGTTAAATATAAAAAAGGTATTTAAAAAAAAATATAAATTTGTAATAGACATACAAATAATTTAAAGATAATATTAACATTTTAAAAATAATATTATTAACTATAAATACAAACATACATTCAAATTAAAATTGTAAAAATAATATCAAATATAAAAATAATTAAAAAATTAAATTTAAATACAATTCAAATAATTTAAATTATTTTCAAAAATCAATAAACATAAAAATATTCTTTTATTATATGTATATATATATATACAAAACAATATAAAAAATATATTATAAAAATAAAATTTAAATGACCTTTAAATAATGTTAAAAACAGTAAGTTTAATAATAGTTAATCTCCAAAATATACTATTCCTAAAACCAGCAAAACCCTTCCAAAATATTATATTTGGAAATATTTATACATGAGTATTTTCCTGCCGTAAGAAAGGTATGATGTGCTCAAAAATAAAAAATAGGAGACTGTGAGTGGTGTCAGTTATTGTATGCTATCCAACATCAATCAACACATCCATGCCTTGGTGCATTCCTGGTGTTGGATAGTCGTTGCCCCAGAATAATCCTCATTCATTTCCCTTGACTTCCCGCAAAGATAATAACTCCATTAAAAGAGTCATTGTCATTAATCAACCCCTCGAGCCTATTAAGGCTTAGCAACCAGGTATGGGTAGGTAAACTGTAGCGATTTGGCAAAAATTTAACTATTCCAGATGTTTGTAGAAAGCCTTCATTATTCCATATTCAATTCAGTAAACCAATAGAGTCAAATCTATGTTGAGGCTGTCAAATTTATGTTGAGGCTATAGAACCGTGGCATAATGGTTTGGCATATTAATGGAGTAAATTGTGGGTTTAAATCTGTGCAACATAATATGAGGTTAATTTAAATTAAATCTTGGGGCATTTATTTCACTTAGTGTAGCTCTTTGTAACGTGCAAAGTCTTGAGAGCATAAAAATATTTTACTTTTTCCTATTCATTTCACATACGCTATGCTTGGCCATATTAAATTGAGGACATCACTAATCTTTTGGAATATATTGCATGCTTATTTAAAATGGGAAGATTAAATAAAAGACGTTATCATAATCTATATTTTCCAGATGGAACTTGTTGTCAGTCGCTGCATTTATCATTGTCACCTATTTTTTTTTAAGAACGCTTGCTCTGATAAGCACCTTATCATGTGAGCCTTAAGTTAATATAACATTGCATAGGGTGATCCCACAATAGTGGTTTACAATTTTTGACCAAATTGGACACTGAAATTATTATTTTTAACTAAATATTCATATTCGGGCACCTATAGCGGCTAAACCGTGAGGAATTTGTAGATGATGCAAACTAGAGTCTTGTCAAATTTTGTCTATAAATTCTAAAAATATTTTTTTCAAAAATTTTGGAATCATATTGCACTTCTTTTTCTATCTCCCACGAAAACTGGCTTTTTTTAAAAAACAACATTTTTAAAAAGTGACACACATCATATAATGCATAACTTTTTTTCCATGAAGGATAAAACTCTAGTTCTTTTGAATTTAGATTTATAACTCTGATATCTAGTGCTTCCACTTTGTTAGATAGTTTTTTATTGAATATTTTTTCTTTAATGAAGTTTTGAAGTCAAACCAATTACAATTCAGACATAGCGTGACTGTATAATGCGTGACTTTTTTTGTATATATCGAAATTCAATTTTATTTTTTTGTTAGATCAAGGAATTCAATATCTAGTGTACTCATATTTTTCAATTTTTTTTTTTGTTATTTACTATTTTTCCACATGTACAGAACAAAGACCTTCATTTTCGGTGAAGAACCTATGTTTAATAAAACTACAAAAACAAATATATAATAAAATCAAAACATATAAAAATTATATTCGTTCGATAGCTTGTTCTGAGGACTATTTGATTCTAGAAGGGTTTTTGAAGACTTCTCCATTTTACTCCTCAACCCGAGCTCTGAAGCGTTAAAAAATATACTTTTTTTGTGTCTCAGAAGGGGGATGAGGGGCAAGGGGGGTTCGAGCAAACCCCTAGAGGTTCGAGGAAACCAAGGTTTGACCGAACCATGGTTTGGCCAAACCTCTTCAAGGGTTTGCTTGAACCCCCTTTGCTATACATTTGTTTTATTTTTTAGCGGCCAAAACTTAAAGGGGTTCTCTTGAACACTAGTTCAAGCGAACCCCTAATGCATTCGGTAGAACCAGTAGGTTCCTACGAACCCCCAAAATAAAATTTTTTTCTTTCAAGGAGTCATTTTTTGTGTGTTTTCCTTCCTCACTTCAATTGTAAACCACTATTGTGGCTTCACCCCATGCAGAATAAAATCATAAACTATTTGGGGGAGGCGTAGAATTATGAGTAAACTATTATATAGTAGCATAGGAGGTTTTGTAAAATATCAAGGGTAGGGAATATAATTATAGCCACTTCCTTATACATAGCGAATAATTAAAGACTTGTTGGTGCAAAAAAAAAGCCAATAATAAGAAAGGAGACTTGTCATAAAGGAAGTAATAATTTATTCAGCTAGGGTTGACCTTGAAGATTGCATACATTCCATACAAATTGAATAAACAATTGTGTGAATCTCTAAATCGAGTAATGGATTAGCGGGATCCATTGTGTGGAAAGTTAAACTATATAGATAAGAGACACTAAAATACACTTGTATAAGTTTAATCTAATGTTGTGCATTTTATACCATTGACTATACTTACTCTTTGAGGTATAAATATTTACACCTTGATATAAGGAGAAAGCTTAAAGGTAGATAGAGATTTCAAGACTTTTACACTTTTTTTTTTATGAGGTTAGATGGAATTGCAATTGTAACAATGATTATTACAACATGTGAGTAAATAGTTCAACTTTAGATAGTGAAATACAAGAATTATAAAAGATATTAATTGGTTGTGAGAATTACTATTCCTTCAGTATGATATGTCTTACACATGTTGAGAATATTTTCTCTTCTTATATTTCAATGTTGCAAATTAAAATGATTGATTTCCTTATTAAATGATAAATATTCCTTAGCATGTTGTGGAAAATATAGTGGAATTAACCATATTGATATGTCACTGAACATAACAAATATAGTTAAATAAAAGAGGAAGAATGGTATGGATACATAGAAACAATCTTGATCATAAATGTGACATTAGTAAGATGGGAAGCATGATGTACCATGTATTTTTTAATTATAATAAAATTGTGTATTAACTAGATTACAATTATGAATTATATGTCCAAAATTTATTTTACAAGTATGCAAATGGATAGATGATAACAAAAGGATAAACAAAGTGAACATTGTGTAAAGAAAATAAAGTGTGTGGGTGTATCAACATTTGTGTTAATAGTGTGGTGAACCATGCATTGTTAAGTTATAGGAATATGGGGTGATATACCTAAGCTACAATTGCACATATTTTAGTTATTTCTTGTACTTCTACAAAGTGAGTAGATGTTTTTGAAATTGAGACAAAAAAGTAAACATTTCCAAAAGAAAATAGAATACGTGTAAGTGCATTTCCCTTGTTCTATGGTGAATTTTGTAAAGTTTGTTGTGCTATGACATGTAAAGTGAAACCAATAAATTTGTTGTACCCCAAGTAGGAGATACATGGTATCTAACTTGGGATGAGGGTGAGGGACATCAAGTACGATCCCCTAAGTGTACCCTTTGTGATGGCCCTTTTATGTAAGCTAGTTAATTGTGAAATAATGTGAACATGATATGTGTAGATGTGTGTCTTCTAAATGAAATGTGAAGTAGTTATTTGTGTAAGTCTTGTTTTTGTGTTAAATGTGTACCCCTAGCGTATGGCTCCCCTATAGGATTGAGATGCTTACTAGCGTAAATAAGGGTTGAGGGGTGAGAGAACCCTAAGTGGGAACTCCATGGTTTCCCTTGGACATGTTCCTAACCTACTCCCCCACATGAGAACCATGCTTGTTGGTTCATAGTGCAAACCCACTCCTTGATGTCTATAACCCATGGGTAAAGGATGGAATTACTTGGACCATAATGATCACAAATTTTGGATGCTTGAGCAATGTAGGGCATTGATACTATGTGGAAGAGTTCACCATGATATTGTGCACTATCATATTTATGTGGTCAAGGAACATAAGGTATTGCATTCTATTATATTTATGTGGTTAGAGAACCACCATTCCCCTCCTCCCCTTAGGTGGCTTTATCAAGGTCATGTGGTGCTCATAATGTGAAAGTTTTATTCTTGAAATATGAATTATTCATTATTTCTTAATTGATGTTTTTTTTATTGTATGTCATCAAAGTTAGATTTTAAATTCTTTTAATGGGGCTATTTTTCCATGTGAAGGTTTTCATATTCCATTGCCTCAAGGACTTCTTTAATTTCTATTTTTGAATTAAGATTGGGATGTTTAAATGTAGCTACAACTAATATTTATTTATTTATTTATTTTTCTCTCAAATTTATAATTTTTGTTTATTAAGACATTAGCTTATGATTTATTTTTTCTCAGTTCAAGGCTTCTTATTAGTTGATAATTGTTGGCAAGTGTGGTGTAATGTGAAATTTGTAAAACTGCCATATCCCAGGGTTTCCTTGGCAAGTCGTATAGGGGAGAAGATGCATTAGGGAATTATGTGTTATTTGAAAGGGGTCATAACTAAGACAAGCATGGGATGGTCACTAATCCATTCTTCCCCTATTTCTATGATTATTCTTTTTGTACCTTCCTCTTGGAGGCTAACCCCCTTACACAAACAAGGGAAGGTATCTAGGAGATGTATGGTAGGGTCCTTAGAGAAGAGCCTTGAGACCATCTTTCCTAATGGCTATGTTATCCAAGAAATCTCAATCCTTGTAAACCCCATTGAACCTTGTGATGTGAATTATGTGTAATTGTTGTGATGTATGGGTAAATTTGTAAATAAATGATGTCAAATACTTGACTGTTATGTGAGAAAGAAAGTGACAGATAAAATTGAGACTTCTTTTCTTGAAACATGAATTGATATTAGAATGAAAATATTTTTTTTTACATCATGAGTGATGCAAAAGAGAACCTTGAAGGTTATCCAAGGATGCTAATGTGTTGGACATATGTAGATATCAAGAATATTAACTACATGGATGACTACTAACATTTGTTATATTGTGACTACATTGGATAAATGTTCTATGGTGGTAAATTTTGTTCTAAGAATTTAGATGTTTGAATCATGAAAGGGAATTATTTAATATGTGCTTAATTTCATTCAAATTCTTCATCAAGATAGTAAAGTAATTCATATTCTAATATATTTATGTGCATCTTTATATTGAGACTAACTTCCCAACCTTAATGACTTCTAGGAGAAAGTCTAAGCTAAGGGGAGGGGGATGTAAGACCTTGCTTCACATGTGAATAATACAATATTAATTTTGTTATGTATTCCTCCTAAATAGATTCTTAGATATATTTTAGACAATGCATGTTAGTGTGATTGTGTGACAATGTATTTGCATTTCATTTTGACATGTTTTATTATCATTGCCATGAAGGAATTAGACACTTTTAAACTATGAATATGAATTGGAATTTTAATGAAATTGTTGTATAATTAAATCTTACTTCAATTACCAAATTAATGTGACATACAATTGTTGCTTATGATTCCACTGGTAATGTGAAAGAAAGAAAGGGTGCCAATACGAGAAGGAAGAACCAATGAGAAAAAAAATTGAAAAGACATCCTCTAGTGGTTATGTATTGGATTTCCTTATTTTTGAGTTTAGAATAAAATAGAGTTATTATGCTTATTCTTCTAGTTTGAAAGGTTTTAAATGTGTCTCATGTGAAATGTAAGTTGGGTTTAAGGTTAGAAATCCTTGTATTCAAGTGTGAAACTCGGATGGAACCTTAAGTGGGTCTTTAAAGTCGGTTGTTGATCAATTTCTTGGGTTGGGATGCATAAATAAACCCCCTAGGGTTTATACCATGGTGGTAGGGGTCAAGTGGGCATGCAATATGGCCCCAAGGACATGATTTGACTCTTGAAAAGTCCTCATAATGAGGAGTGACGAATTTTGAGTAAAGGATGGGGTGAAAAGATTGAGGGGTTTTCCAAGTGCATGTACCCCTCTTAAAGAAGGAAAATACCCTCATTGATGATGGAGGTACACTCACACCTCCCCATTGAAGGGTTACAATTTGTGATATTTCTATATAGTTTGGAAGGGGAGGAGTGGGGTGTTACCCACATATCCTCTTGTAGAAATTTAGTGATGGTAGAAAGAATGAGAAGAGGAGAGGAGTTCATCTCTTTAGGAAGATAATGATAAATATGGCTTGATTTGGAGAGGAAAGAAGGAGGAAGATTTTCATCCCCTCACTTAGAGAAAGGAGATAAGTTTTCCCTACTTTCACCCTCCCTTGTTTTATTGTTGTAATGATGTGAGCATGTTTATGTGAATCATTATTGAATATGGTGAGTGAAGAGTCCATAGGCATGTAATTTGTTGTTATGATATTTCATCATTTATGTAAATTTTGAGAACACTCCATTCATCATCTAGGGGTTAACAAATTTTCTTGCTCAGGTGTATGGCTAGAGCCCATGAGGCTCCATGATGCCATTATGGTAGGCTAGGGAGAAAGCCTTAATCAGTTGTGTGTCCCTAATTGGATTTCTTTAAATTTTTTTGTAATATGGAAAGCTAGTGTTTTGTTGTAACATGATAGGGAATGAAAAAGAGCAGCTCTAAGTTCTTTGCCATGTAAATACTTTATGAGCTAGTCTTGACATAAATGTGGAGGCATAAATAGAATTTAAGTAATATTGATGTAGATTTAAAGTTATTTTCTTGAGAGAGAATTATACATTGGAGTAACCATGAAAGATTGAATTGATTGTTATCCTTCTATTTAAAAATGAATTATCATTTACTATGAGGAGTAAATGGATAAAGGTAAAATAATATGATAGTTTTCATAGTACATAAAGTTGTAGCAAAGAATTTTTGCTTAAAATAAGTGAAGGGTATTAAGAAAGTTTTAAAGGCATAGTGGGATATCACTATGGAGATACACAAACAAATTAGAATAGCCACCCATCATGATATTTTCTTTTATGGAACAATAGAAGGATTGTATTCATTGTGATAAAGATAAAGGTAATAAGTTCAATATGTATTACATTATATAAATGTAGATATATGTCACTGGGGAGTATGTGCCTTTCAAACATCCCCATTTCAAAAAGAAACAGAAAATTTAAATTTTAGAATGTATATATATATATATATATATATATATATACGTGTGTTTATTTTAAGGATATACAATAACTACTAAATATCTATCCTAATATTAAAATTAACTAGCAGTTCTATGTAGTAACACAAAACAATGAGCCAATAGGCAGAGAGCGACATGAGAGGAAAGTGATGTGCAAGCAGTCTCTGTGGAAAAACATTAGAATGTGAATGGAATTAGTGGGCATAGTAGCTATATATAGATGTAGATAATATAGTTACACATTAGGGAATCTAATAAGAAATACAATGGATTGGTAGATATATTACAAGTGATAATTAAAGTGATTGAGTGGGAATAATATTGTATCCCATTTTTACCTTACAATTTAGCATCATTATTTTATTTTAAATTATAATGGGGACTAAAGGAGGGTGTTAAACCTAATGGGTTGAAAGGAGGATATGTATATAAAGGATAAAGTGTGTAAGCAATAGTTGGTGAAAAATTAACTTTGTAGAATATATATGTACATATATAGAGGTTTGGTTGAAGAGCAATTATATTAACATTCAATTAATTATTTGGTGACTCCTGCATCTCTATAGCAATATTTTCAATTCTTCTTAGCAGTTCTTTTATGGTTTTTTCCCTTCGTCTAGAGGCATCATTTAGGGTGACCCATTGTCGTCTTTCCTCTTCATTCTTATGACTAAAGGTTTAAGCAGGGTAATAAGAAGAGAAAATTCCTTAGGATATTGGAAAGGCATTCAAATCCTAAACATGCAGGAAAGTCAAACACATGGTCTCTTTGCTAATGATACTTTGTTGTTGGGGCATGCTTCTATCCATGAAGTTAAGGTAATCAAAAGTGTAATAATAGATTTTTCATTAGCTTCAAGTCAAAAAATAAATCCTTGAAAATAAAAAAAATTCCTGCTCAATGTCTCAAATTTTATCCAAAATAGACTAATAAATTTTTGGGGTTTTTTTGTGGGAACTTTTCCTTGTTCCTATCTTGGTATCCCCTTCTTCATTGGAAATAATCTTAATACCTTATGGGAAAGAATTTGTAAACTGATAATGGATAGAATGTCTTTATGGAAGCATAAATGTCTTTATGGAAGCATAAATGTCTTTCCTTTGCTGGGAAAATCCAAATGGTGAAATCTGTTCTCAATGCAATTCCTATTTACATGATGTCAGTTTTAAAGGCTCCCTGCCATACCTTAAATTAGTTGAAATCTAATTTACGCTCCTTTTTTTGGAATGATAATGTAGGGGGAAAGAGAAAATCCCACTCATTGCTTGGGACAAGGTTAGCTTTCCAAAAGACCTTGGTGGAACTGGTATAAGAAATCTCAAACTTCATTTGAAATGTAGCTTTAGGTGAGAAGCTTACTTGGAAATTATATCAAAATCCACATTCAAGATGGGGGAAATTAATGTTTTCTAAATATTTGCACTCCCATATGCAAGAATCTCTTTTCAGGGCCTCATCATTACCAAAAGGATTGACAATTTGGAACTTCATTTCTTCATGTAGATCAATGATCCTTCCTCACCTTTCATGGTTGGTTCATAATGGTAAAAAGGAAAAGTTTTGGGAGGATAGGTCAAATGGCTATCATATTCTTTCCACTTTTACTAATTGGGGAAACCTAATGGATCTTTTAAAAAATCTTTGGGGTTCTCTTGTTGTTGATTACTTCAATGTTGAATTTATTGATTCCATTCCAAAAATTCTTGGAAATCTGTAGATGACTTATATATTCCTCCCTTTGTCAAAGAAGCTTATAAAAAGGAGATGGAAAAAAGGTGCATTATCCTCTCACGTAAGGATGATTTCCTAATTTAGACCAATTCAAAATCAGGGGAATATTCTATCAAAGAAGGTTATAACTCTCTTCTAGCTTCTTTAAATAAATCAAATTTCCTGCACATACTCTTTTGGGATAAAGCTTGTCTCCCTAAAGTGGGTATTTTTCTTGGGTGGCAGTTAATGGTAGGGATTTAACTGCAGGGAGGCTTGATAGATTGTGGTTAGTTACTACTTTTCCATGTGTCTTTTGTGGCTACTTCTTAGAAATTGGGGATCATCTTTTTCTGCACTGTCCATTTGCAAAGCATTGTTGGTATTGGGTTTTTTTCCAAATTAGGCTAGTACTCAATGGTGTGTCCCACATTATCCATACAATTTCAATCTTGGCCTATGTTACATTGTGCTTCGTTCTTTCACTAGTTATGGGTTGTCACACCATCTCTAGTTTTATGGCGCATCTAGAATGAAAGAAATAGCATAATTTTTAGGAACAAGTTCTCTTATTGAGGATGTGCTTATCAAATTAGAATCCTCTATTTAAGAAGTGGTCAGATCTTTCATTTTTAAGAAAATTGAGACTTTAAAATCTCTCTAATTGGGATGGGTTCATAATTAAGAATTGGCCCCTCATTAAAACTTTACCCTTTCATGGAGCATTTTCTAATAAAGTAGATAAGATGTTGGTACACAAAATTTTGTTATGCAAAGAGACCAAATGGGTGCCTCCCCCTACTAATTGCTTTAAACTAAATTATGATGGGGCCTCAAGGGGTAACCCTGGTAAATTTGGGGCTGGTATAGTTATTATGGACTTAGATGCTAACGTTGCTAAAGCAACCTGTAAGATGTTATCGATGGGTACAAACAACAAGGTTGAACTAGAAGCCCTCAGCATGGGATTGGATCTTGCAAGGTCCCTTCAAATTAATTCATTAATCATTGAAGGTGATTCCATGGTTATTTTTCATGTTGTTTCAAGCCAAAAAAACTCATGTTTGGCAATCACAATACTTGTTAGCCAAGGTACTTATTCAGTTGAAATGGTTCAATGTCTTTTTGCTATCACATTGATATAGTGAAGCAAATTCTATTGTTGATTATTTAGCAAACAAAGCTATAGATGAGAAACTCCTTTTAAAGGTTTTACTAAGGAGGCCTTCCCCCTTATTAAATGAGAACCTATAGTGGGCTCTTTAATGCTTCTATTACAACTCAGGTGTCTTATTGGATTCTTTGTGGCAGCTTTGTATTTCTTTGTGGTGAGTACATATGTTTTAGTATTGTTGTACCTATTACTATTTTTGAATTGTCACTATTGTTGGTTCAACCTAGCTGCTCCTTCATGGGTTCTTGCTTTATATATTTTTTATGGCTATTTCATATGGGACATTATATTTTGTGCTAATGTTATTAAACTCATCTCTCTTGATGGAAATAGAGCATTCTTGGTAAATTATTTTCATGTGGATAGTATGCTTTTCTCACCTTTTCTATCATTGGTTGTATTGGAGGTTTCAGTTGGTATTTTTGTATGGTTTGTGTGGTTTATTAATATGGGACATCATAGATTTCAATATTCTATTTTTCTGGGGCAGAGGCCTATTGTTATACTTCATACTTGATGCATGGCATGGTGCTTAGGCTTTGTCACTGGGTTTTACTTATAAGACATTTTTTTTCTGGCTAGAAGATTTATTTACTCTATATGGCTCATGTCGGCTGAGTTTTGAATCATAATATATGATATGCCATTTTGGTTTTGATTGCTCATTTTTGGTTAAGTATGCTTCTCCATTTTTTATTATAATTTACATATATATACAACATGGATTCCTTGGCATTTTTTGGTTTTGAAGTTATAGAAGTCTTATTTCTCCTTGGAATCATCAATGATTTGGTATAGGGTTATGGTAAATCTAAAATGTAAAGATTGTAAGGATCCCTATCCTTTCAACAATGGAAAACTTGGTCAAATTTTTTCCTTTGATGATGAGGGCATTGATTTAGTTGTCTGCAAGATCGTTGGTATCTCATGGATTCAGGAAAATTCTAACACATCTTTTTTCTAAAATTTTATCTCACTTTTTTACTATTATCATGGATGTGTTTTTGGATGATAAGATGGTAAATTTTTTTGCTAACAAGTTTGTGTTCCTTAACTTCCTATATGGTTTGGACCTTCAGGAAGCCTTTGATATGTATTCCTTGGAATATGGTGCATTTCCTATTAATGGGTTTATTCCTAAAAATTATTTCGTTACTAATGGTTGGTTTGGAGAAATTTTGATGATAATTAGGTCTAGCATTGTGAGTGATAATTTTAAAGAAACTATCTCAGGGTGCAAATGTCTTAGCAACAAGCTCTCTCCTAAAGTCTTGGCTGCAAGGGTAAACCTTCTCCTTGCTCTCCATTTCCTATTTGATGTAGCTACAGGATCTAATAGAGTATCTTCATGAGACGTGAAGTTAAAGAAGATCTTTTCTTTGGATCACTTATGGTTTTTTCCTTATTACGAATCCAGTTCAAGTTCTCGAGTGGATGGGGTTGATTAAGATCTTTGTTGTCCCTCTTCCATTTTCTATTGGGTAGTATTTTTTTGGCTGGGAATATTTTGTACTTGGGACCTCTGATTGGTATGGTCCTTGGGTTGATTCTGTAATCACAATCTGTGACTTTAATTCTTCTGCATGGAGCTATAACCAGAAGTTTTCTTCTCCTAGTTCTTTCCTACCAATATGCTCCCTTGAACCAGGATTTTTCAAGAAATCTTTTACAAAATAATAAAATATTTCAATGGCTTAGCCACTTTTATTTTTTTTGAAAAATCATTATTATTGGTAATTGGTTTGGTGGGGTAAATAATATTATTATGTAATTAAGTTGTTAATTAAAAAAAATATTATTATTAATTTTGAAATGATTTCATTAAGGAATACCAATATCATTAAGTTTTATTAGTTAATCAAGAGTATAATATTATTATGGATAGGGGTTCAATGTCTAAATTGATGATGACATTACTAGTGCACACATTTAGTTGGGGAAAAATAATGTTGACATAATTGGTTGAATTCATCATTATATAAGCCCATCCCATAATTAGCCACTGCATCAATTCTTTATGATACAAACTAAGGGTTTTTTCATAGCTAGTAACAAAGAATCCTACATCAATTATAGTTAAAACAATCTAAAACTAATACCAATATCATTAAGTTTTATTAGTTAATCAAAATATAATATTATTATGGATAAGGTTGAATGTCTAAATAGTTGATGACATTGTACTAATGTGTATTTAGATAGGAAATAATAATCGTGGCATAATAATAGTTGAATTCATGATTATATAAGGACATCCCATAATTTAGCAATTGCATCAATTCTTTATGATACAAACTAAGGATCTTTTCATAGCTAGCAACAAAGTACCGTAGATGAATTTTGGTTAAAAAAATTTAATTATTTGTGTGATGTAGAGTATAAGCAAGAGAACAATAATCAACAATGCCTAATGAAAACTAACATAAAGTGTATAAAATCAACTATTTTACACCATTGTAACCATAAGCTTAAACATATGAATTTTTTTGATTCCTATGTCAAAAAGATAACGATCTGTACATACAAAATATAAAGTAAAAGTCAACACAATGAGGCCTGCTCTCCACCCTACCATATTAGGTCATGGAGCCTCATGGAGCCTCAACAAACCCCCGAGCAAGAATATAGATTGGCCACCACTCTGATTAGTGGTGAAATGAATATTGTGTATTACAATCAATATAGAGTACATTAGTATATGATTGTCTATTTGACCATTATTGTTGATTTTACAGTCACTATCATTATTTGGGAAGGTTGTTTGTAACACATTAGTTCATGAAACATCACATTATTGCTAGAGCATAGTCTAGAAGAATAACAAAAAATGTTAGTGTAATAAACACGCACCATTGGTACACAATAAATAAATAAGAAAATATAAAGACATACAATTAATTACAAAGATGATGCAATACAGTTGCAGTAGAACACAATAAGTAAATAAAATCTAGGAATACCTTCTGTAGGGAATAGATTGAAGTCTGGACATACAAAAGCAGGTTTGCTCTCCACCCTACCATATTGGGTCATGGAGCATCATCGCCTATTCTCCCTTGGGAAAGAGAGTTCAAGAAGTGGGATGTTGATTCATAACCACAGTTATAATTGCTTCATCTTCACAGTTGGTTGAACTTCATTTACAAAGGTCATCCATCTGTTTACCATATAAACTGGAATATCAACACCCAAGTTTTGCAACTATCTCTCCCAAGGGAGAAGCATGTTTTAGACAACTATGGATATAGATGAATTGTATGGTGGATAAGAGAATTATAGATGATTGGAAGGTAATTTAAAAATTCAAGCACAAAATACAAAGCATAAAGGGAGAGCAAGAGGGAATTGACAACAACTCAACACAATGCTATCAAAAATTGAAACAACATAGCCTTTTTTATAGAACCTTCCCAATAATTGAACACTATAGCTTAGGAAAAAGGACAATAATCAACAATTCTGAATGGAATCTAACATAAAGTGTATAAGATCAACTAGTTGACTATGTTGTAAGCATAACCTAAAGCATATGATTTTTTTATGAATCCTATGTCAGAAAGATAGCAATTTGTACATAAAAAATATAAAATAAAACTCAACAAAATAAGGCCTACTCTCCACCCTACCATATTGGGTCATGGAGCCTCATGGACTCTCACAAAACCCTCAAGCAAGAATATACATTGCCCACCACTCTGATAAGTGATGAAATGAATATTGCTTATTACAATCAATATAGAGTACATTAGGATCTGATTGTGTAATTGACCATTGTTACTAATTTTACAACCACTATCATTATTCTGAAAGGTTGTTTGTAACACATTAGTCTATCAAATACCACATTATGGCTGGAATATGGTCTACAAGAATAACAAAAAGTGTGAAGTTTAGTATGCTGATTATGCAAAATGAGATGAACTATGTAGCACCCCTCCTTTTTGGCTCTTTTGATCCTACAGTGTTCTTCTTTGTTATGTTTGTTTCTGTTATACTTTTACTATGGTACTTGGTTACTATTTGATCGCAAACTATAAAGCAATGTGAATTTTATATTTTGATGTGATGGTATTTAACTCTGATGTTATCATTATGGCATGCTTTGAATTAGCTTAGCAGATATTTAATTAATGATGCTTTATGCTTTTGAGTATATTATTGATGTTAGACTCGTTAGTTAATAAGTTTGTATTGGTGAAGGGGATGGGATTGTACCACTCACTTGCGAGGGCCCTACGATTTTTAGATTTCATCTTCACAGTGTGTTTGATCATATTATGTATATATGCATGTTTGATGTACTCTTTGTTCACAAGTTGACAGGTACATGACATCGACTCCACACAGTTCGAGGTTTTGTAATGCCGTCTTAATAACCTAAGATGTTGCATTTTGTGTATAAAGATGAAATAAATTTTTTTTTAAGTATTAATATTAAAGCTAATTAATTTGCATACATTCTTAGGTTAGCGACGTTACACTACTTTGAGTTCTCCATAAAGTGACTTGAGTATTTCGCATTGCACATAATAAATAATAACATAAGATAAACATTGCATAACATTGAAATTTTTCATTCAAGATATAATAAAGTACAAACATTATTTTTCCATACATTGCATTTAATATGATATTACAATACTCATCCAACTTGATGAGGTAGTTCAAATAATAGTTACAATTCCAATTACATTGATCACCTCTTATACAATTGAGGGATATTTTAAAATACAAGTTTACAATATACAATGATGAAATAAACATAAGATCCAAGTGCGAGCTCTCCATCCATGAAGCTCTCGATGCCATGATCAAACTGGGGACCCAACGGAGTAAGGTGCACGTTCCACCCAACCATGTGGTACCCGTAGGTCCACCCCCCATGCTAGGAGATAGTAATAAGGTTACCTAGACCTAATCTACTAACCCTAGACACTAGTACAAACAATCTATTGGTTACATTGCTTCCATATTTTGATAATTGAATGTTTTTACAAATACAAGGTTGACTGTTATTCTAGGTGGAGTGTCATCACAACGATGCAAAGGTTACCTTGGTGTTTCTTTTTAGGTTCTAGCCCCCAATCTTTTGGTTACCCTGGTAACCTCTTACGAAACCCGGCCCCTAATGCATATTGTTGCGGAATCAAATGTCTTTTAAAGGAACATGACACCGATTTGCCATTCCAAGCCTTCTCAACTTATACTCATGATTGTAGTAGCTCAAGAGTCATAAGTGAGGCATGCACATCTTATTTAAAGTTTTTAAATCTAACTACTATGTCTTTTAATTATCACTGACTTAGTTAACTATTTGTAAGTTACCCTGACACCACTTTGTGTGTTGGCCCTTACAAATAGCCACTCCCCTAAACATAACATGGGTATTCTATGGTTTCTGACTATGGTTTACAAGTGTACATTCATACAAAATATAATTTCAACACTATTCCTTATGAACATCAAAATTTATGTTCACAACATATTGGTTTCTAAATACCATACAAAGAAATCATGTACACATCAATAACCATTACAAAATTCAGTTTAACAATCACTTTCCCCACTTTTACAATTTGATCTGGAAGACTTGTTTACTTGAGACTTTCCCATTTTACCCGACAAAGAGACAAGTTTTAAAACAATTTAATGAAATATATCACATCTACATTTGGTTATTCTAAATCCTTTCAAACAATATAATATGCATGGAATTAACTCATCTAAATTAAAATACGTTTTCAAATAATTCTTGAAATTCACATGCATCAAATTTTTTAAAAAAAAATTATACATCTAAATATCAACATTATTTATTTTTAATTAAATATAATTATATGAATATATATATATGAATATATATATATACACTATAAATTCCTATTATTTACATATTGTTATTTATATATATATATATATATATATATATATATACATACATACATATATATATATATTGATAATTTAAATAAAAACCAAATTAATAGTAAATTTGAAATAAAATCGAATTCAAAGTCTGCTTCTTTTTTTTTGCATTAAATACAGCTTATATCCGGATCTAAATCCGAAATAAAAGAAAAGGAAAATTTTAAACAAATTTACTGTTTCTGTAGGGTACGCGGCCCTTGTCGCAGCCCTAATGTGGGAGGACGCAGCCATAGTGGTTGTGCCCAGCAGCCACTGGCTGCTGTGCGCAGCCATGGTGGCTACACCCACCACACTACAATATGGGGAGGGTTTCGGCCCTCCCCATTATATTTGATTTAAATTTTTTTAAATTTCTTTAAAAATAAATTTCTCTGCGGATTTCACCATTCTGCAAATTTCATAATCTGTTTTTATAGTATTATTTACTATAAAATTTTACAATCAAATCTAAATATAAAGAATCTTAAAATTATTATAGGGATTAAATTGAAGAGTAAAAATGAATTTTCAGAGGGTTTGACAGAGTATAGGCACAATAATTTTTTAAAATTTCCAATCCATTTTTTTTTTTTAACAGCATACCATATACTGTAAATATTTCTACAGAAAGCTATATTTTCTTTTACAGACCCAGCCAAATAATTTATCTATTCTAAGCAAGTATTCCTCAAAAATTAACAATTTAAAAGAAACACAACAGATCCACAAATAAAATAAAGGAATAACAAAATTGTTTCATTTTTATAGAAATCCATATCAAAATCTTGACAGGTAATTTTTTTGAAAGAAATTTTCATCTGTATAAATATACTTTAACAAATTCTTGGGAAAGATTCAGAAATCACAAACCAATCTTTTTCTCTAATCTTTTTAAAGAAAACAAACAAATTGAACAAGAAAAGTACCTGTAATAAGATAGCTACCTGTAGGATGTAACCTCTTGCCTGTATCGTACAATTCCCAAGATCTTCTTCAACCAAGATTTTCTTCAACCAACACAAGAGATCTTCCTTCAAGTGATCTTCCACAAACAGAGAGATAACAACTTCTAAGAAAATAAGGATTTTTAGACAGAGAATATTTTTTTTGCCAAAGCTCAGATATTTTCCCCATGAGGAAATTGAAATTACCCTTGTCAATTTTTCCGAGATCCAAAATATCCCCTCTGTAACAAATTTTCAACAAACCAAATAAATGCCACTTGCACACTTGTCGAGAAGTTGCAAATATCCTCTCAACAACTTCTCAGCAATTTTTCCCTTTTAATTTTGCATGCAATTTCAATTTTATAAATTTAAATTTTAAAAATCAATTTTCCATTCACATGCATTTTATTTTATTTTATTTTATTTTTCTAATTTACCACAATTTAATTAATTTTCAAATGCAATATAAATTTCACACTTAATAATTTAATATAATTAATTAATTAATTTAATTAAAATAGTTTAATCTTTTTTTTTAAGATCAACTATTTAACCAAATAAGCTAATTAATGAATTAAATTATTAAGCAAGTAATTTCTACTACATTTAAACATTAATTAAATATCAATAATTTAAAACACAATATTCCAACATTAAAAATTAACCAAATTTACCTTTTCAAAATGATTTAACCAAACAGAAAATACAAGACAAACCTATGACTCAAAACTAGAATAGACAAAGTACTAAGACCAGGGTTAAAGACTAGACTAGGGTTAACCAGACTACTATCTCTGATCCAGCACCCTTTGGAGTCTTACGGCCACGGTCAGACCTGATTACCGCGAGGTGAAATTTGGTGTCATGTACACCGCAAATCACACCAACCAAAAGCAAATAACATGCATACAAATATATATATAAAACGTGCTTGAACTGCCGTGTGGAAAATCACACATATGGTAGGGCACTTCATAGTGATGCGGTGTTCTCCACACCATTACCTCCTGATGAAATGCAAATTACTTGATTGGTCCATCATGGCTTATACTTAGAATTAACAATGAAAATAACATCTACGCTATATCAAAGCATATCAAAAATCAAATATCACAGTACAATGTATCATCATGTCACAGAGTAAATCCACTGTCGCTCAAAACTAGCGATCAAAATATCCAAACAAAGTACCATAGTCTAACACTATGAAAACATAACAACATAAAACATAAGCATAAATGGAGGGGTACTACATCCTCCCCCCCTAGGATCAGGCTTGCTCCTGAAAGCCTGCGAATAGATAGGGATAAAATTCCCTCATGCGCGTTGCATCCTCCCAGGTAGCTGAAGCCTCATGACTTCTGGGATCCCATTTGGACCCTCACACGATCCAATGTCTCGACCCAGTTGGCGTGCGATGCTGAAGAACAACCCTGGGCTCCCAAAGCCGACTGCTCGTCCACTCTACATGTGTATTCCAATCAGGTACATGAATATAATAGGGATGTGTAACAGAACTGATACAACATCCTTGAATAAGACAAAGCTGGGTGAAGGTGAATTACGTCACATGGGACAATTCTCTCTAAGATACCGAGATGGTCCTACGAAGCGAGGCACAAGCTTAGAGCCTTTTCCATAACGGATTGGACTCTTTCACGGTCGCACTCAAAGAAACACTCTATCACCAACAACGAACTGTTGATCAATCCTATGCGCATCGGCATGTTTCTTTTGCCTATCCTGAGTTGCTATCAAATGCTCTCTAATATGGTCAACCTGTTGCTCCATGTCACGAAGCATCTCAGGTCCTATTAATACTCTATCCTCAAAATTAAGTCCAACTCAAAGAGGTTAAACCAAGGATGACCCGTATAATGCAGAAATGGTGGCATACCTATGGAATATGATATCTACCATTGTTGTAGCGAATTCTACTAGTACAAGTAATCATCGAGGCGTGATTGTTGGTCCATTACATTACATCTAACATATCTCTAATATTTGGTTCAACTCTTGCCGGTTTGACCGGTTTGAGGATGATAGAATTTGAAGTTCAACTTCTTGTACCTAATGCACATTGTGAAGTCCATGCAAAGGCAGAAGTAATACATGATCTATCGATGAAATCCCTACGAGGAATCCCATGTAATCTAATGATATCCTCCATGAATATCCTAGCTACAGATGAAGCATTATATGATGAACGTACAGGTGAAAAGTGGGCTACTTTAGTCAAACGGTCAACAAATACCATAATGGCATCATGTCGACGTGATGACGTGGGTAACCCTACAATAAAGTCAATGGATATAATATCCCATTTCCATTCAGGAATGAGATGTGGCTACAATAATCCAACAGGATGATGATGCTCAACTTTAACTCGCTGGCATTCAAGACATCTCGATACGTAATCAGCAATATCACGTTTCATACCAGGCTAGAAATATAATTGCCAAAGATTGGCATGCATTTTCTGGACACCTGGATGAGCTGAATACGGAGCTCTATGAGCTTCAGTCATGACTAATGTACGAAGAATCTCTACATGTGGTACATAAATACAACCTAAATGCCATAATATACCATCTAACTCTAAGACATACCCTGCAAATCAACCTTCTAAAGATCTATCTGATTCAATCTCTGACTTCGCTTCCTGATATAATCTATCAGTAGGAAGTGCAGCTACTCTTTGACCTCTCAAATCTACTTCAAGAGTAGTAGCAGAGATCTCATGTCGTCGTCGGCTAAGAGCATCAGCCACTACGTTCTCTTTGCCTTGAACATATTTTACTTCAAAATCGTACTCACACAAGAACTCCATCCCCCGTCTTTGTCTTGCATTCAAGTTAGGTTGCGTAAAGATGTACTGCAAACTACGGTGATCATTATGAAGTTTGAAGTGATGACCTAATAAGAAATGCCTCCATCGAACTAAAGCATGTACTACGGTAGCTAATTCTAGGTCATGAGTAGGATAGTTTAATTCATGGTCCTTGAGTTTGCGAGACTCATAAGCAACCACACGCCCATCTTGCATCACAACTGCTCCCAAACCCTCTAGAGATGCATCCGCACAAACTACAAAATCCTTAGTAGGATCAGGAACAATGAGTATAGGCGCATTAGTTAACTTTTCTTTAAGTGTTTGAAAAGCCAACTGACACTGTTCTGTCCAAACAAACTTCTTCCCTTTTCTCTGAAGAGAAGTAATAGGATGACCGATTCTAGAAAATCCCTCTACAAAACGCCTATAATAGCCAGCTAGACCCATAAAACTATGAACTTCACCTACATTAGTAGGTGCAGGCCAATCCACAATAGCTTGAATCTTTGAAGGATCCACAACAATACCTTTTCCAGATATCACATGTCCAAGGTATTTTATTTCAGTTTGAAAGAAGTCACACTTCTTCAAGTTTGCGTACAATTGATTTTCCCTTAAACATTGCAATACCTGTCTCAAGTGTTCTTCATGTTCCTTCATATTCCTCAAATAAACTAAAATGTCATCAAGAAATACCAGGACAAAGCGATCGAGGTATGTATGAAATAAACCATTCATTAAACTCATGAATACTGATGGTGCATTCGTTAACCCAAAAGGTACTACTGTGAATTCATAGTGCCCATAATGAGTTCGAAAAGAAGTTTTATGAATGTCTGCTTCTGCTATACACAATTGATGATAACTAGACTTCAAATTGATTTTAGAGAACACATTAGCTCCCTTAATTTGATCAAAAAGATCATCGATTCTAGGCAAAGGATAACGATTCTTAATCTTAACCTTGTTCAATTGACGATAGTCAATGCACAGCCTAAGAGATCCGTCCTTCTTCTTAACGAAGATGACAAGTGCTCCCCAAGGGGAAACACTTGGACGAATGAAACCCTTTTCTAAAAGTTCCTCTAACTGAATACGAAGTTCCTCTAACTCCTGAGTCGTCATTCTATAAGGAGCTCTAGATATAGGCTCAGCTCCAGGAACTAGGTCAACTCTAAAGTCGATATCCCTTTTTGGTGGCATTCCAGGAATGTCATCGGGAAATACATCTGTGAATTCCCTAACAATAGGATGATCATCAAGAGATACCTCTCGACTCTCACCTTCATCTAATTAAGTAACTGTTGTTGCAAACAGTTGACATCCCCGACGAAGACATCTCTTTAATTACATAGCAAATATCATCTGCAAAGAGATAGGTCTTTGAATACCTATGATTTCCACTTTCGCACCTAAATCATTAATGCAACTAACTGTCTTAAGTCGACAGTCAATAACAGCATGATAAGATGCTAGCCAATCCATACCTAAAACTATATCATACAATCCTAAGGGTGTAACATATAAATCTACTAAGGTAGTTAACGTACTAATTTTAAGTTCATAGTTATGTACTAAGTTTTCTACTGCTACTTTCACCCCTAAGGTGAATTCAACTTGCCATTTACCACCTTGCTTTTCCGCCACAAGACCACAACAGTCTACAATGGTTGGTGATATAAAGGAGTCAGTGGCTCCAGAATCAAAAAGTATGGAAACACTAACACCATGTAACTTACCTGAAGTCTCGACCACCGTATTCTGGTGGTCAGCCTGGCGGTCATTAACCGCTGCATATACTATATGTGCTCGTCCTACATCTCCCACCGTAGGCTCTGAAACTGTAGGTTGAGGCCCATAACCAGTAAAACCTCTCATTGGACACTGCCTAGCTATGTGCCCATGCTGCCCACATGAATAACAACCTGTGCCTATGCCTCTATCGAATCCTCTGCCACCCGAAGGTGAATTGGACTGCTGAAAACTACCCCTACTGACAGTAGACTAAGCACTCTGCACAGGCTGATCCTGCCTATTGCACTTATTGTGCCACCAGTTGCGACCCTTTCCTGTTTGAGGATTGTTTTGTTGTTGTGGTTGAGGGTTATTGTTCTTTTGAGGTGTTCTTTGTTGCTGTTGCTACCCACCCTTTGTTGGTGTCTGTTGGTTCTTGGAAGAACCACCTGTCTGTGCTTGTCCACCTCATGGACTAAAACCTGCTGCAGGAGCACTCCCAATCTTCACTCCTGTATGCCCACCTAAAGCCATAATAAGGTTCTCCTCTACTATGTGAGCCTTCTCCACCACGACTTCCATAGTCTTCGGCTCAAAGACTCGAACACCACCACTGATGTGGGCATTTAAGCCCCTGATAAAATACTGTACTAGCATAGGCTCATCATTGCCAATACCAGCATACTACTTGAGTTCATAGAACCTACGTTCATATTGCTCTACAGAAAGAGCCAATTGATGTAGATCATGAAACTCATCAGCCCTACGCTGCCTCTAGTGTTCTGAAAGGAACCGTGCTCTAAACCTCTCGAGAAACATCTCCCAAGAAACATAACCAATATCTATATGGAGCTTCTACTCCTTTAGGCACCACCAAGTAGAGGCGAATCCTCTCAAGTGCATAATAGCGCATCTGGCACGGGTATTGCTACCGTAAGGGTGCATGGCAAAGCATCTACCCAAATCTAGTAGCCAAGTCTCAGCCTCTAATCCTCCTCATGAACCATCAAAGGTAGGAGGACGTGCTCTTAGTAAATCCCTCATGTGACCAGCAATGATAGCATCCTGATGTGTTGTGTCATCTACTCTCCTAGGAGATCTATCCCTCTCTCTCACAACCTCCTACTCATCAACCTGTCTAGGTCCAAGATGAGCTAGGAGCTCCTCTAATAATGGACGTATCTTAGAACCCTCTACTACTGACTCTATGGGATTTTGTCCCTCATTTCTCTGACCCATCTATTCCACCTGATCACTGTGGTGAGGGCTAGGAGGGGGAGTAACCTGAGGGATATGCCCATGGCCTCCACCTCGACCTCTACCATGACCTCTTCCTCCTCGCCTAGGCATGCTTCTACACATAACAATTACGACTCTTAGATACTATTCAACCAAGGTTATCAGTTGCGACACTACGTACTAGGTCAACCTAATGGGCTCGAGATTAACCAGAGCATCCAGTGTTTGTAACCTTTGCTCTGATACCAATCTGTAATGCCCCGTCTTAATAACCTAAGAATGTTGCATTTGTGTATAAAGATGAAATAATTTTTTTTTTAAAAGTATTAATATTAAGCTAATTAATTTGCATACATTCTTAGGTTAAGCGACATTACACTACTTTGAGTTTTCCATAAGTGACTTAAGTATTTCGCATTGCACATTTAATTAATAACATAAAGATAAACATTGCATAATAATAAATTTCCATTCATATTAACATATTAAAGTACATACATGTTTTTCCATACATTGCATTTAAAAGAATATACAATACTCATCCAACTTGATGAGGTAGTTCAAATAATAGTTACAATTACAATTACATTGTTCACCTCTTATACATTTGAGGGATGTTTTCAAATACAAGTTTACATTATACAATGTTGAAATAAACATAAGATCCAAGTGCGAGCTCTCCATCCATGAAGCTCTAGATGCCATGATCAATACTGGGGACCCAACGGAGTAAGTTGCACGTTCCACCCAACCATGTGGTACCCGTAGGACCACCCCCCATGCTAGGAGATAGTAATAAGGTTACCTAGACCTAATCTACTAACCCTAGACACTAGTACACAACAGACTATTGGTTATATTGCTTCTAGATTTAAACAATTGATTGTAAAACAAACACAAGGTTAACTGTTATTCTAGGTGGAGTGTCATCACAACGATTCAAAGGTTACCCTGGTGTTTCTTCCTAGGTTTCGGCTCCCAATCCATGGGTTACCCTGGTAACCTCTTACGAAACCCGGCCCCTATTGCATACTGTTGCGGAATCGAATGCCTCTTGAAGAAACAAGACATCGATTTTGCCATTCCAGGCCTTCTCATCTTATACTCATGACTGAAGAAGCTCATGAGTCATAATAGAGGCATGCACATCTTGTTAAGTGTTTTAAATCTAACTACTATGTCCTTTAATTATCACTGACTTAGTTAACTATTTGTAAGTTACCCTGACACCACTTAGTGTGTTGGCCCTTACAAATAGCCACTCCCCTAAACATAACATAGGTTTCTAAGTTTTCTGACTATGGTTTACAAGTGTACTTTCATACTAAATATAATTTTCAACACTATTCCTTACCAACATCAAAATTTATATTCACAACCAATTGGTATCGAAATACCATGCAAGAAATCATGTACACATCAATAACCATTACAGAATTCAGTTTAACAATCACTTTCCCCACTTTTACAATTCGATCTAGAAGACTTGTTTAATTGAGACTTTCCCATTTTACTTGACAAAGAGACAAGTTTTAAAACAATTTAATAAAACATATCACATCTACATTTGGATATTCTAAATCCTTTCAAACAATATAGAATGCATAGAATTAACTCATTTTAATTAAAATACGTTTTCAATAATACTAGAAATTCACATGCATCAAAATTTAAAAAAGAATATTTTATACATCTAAATTATCAAGATTATTTTTTTTAAATTAAATATAATTATATGAATATATATATATTTAATATATATATACACTATAAATTATATTTATTTACACATACTTATTTATTTTCATATATCTATATATTTATATATATAAATAAATAAAAATATATATATATATATACATAAATACACACACACATATATATATATTGATAATTTAAATAAAAACCAAATTAATAGTAAATTCGAAATAAAATCGAATTCAAAGTCTGCTTCTTCTTTTTTGCATTAAATACAGCTTATATCTGGATCTAAATCTGTAATAAAAGAAAAGGAAAATTTTAAACGAATTTACTGTTTCTGTAGGGTACGCGGCCCTTGCCGCAGCCCTAATGTGGGAGGACGCAACCATAGTGGTTGCGCCTAGCAGCCACTGGCTGTTGTGCGTAGCCATGGTGGGTGCGCCCACCACACTACAATATGGGGAGGGTTTCGGCCCTCCCCATTATATTTGATTTAATTTTTTTAAAATTTCTTTAAAAATAAATTTCTCTGCGGATTTTGCCATTCGGCGAATTTCATAATCTGTTTTTATAGTATTATTTACTATAAAATTTTACAATCAAATCTAAATATAAAGAATCTTAAAATTCTTACAGGGATTAAATTGAAGAGTAAAAATGAATTTTCAGAGGGTTTGACAGAGTATAGGAACAGTATTTTTTAAAATTTCTAATCCAATTTTTTTTTTTTTTAACAGCATACCATATACTGTAAATATTTCTACAAAAAGCTATATTTTCTTTTACAGACCCAGCCAAATAATTTATCTATTCTAAACAATTATTCCTCAAAAATTAACAATTTAAAAGAAACACAGCAGATCCACAAATAAAATAAAGGAATAACAAAATTGTTTCATTTTTACAGAAATCCATATCAAAATCTTGATAGGTAATTTTTTTGAAATAAATTTTCATCTGTATAAATATACTTTAACAAATTCTTCAGAAAGATTCAAAAATCACAAACCAATCTTTTTCTCTAATATTTTTAAAGAAAACAAACAAATTGAACAAGAAAAGTACCTGTAATAAGATAGCTGCCTGTAGGATGTAACCTCTTGCCTGTATCGTACAATTCCCAAGATCTTCTTCAACCAAGATTTTCTTCAACCAACACAGGAGATCTTCCTTCAAGTGATCTTCCACAAATAGAGAGATAACAACTTCTCAAAAAATAAGGATTTTTACACACAGAGAATATTTTTTTTGCCAAAGCTCAGATATTTTCCCCGTGAGGAAATTGAAATTACCCCTGTCAATTTTTCCAAGATCCAAAATATCCTCTCCGTAACAAATTTTCAACAAACCAAATAAATGCCACTTGCACACTTGTTGAGAAGTTGCAAATATCCTCTCAACAACTTCTCGGCAATTTTGCCCTTTTAATTTTGCATGTAATTTCAATTTTATAAATTTAAATTTTAAAAATCAATTTTCCATTCACATGCATTTTATTTTATTTTATTTTAATTTTCAAATGCAATATAAATTTCACACTTAATAATTTAATATAATTAATTAATTAATTTAATTAAAATAGTTTAATCTTTTTATTTATAAGATCAACTTTTTAACCAAATAAGCTAATTAATGAATTAAATTATTAAGAAAGTAATTTCTACTACATTTAAACATTAATTAAATATCAATAATTTAAAACACAATATTCCAACATTAAAAATTAACCAAATTTACCATTTCAAAACGATTTAACCAAACAGAAAATACAAGACAAACCTATGACTCAAAACTAAAACAGACAAAGTACTAAGACCAGGGTTAAAGACTAGACTAGGGTTAACCAGACTACTATCTCCTGATCAACGTTTCCATTGAGTCTTGATACGCTCAGACCTGATTACACAGGTGGAGTCGGTGTCATGTACCTGCAAATCCTGCAACCAAGCAAATAACATGCATACAAATATATATATAAAAAACATTAAACAGACACACCGTGCGGAGAAAATCACATATATCGCAGGGAACTCGCAAGCGAGTGATGCGATTATGTTCTCCACACCAGTACACTTCACAGCAGACTGATGAAATAAATTAACAGTTAGTCCATCATAAACATATACTTAGCAATAACAACAGAAAATAACATCTACGCTAAATCATATCATGTCTGAAAACCATAATCATCAAACAAAGTATCATCATGTCACAGAATAATCCACCATCGCTCAAAACCAGCGATCAAAATATCCAACAAAACATCATAGGTCTAACAATGAGAAAGCATAATAGCAAAAAACATAAGCATAAACAGAAGGGTACTACAGGTTTAAGCATGTCCATTGGCTAACGGTATTCGATTGGGAGATAGTAGCTAGGTTTTCCATGCCAAGTCATCACCCTAGTCATAGTGTGTCATCGAGTTTTAGTCGGGTTAAGTTGCTTCTTTGTTATTCATCTCTCCTTGTTTTCATTTAAATTGCAAGTGAAAAGGGTAGACAAATGACTCTATGTATTTAATTTTTTTATTAAATTTATTTGGTTACAATGTTATAAATGTTATTTAATTTATTCATCAATTTAATTTAATTAATAAAATGATCTAATATAATTGGATCAGATTTATTTTATTGATTAATTAAATTAATTGTGTTGAAATAAATCAAGTTATTCATTTTGGAATTGTAATTGTTAAATTATTTTTGGATAAGTGTTAAAGTTGTTTTGAAAAGAAAATTTTAAAGTTGAATTATTTTTGGAAATGTTTAAAAGCATTTAAATGCATTTGGAATAGAAATCTTAAAATAAATAATAAAGTCATGTTGAAAAGAATTTTAGTTTTTAATTTTCAAATAAACAAAATATCTCCAAAAATGCAATAACTATGGTGGATAGGATATTTTAGGGTATTTGACCAAATTTGGGGAAAAAATAGAAAAGGCTTTTGATTCTTAAAAATTTCACTATGAGAAAAATGGAAGGAGAGTTCTTCATGTTTTGTTGATGCATTTTGGATTTTGGGAGAGGATTTTGGAAAAGCTTTGGAGAATATTCTTGTAGGGAAGCTCAACTATATTCTTCAAACTCTCCTTCAAGCTTCATATCACATGTTTTCCTTATTTATCTGTTTAGAAATTTGCATTTTCAGTTTAAAACTTGCTTGTAAATGTTTGTTTGAAACCTTGTTTAAATCTTGAAGGAATTTAGATTTGTTGTTGAAAAAAAAAACTTGCAACTGAAATCTTCAATTTTAACAATAGAAATTTGAAAGAGGAACAAATGAATCAGAAAACCTTGTGTTGAATCTGAGATTTTTGAAATTAAAATTTGTTGTATTTTTTATTCTATAGAAAATTTGCCCAATTTGGGCTATGAAACGTAATATATATATTGCATATTAAATTTATATGCTATGGATAGAAGTTTTTATTTTAAAAAGAAAAAAATGTTTTTATATAAAAGTTTTGTGTCAATTTTCATCTGGAAATGCTCCCTAAAGCAGGGGAGTCTTTTTTTCTTTATATAAGAAATATATTATAAAAAAAAAGATAAATAAATTTTTATTTTTATTTTTTTTGGGCAGGGGGGTGGGTGCAGTTGTGGCTACACACAACAGCATAGGCTCAACAAGGGGAGGCTAGGCACAACCATGGGCTATGTCCTCCTCCCTTTTGGGGGGGTTCAGCCCCAATTAAAAAAAGGTTTTAGTTTTTTTTATTACCTTTTTTTATTAATTTTTTTTATTATATATATTTAATATAATATATATATTATATATATAATAATTTTATATTATATATAATAGATATATGTATATATATTATATTATTATTTATATAAATTTGTTTTATTATTATTATCTTAATATATATATTACATATATTATTATATATAATATTTGAATATTATATATTTGATATATATATATATATATATATATGTATATTTTAATTGGTTGGAAATTGAATTTTTTTTTTTAAATAAATAATTATTTAAATAATATTTATTTAATTAAATATATATGTATATATTTGTATATGTACATTGAGTATATAATTGTATATATACATTGAGTATATGATTAGATAGGTATGTTTAACATATACTTATATTTAAATATATTGATTCTGAGTTGGTTACTTTAGAATAATTGATTGAAGTAAAATTGATTCTATAATAAAAATGGTTTTTATTTAAAATTTGATTTTGATTATTGTGGATAAGCAAGAAAAATGGAATGAAATAATCAGTTTTAAATTCCTTAATGTTGTTAATGTGATTTGATTTAATTTTGTGTGTGTGCAAATAAGGTTAATTATTTAATTGATTCCATGCACTATGTCATTGCTTGGCTTGGATTTAGGATATACTAACATTAAACTTATTGAGTTTCCCAAAATGCTTTCTAAGTGATGTTTTCATTCATGCTTGATGTTGGGCAATTGATTCATTTATTTGTGTAAATCTTCGAGATGGGGTTTTAATCATTGGGGGTTATCGTATTATATTAGTCAACCTCTATCTTGTCTTAGGTAGTGCGTTTAGATGTATCATGTTGTTTTTCCTGGGTTTCATGAATGGGGAAGGGATGTACCTCCTTTGGATTAGGAGTGGTTTTTTTGGTCTTTGCCTCCTTTGGAAGGAGTGGATTACGTGTTTCATAGCCTCCAAGTGTTTGGAGTTAGTTTTATTATATGTTGACTCCTAGAGTTGAAGTGTTTTTTTCTAGTTTGTATGCACTTTGACACCCTTGGTGTTTGGTTTTGTTGGATATTTTGTCGGTAGGAGGTGGCTCTTTGTGGAGGTTCAGCACACAAAGGAGCGCCGGAGTAACTCACTTAGGGTTTAAGTAATTTGTAACTTAAAAAGAATTAATGAAAAAATCTCAAACTAATTAAGATATTAAATGCCTCTCTCATGACTCATTCGCTTTTAAGGCTTGAGATGAAATGAGAAGTACAGTTTGTATGGGGGTCTGGTGGCTGGTACAGGAAAGCCAGGGTAACCCCGAATGAGGGTTTGGTAGCCTAGGAAGGTTAAGCCAGGGTAACTCATAGCAAATGATGTGTGACACTCTCTCTATGTCAACCAAAAGTCATTTGTACTGCATAGGTGATCATTGTTCTCTAGAAGCATTGTAACCATTGTGCTAAGTAATATTGTGTTTCTATTTATTTTAGTTCAGTTATATTTTAGCCTGTGCCTAGAGGTAGATGGTCTTGTATAGAAATTCCTTGTTACTATCTCCAAGCACGGGGGGTGAGCCTTTGGGTATCACTTGGTTGGGTGGAACGTGCACCTTAATCCATTAGGTTTTCCTCTTGTTCGCGTGGTCAAGATTTTCAATTGGAGAGCTCGCAGGATCCAATATCATTTCATGCTTTATTCATTTCAGTTGGAAACTTGTAATTTATTACTCCTCATTTGTTATCGAGGTGGAATGTGTAATATGTAATCATGCTTATTGGTTTTACCTCATTCGAGGAATGAGATTTGTAATCGTATTGCACTTTATTGTTATCTGAAATCATGTGGTATCTCTTATGCCTTTGTTGTAATTTTATCATGTATGGAATGTATGTGTATTTAATTTGTGAAGTAATTAAATTTTTTGGTTTCAATTCATGTTTCTTGTTTGGGTTTAAGTAAACCCATTCTCATAACCTTAGACTTTGTTGGCAATGGGTTAGTGAGCTTTCTTGTTATTTGTTCTTAAAAAAATAAAAAAATTAGTTCATTTGTGTAGTAAATTGCAACTTCCCCTAGGGTTGCATGGTGGAGCATTACAAACTACATAAAATTAACTATTTTATTGAGCCATTATAGCCATCGTGATAGAAAGCTAAAAACTGATACCTACATTCCTATGCAAAAATTTTACTACAAAGGACAGACCTTCTAGATGCAATGCATTGAATTTTGGACACGCAAAAGGTGCCATGCTGTCCACCCTACCATTTTGGATCATGGAGCATCATCAACTATCACCAGACCCCTACAATTACTTACCATAAAGTACAACAAATTTTTGTGATCATGCCAATGAATAGTATGTTCAAGTGAGCAATTCAGTTGCACACATAATAAATATAAAATGGAAGAGAAAAAAATGAGGCCCATTCTCTAATATTGGGTGGCCACTACTATGATGAATAGTGAAATCAATGTGCCCATTCTCTTAGCTAGTCTTATAATCACTTCATCTTCACAATTGTTTGAAAGCTCATTCATATGTTTAGCCTGTATACTAGAATATCAACATCCCACTTCTTGAACTCTCTCTCCTAAGGGAGAAGCATGTTTTCTGGAGCAACTACGAATATGAAGAGATTATAGAACTAACTAAGAGAAACCAAATGAAGGGGGTGGAAAAATAAAAATATACACCTCTTCCTGCTTCCTTCAATTACATCTCTAACCACTTTCTTTCTCTTCCCTCTCTTCTTTCTCTACTACCTACAAAAAATGAACAAAAATTTATCAGAACCCACAACTTTTGCAACCATGAATGCATGCAAAGAACACATGGTAACATCCACCCACCTAAATCAAAAAGATTCCACAACTAATGAAATCACTTGTACCTCCACAAAAGCTTTCCATCCTCACTGACAGCTACCTTCAACAACCACAAAAACCCAGAGAAAGAAACCCAACAATACGCTATCGATAATTGCACAGACATTCATTATGTTTGTTGAGAACTTTAAAATAGATGTTACTTGCACCATCACCACTACATGGAAACCATGAAACAATTAATGCTGATGCTTTTTCACTAGCCTCCACATCTACCTTCAACAATAACATAAACCCAGAGAATGACACCCAAAAATACGTTATCGATAACTACACAAACATTCATTTTATTTTTGAGGACTTTAAAATAGATGTTACTTGCATGATCACCACTACACAAAAACCATACAACAATCAATGTTGATGAAATTTTTCTAGCCTCCTTTACAACCACTCTATTTTGTTGGCCTCCTCTATGGAAGGATATAGCTTAAGCAAGAGATCAATTATCAACAATGGCTAATGCAAGCTAACATAAAGTGTATAAGATCAACTATTTTTGTATGTTGTAACCACAAACTAAAACATTTGATTTTTTTTTGAATTGTATGCGGGAAAGATAGTAATCTGTACATAAAAATTATAAAATAAAACTCAACACAATAAGGCATGCTCTCCACCCTACCATATTGGGTCATGGTGCCTCATGGGCTCTCACCAAACCCCTAAGCAAGAATATCCATTTCCCACCACTCTGATCAATGGTGAAATGAATATTGCTTATTACAATCATTATAGGGTACATGAGAATATGATTGTCTATTTGACAATTGTCACTAATTTTCTACTCACTATCATTATTTTGAAAGTTTATTTGTAACTGTAGATGTCCAATTTGATCACTTCCATATGATCAAACACGTCTCCTTATTCATCTGGTTGCTCATCCCCTCTGTCAATATTAATTAAACCAATTGTTTAATTAATACCCTACATCTTGCACAAAGGTCCTAAAGTATTTAATTTAATACTTTACCCTTCTTCCTCCTCTAAATTAAATAAGTATGCCCTTTTATTTAATTTAGTCATATTCCCCTTTTAAAATAAAATTCATTTTTCTTTTCTCTTTCATGGTCACATCCTCCAATTTTTGCAAGTTGGTCCCTAATCCATTTTAATTACTTCATCTTCTTCTAATTAACTAGGGTTAGCATGTGCACACCCTTAATCATCATTAAGGTCACATCCTCCATAATCTCCCACTTGCTTCTAAAGAGTCATTAGTCCATCTAACTGAGTACTTGCACAACCCTAATCATTTGATTAGCCTAACCTAATCCTCATCCTATTTATGGCATATTTCCTTGAGTCAGCCTTATTAAAGTCTTTCTCCTCTTGGGCAAGGAACTCCACTTCCCCATGTGAATTTTTAATTCACCTTTTAATCCCCCAAGGCACCCAAAAGGAATTTTTAATTCCTCCACTTCTCCCCACATGTCCTTCACTTATTCTTTATTCTTTCCCATCTCCCCATGAGAATATTTGAGGAATTTTTAATTCCTCACATGTCCTCTCACCCACATGGGGACAAGGACCTCCTTTATGAGGAGATCTTGTCCAATCCCAAGGTACTTTTTACCCCCTTCCATGTCATGTACTTCCCCTTCCACCTCATGTCCACTTCACCTTTTAGGGCTAAATCACATGCCACATGTCAAGATGTGAGGGCTTGTGAGTTCTCAACTCACCTTAGCCCTACATCCTGATATCTGGTAGCTCAATCTTGACCCTCCATTCCCCCTAGGAATTCTCAAAAATCCTATAAATACCCCCTCTTTTCTCTCATTTTGTGAGATCATTTTTGCTAGCCAAACTCTTGCAGTTTTGTTTCTCAATCCACACTTAGCTATTTTCATGTTTCCAAGCATCATTTTTCATCCTCACATCATCTTTTAGCTTGCATCTACTTGCCATCCAAAGAGCATACACATCAAAGATCGAAGGGCCAACCAAAGGATCGATTCGACGCAAGGTATAGAGTTCCATTTTGTTGCTTTTACTTTGTGTTGTTTCCAACTTAGGCTAATCTTGAGGTGTAGGTTGTTTTGGTGTTTATTTGCACTCTTTTCCTTGTTGTTTTCTTTCTAATTCTCACATTCAACCTATCACATTTCTGGCACGCCTAGTGGGACCCACAAACGGGTCTATTTCCTTCACATTTGTTATTTTTTGCATTTTTTAAGGTCCAGGTTGCAGAGTGGCGGACCTATCCTGATAGAGTGGTGGATCTGTCCAGTGGTGGTAGACCTATCCTAACAGAGTGGTGGATTTGTCCAGCGGTGGCGTACCTGTCCTGCAGTGGCGGACCTGTCCTGACAGGGTGGCGGATTTGTCCTCTGATGGCGGACCTGTCCTGCTGTGGTGGACCTATCCTGCAGTGGCCGACCTATCCTGACAGAGTGGCGGACCTGTCCCTATAGAGTGGCGGATCTGTCCTGACAGAGTGGTGGACCTGTCCTCCAGAAGGTAAAAAATTTTAAGTTTTTTTTATTATCTTTTGGTAAAATAGGAACATAGTTTAATTAAAGGGGTGTCAATAAACCTTGTTTGGCTTGTTTGGGAAGGCTATTTGACATATCCAATCCCCTTGCGCCATTTGGAAATCCTGGGTGAAGAGAAATCGTAGCTTTCCAAGTCCTTTTGAGTCACCCTTTTTCACTTTCTTAGTGGGACCTGCTTGGGGATTTCAACACCCTAAGGGACAATTCCAACCACACGTATCGGCGGGGTATATAAAGGGGGGAGAGTGAAAGTTGTACCTTAATCCAACCACATTGTAATTGGTGAAGCGTCGGGATGATGTGAAGAGTTGGTCCGAGCCTTTAGTATCTCACTAAGGTTCTCGACTCACGCTTGTAACGGGTTGGTGTTCACGGTTTGGGCCTCACATACCGGGTGTATATCGAGGACTCCTTAGAAACCATGTGCATCATAGAGTAGAAGACTTCATTGACCATACCCGTTTCTACTAAATATTAGGGTTGTGCTATTTGAATTGTCTTTCTCGTGCATAAACTAGTGATTGTCAGTTTGGCCAAGTCTTTTTTGATTGCTATATTTTGGGTCATTTTCCTTACCCATCCATCCAAACATCCAACTTAAATTTATCCTTTGGCAAACCTATCCTCATCCTTTGACAGACCTGTCCCTGTGTAGTGGCAGACCTATCCTAGTGCAGTGGCAGACCTATCCTAACCTTGTGGCGGATCTATCCCTGTGTTGTGGCAGACCTGTCCTAGTGTTGTGGTGGACTTGTCCAAGTGCAGTGGCAGACCTGTCCTAACCCTGTGGCAAACCTGTCCCTGTGCTGTGGCGGACCTGTCCAAGGGCAGTGGCAGACCTGTCTTAACCCTGTGGCAGACCTATCTTAGTGCTGTGGTGGACCTGTACTAATGCTGTGGCGGACCTATCCCTTTGACCAGCCTATATCATCACTTGGCATTCATTGTCCCTCTGTTTTGAACATCGAAACGACCATTTAGCATCCAAAACAAACATCTGAACGTCCATTTCGAGTCTCCATCCCTTCATTTTGAGAGCCATTCATCTATCTTGAGACACTCCCCATCCGTCCTAAAACCGCTTTCATCTCTGATCACTGTTATTCCATATAAACCCAGTTGGAGTTGTCATCCAAGTTGACCTAGGTATTCATCCCTAATCACTATCATCATAGCCAGCTTAGGATCGCTATCCATCTTAGGTCAGTTATCCTTTTCGACCCAATCAATCCGCTTCTATCTCAAGTTGGATTTAGTGTCATTATCATACATCCACCTTTCAATCAATACCTAGTGTTACTAAGGATCCTTCTTAAACTCGGTTGTGGATCTCGGTCTTCATCGTATTTATCATCACATCAATCCTAATCATCAGATCGATCTGATCCCCACATCATCAAACCTATTCAGATCAAAACCCGAAATCTAGGTTAATCCAGCATCTACCAATCAATCCAATCTGATTCCCTCAAGCCAATCCACGTCGGCCTAACCAATCATCCTCAACTAATCTCCCATCAAAATTGAATCAATCTTTCATCATCAAGGTTTTCTAATATCTTGATCTACCTCATCATCTTGCATGCCTATTCAGACTCGGTCATAAGCAAAGAAAATGGCTGACCAACAAGCCCTGAATGTCCAATCGAACAACCCTCAAAATCCCACCAACACAGTCAACATCTCATCAGATCCTAACTATGGTGCTAATATCTCTCATGATCCCCACAACGGAACCTCATCACAATCCAATGTGGATGGTCAAAACATGTCACTACCTGGGGAGGAAAACATGGCTGATCAACCTGAGATCACATTCGAAGAACACTTCAGCAACCCTGTTAATGCACAAATGACAGAACGCCTTCTCGAAAGACATGGCAACAAAATATTGGCTCACTTGATTGACAAAGGTGTCAAGTTGCCGACAGGTGTTGACTTGTCCAAGTATGGCACCTCCACATCTAATGTAGCCCAAGGTACACATGACATCTCCAGTAGCTTGTATGTCCCCAATGTTCCTTCCGTAGAAGGTTGGCATCAACCAGAATTCGGTAACGTTGTCCTCTATCTTGTCAGAAATCCCACACATCCCACCATCTCGGTCATGGGAGCACCCCAAACCATTGATCCCAATGATCCTTATGCCTATGACATGCCGCAAAACATCCCACAACCGCAACCATTAATGCTACCAGCACCGCCCCCCTCGAACCCGCTTCTTATCAATGCTGGGGGCAACCCTTTCGCTGCCTTGCCCCCACCTCCCGGGGCAACCAATCCCCCACCATCGTCATTCATACCTCAACAACCGCCCCAATCTAAAAATCTTCCATCATCGTCATTCATACCTCAACAACCACCCCAATCTAACAATCCTCCACCATCGTCATTCGTATCCCAACAACCGCCCCAATCCAACATCCCTCCTCCATCATCATTCATGTCCCAACAACCTCCCCAAGCCTACGCTCCCACTAGCGTTCAACAACCTCCCTTGCACAACATCTCAATCGCACCTCCACCTCAACAACAACCATTGGTCAATCCCCTATTTTCAGCATAACCATCACAACATCAATCACAAGGAAATCAACCTTGGCCTTCAACCCCGACCATATCTCCATTCCTTGCATCCATTTTATGCCCACAAACACAACCACCACATAACATCCCATCTCGCCCACCACAGCCACCAACTATGCATCAACAACCACCCCATCATTACAACTATTATAGCCAACAACAATACCCACAACAACCCTCCTATATGGCATCGCAACAATCATATCAGCACCCCCAATATCCACCAAATAATCAATAACACCTTCTCCCTACTCCCCAACAGTATGCCACCCATAACCATCTGACCCATTCATATCCCACCTTGCAACAACAACCTCTTTATCAACAAGATCCCTTAGCGTATCAACAGGGGATACTACCTCCTAATTATTCATACGCCCATCTCCAAACATCATCTTAGAATCCACAATCATCCTATCATCAATATCCGTCCAACACGTCGACCAATGCAGACATACTAGAAATCAAAGCCGCACTGAAGGATCTCTAGGCAGGGACTAGCAAACAATCATTCAAGTTCGAAGATATATGCCCATATCTGTATGATCCCTCCATCTCATCGATTCCCTTCCCCAAACATTTTGAGATGCCAAAATTTGACAAATATAAGGGGAACAAAGATCCTAAGGCCCACCTACAGGAGTTTTACTCCCAGTGTCAAGAAGTGATCCACAATGACAACTATCTCTTGCGTCTATTCCCCCGAAGTCTGGGAAGCAACACGCTAGGGTGGTTCATGACCCTCGAAAAGGGATCTATAAAATCTTTTGCGGACTTGTCAGAAAGGTTTGTCTCCTACTTCTCCTTCAACTTGGAGAAAGATGCTGATACCCTGGATTTTCTCAAAGAGAAACAATGTGAAGGGGAAACCTTTACTAGCTACCTCTAGAGGTGGCGTGCCCTAGCAAGCCAAATGAAAACCCCTTTGAAAGAGAAGGACATGGTCACCCTTTTTGTGGAGAACTCTCATCCTGACATGGCCCACAACTTCTGATTACATTATGTCACCACTTTCGTGGAGGTGGTGGAGAAGGGACCCATCCTTGAGCGTGCCCTTGTTGCCAAGGGACACATCAAAATATATAACCAAGATAGGGAAAGGGCATTCAACGACAAGCCGCGTTTTTGGAACAAGAACATAAATGTAGTAAATGATGGTGTCACTGACACTAAACATGTCCACATGGCCAACACGTCCCAAAAGCAAAAACAATCCATGCCTAATGCCATATCTGTACCGCAAGGGACACGTCATCCTCCCCAACAATCCAATCAAAATAACCAAGGGAACACTAAGCGCCAATATGCTTAACTAGGGGAACCCTTGAGTGTTGTCTTCAACAAACTATTGCAGATCAGCTATCCGATCACGTACCCTGTCACCAAGCCACTCGACGAATCCAAACCTAAGCTCGCATGGTTTAGGAAAAACAAATATTTTGAGTTCCATAAATTCAAAGGACACTCTTTGAATAAGTGTCAAGGTTTGAAAAACTACGTCCAGGATCTCATAGATCGAGGTGACATCAAGGTTGACCCTAGTCAAGCTCCGTCATCCAATGCTCAATTGCAGATCTATCAAAATGCCTTCCCAAACCATAACCAAGGCCCGAGCACTTCCAACAGTAATCCTCAAAACAATAGCACAAATAACATGAGCTATAAGAATGTACCCCTCAATTACGAGGGTGTTATTCATTATATTGAGCAGGTAGAACCTCATGTATCCATGATACATGTCAAAGCTAAAGACCCTCAATGTGTTGTTACCACACGACGGGCCCGCATCACTATTCATGTAGCCTATGCACCCACCCAACTGACTCTTGTAACCTCCCAGTATAATATCCTTGATCACCTAGGAAAGACCCCTGCACATATCTCCATTTTAGATTTACTCAAGTCTTCCCCTGTGGATCAAGAAATCTTCAACAGAGCCCTACAAGAAACCCATGTGCCTAATAACATTGATCCCACACAGTTCCAAGCTTTGGTAGGACACCTAGCTTCATCTCACCAACTACACTTCAGCCAAAGTGATATGCCCAACATTGATGCCAATCACAATCGCCCCTTACATATTGAAGTCGTAGTTGCCCGACATAAAATAAAAAGAGTCATGGTAGATAATGGCTCTGCCCTCAACTTGTGCACTCTAAAATTCATAAAGTAGGTGGGTTATACCCAAGCGGACTTAAGCAACCAGATTATTACAATCAAGGCTTATGACAATGCAGAAAGAAATTCAGAAGGGATCATCAATCTTCTTATCCAAGTGGGACCGGTAGTTCAGTACATTACCTGCCATGTCCTTGATCTGGAATGACCATATAATCTCCTCCTCGGTCGTCCATGGCTCCATGCTATGCAAGTCGTGCCATCCACCTACCATCAGTGCCTCAAATTCCCAGTCAATGGACAAGAGGTCACCATCTATGCCGACCCCCAACCATTCAAATATTGCCGTGCTCTAGAGGCATCATTTCCCCATTTACATTATTGTCCTTGGGTTGAAATGGGGGCATCTCAATCATCACCCATTAATCCACCATCCGCCATAAGAATCATTCCATCTTCCACTGATCCTATAGTCACAAAGGTCCAAATCATTGACAAAGGGTATGGCGAGTACGAAATGCACACTGCTCTTAATATAGCTACCGTGCCACCATCGCCACACTAGTATGGTCAACCTTCCCATGCTACCCCAAAGGAAGACAAGACCATCACCTTCCGTGGAAAAAATATCCCTACTACCACTTTTGTATCCCCAAGTATCAAGATAGATGCGCCAGAAGAAGACATAAGCCAATGGGTTTACCAAGAAGAGCCTCAGCCGGAAACTCCTCTCAAGGAATACTTCCAAGAAAAGTACCCCTGGTCGACAAAATTCATGGAAAAGCATAACTATCAAGGCAGAGGCCTAGGAAAGCAAGAACAAGGGCGGTTACAACCCATTGATACGTCTCTGCTACCAAAAAATGTGGGCATTGGGTATGACAGAAAGCAGAAAGGCCCTGAAACATCGTCTAATGCTTCCAATAGTGTAGCTGTGGACAATGGCTCATTGGAAGACATACCTGAGGAAGAATCCATCATACGTGCGTATGATGACGTTGATCACGCCAACCTATCTTCCATGTTTGAATGCCTATCCATCTGCACTATTAGCCTATCCCTTCGCCATCCTGAGCTCATTGATTGGGACCTACGAACTAGCACACCCGTTAGTATGTCTGCGGATACTTATGTTAACCTCAAGGGATTGGGGGAGGACGAACACTCCAGTCGCAAAAATGAGAATAAGAAAAATAACAAATGGTCATCTAGTGAAAACCTCCCTGAGGCACTTCGTGACCTTGAAAAAGTAAAAATAAAGGACACATCTGATGGCGAAAACCTCGAAGAGGCACTGGAAGATGGAGATGTTCATATTCCCCTTATGGGAACTCAACTATCTGCTAGATCATCTATTCTGATTAAAGAGACACAAGAGATTAATTTGGGAACTGCTGAAAATCCTAAGATCACCTATGTAGCCAAGTCACTCTCTAAACAAGAGTATCTGGTCTTTGCACAGCTACTCCAGGAAGGAATCATTAATTTTGCCTAGTCATACTCAGACATGCTAGGCTTAGATCCCACCTTGGTGGTTCATCACCTAGACATCCGCCCAGATGCTAAACCTGTCAAGCAAAAACTCTGCAAGATGCATCTGCAAGTCGCGTTGTTAGTCAAGAAGGAATTGGAGAAGTTATTGGAGGCAGGATTTATCAGACCAATTGACTACTCCAAATGGATCTCCAACATAGTGCCAGTTGCTAAACCAAATGGTGACATTCGAGTCTGCACAGACTTCAAGGATCTCAACAAAGCCTGCCCAAAAGATGATTTCCCCCTACCCAATATTGACATGTTGGTCAACCTAACAACAGGACATGAGATGTTGTCCCTTATGGATGGCTTCTCCGGGTATAACCAAATCCAAATCACATCGAGGACCAACACAAAACCGCCTTCACAACTCCTTGGGGCACTTTCTGCTACAATGTCATGCCCTTCGGTCTCAAAAATGTGGGGGCAACATATCAGAGGGCAATGACGGTCATCTTCCATGACCTCATACACATCATCATGGAGGACTATGTCGATGACCTATTAGGAAAATCCAGAACGCGAGCAGAGCATCCTGCCATCCTGAAAAGGATATTTGAGCGGTTAGAGCACTATAAGTTGTGGCTAAATCTGAAGAAGTGTGTCTTTGGGGTCACTTCCGGAAAGTTGTTGGGTTTTATAGTCTCTCGCAGGGGCATTGAGGTTGATTCCGCCAAGGTAAAAGCTATCCTAGACATGCCCCCTCCATGCAATCTTAAACAGTTAAGAAGCCTTCAGGGAAAAATACAGTCCATCTGTCGGTTCATAGCCCAGCTGGTAGATAAGTGCCAGCCATTCACTCATCTTCTGAAAAAGAATTCCACCTTCCAATGGAACCAGCAGTGTCAGATGGGATTTGACAAGATTAAGGAATATTTAGCCCATCCACCAATATTGATGCCACCTATTCCTGACAAACCCCTCTTACTCTACATCTCCGCCACTCCAGTCGCGCTGGGGGCATTGTTGGCACAGCATGATGAGTCGTCAAAAGAAAGGGAAATCTACTACATTAGTCGGACATTGGTTGGCTACGAGCTACACTACTCTCCCATGGAAAAAGCCTGCCTTGCACTCATCTTCAGCACACAAAAGCTTTGACATTACATGCTTAGCCATCCAGTCAAATTAATTGCCAAGATCGATCCATTGAAGTACCTGTTATCTAGAACCACTCTGACTGGCCGCATGGCTAAGTAGGTCATGCTCCTTAGTGAATTTGACATAGAATATGTGGACCGCAAGGCTGTCAAAGGGAAGATAATTGCAGATCAGTTGGCGGAAGCTCCTCTAGTTGACACTCACCCATTGATCACGGAATTCCCTGATGAGGAAGTCTTCTCAGTTGAGGAAACCCCCATGTGGACACTGTATTTTGATGGATCATACACACATAATGGATGAGGGGAAGGAATATTATTAGTTACCCCTCAGGGCGACTACATTCCCAAGTCATTCAGGATAGCATTCCCATGTACCAACAATATGGCCGAATACGAAGCTCTCCTCAACGGCCTCAAAATTGCTAAATAGTGGCACATAACTCAGTTGAAAGTCTTTGGCGATTCCTTGCTAGTCATTAGGCAAGTTAATGATGAGTTCCTGACCAAGGATGATAAGTTGTTACCCTACAAGCGTATGGTGGATGATTTCAAGAAATATTTCACCTCTATACAATTTGAATAGATTCCTAGGGTACGAAATAAAGCAGCCGATGTGATGGCCACTATTGGCTCCCTCCTGGACATGCCCAAGGAACGAACAAAGTGTGAGTTTCTTGTAGAATAGCTTTTAATCCCGGCATATGATATCCCTGAGACTGACATGGTGTGCGAAATTGTGGGTCCCACCTCCCCATGGTACCAAGACATCTATACCTACCTCCGTTATAACATTATACCCCCAGACCTTACCCGTAACCAACGCAAATCCTTCATTCATCGCTCTTCTCGATACATCATCGTCGGTGATACGCTTTATCATCGCGGGTATGATGGAATCCTCCTCAGATGTCTGAATGAGACCGAAGCCCATGCTACACTAACAGAGGTACATAGCGGTGTTTGTGGAGCACATTCAAATGGTATGGCTTTGGCCAAAAGGATCTTATGAGCTGGATATTATTGGCCTACATTGGAACATGATGCTTGCGAGTTTGTGAAAAAGTGTCTTCTGTGCCAGTAACACGCAGATTTAATCCACGCTCCAGCATAAGATCTTCAGCCCCTCCTGGCACCATGGTCGTTTTCTCAATGGGGTTTCGACTTGATTGGCAAGATTCACCCACCATCATCCGACGACCATACATTCATCATCACTGCCACTGAGTATTTCACCAAGTGGGTAGAGGCAATGCCCCTCTCACAAATCACCGGCATTCAGATCTCCAAATTCATCCTTTACCATATTCTCTACAGATATGGTATCCCGTCCACCATCACTTCTGACAACGGCAAACCATTCAAGAACCAAGCCATGAAACACCTATGGAATACCTTCCATATTCAGCACCGTTGGTCGACGCCGTATTACCCTCAAGGTAATGGTCAGGCGGAAGCGACCAACAAAACCCTTATTTGTATTCTTAAAAAGGTTGTCAATAACACTAGACGAGATTGGCACCTCCACCTTCATCCCACCCTCTGGGCATATCGCACATCCATCCACACCCTGACAGGCGCCACCCCCTACTCTTTGGTGTTTGGCACTGAAGCCATCTTTCCAATCGAGGTTGAACTTCCATCATTGAGAATCTCTCTTAAGAACCTTATCAGCGAAGAGGATGCTCGTGTTGCACAACTTGCGCAGATAGAGTTACTGGACGAACAAAGAATAAAGGCCTACAACCATCTGCAAGCATATCAAAATCGCCTCAAGCGTAGTTACAACAAAAAGGTTCATCCTCACCAATTCTAGGTGGGCGAGCTTGTCCTTAAGGAGAACCAACATACTCAGCAAGACCGAGACAAGAAAGGAAAATTTGAGGCAAATTAGTTGGGGCCCTATATCATAGCTGCTAAATATGGATCTGGGGCATACAGGTTGACTACTCTTGAAGGAGAACCCCTTGACGAGCCTATCAATGTCATGCATTTGAAAAAGTTCTACGCCTAAATATGCTCGGTTACCCCGCCTTGTCAAAAAATTAAAAAAGTCAAAAAAATCAAAAAAATAAAAATTAAATTTTTTTTAAAAAAAAGCAAAAAAATTTTGAAAATAGTCAAGAGAAATAAATTCATCCTATGGCGAAAACCACCTTTTTGTGGCGCCTTGGACAAGTATGGGTGGTGAAAACCGGGTAACAGGCGTCATCCATAGAGGGCTTAATCATTATCTACCTGACATCCTAGTTATTTTATGCCATCATCAGCACTATTGTCCTCACCCATCTCATCCCAGGCTGCTTGGTAAATCTTGATTGAGCATTGGACGACCCACCTAGTCTATCCCCCATTTCTAAGCTTTTCAGTATCCCACTCTGAGCTTACGTCATTCATGTTTGTGTCATCAAGTAAGGTCATCCATCGCGTCAGTCTTCACCTAGGTCCCATCACGTCACGTTCATCAGTCGAACTACGTTGCCCCTGCGCTATCACATAGGTAAGGTTGATCATTTGATTCACCCCCGGGGCATTTGTCCATCACCATCAGTCACCATTGGTCTTCTTTTCGCTTTATCCATGGTATTTTCTGGAACTACGAGGGCTCTGCGCTTTCACATAGGCAAGGCTAATCTATGATCAGCCCCCGAGCCCCTAGGTCTGTAGGTTATGTCGGTCTTTTGTGCTTCGTTATCAAGTTATGCCCACATCTAATCGGTTCTTAACAAACAAAATTCCCTTATGTTACAATATCTTGTCCCTCAATGACATCCCACGTCAACTAGATCATCCTACTTTTGCATCCATCTTTGGTCTCAACAGGATGAATCCTTCCTAGCAGACCTCGCTAATCATGTCCACCACCTTGATTCTATGGCAAAGGACCTGTTGTCTTGATTATGATCTTGTGATGTTATCGAATTCTGTTTATCATTTTAGGTTCCTCCCTATCACTTGTCAAGGTCACCTTGGTCCACCATAACATGGCGTGCTTTGGCCTACTGAAATGGGGGCATGCCTTGATCTTTTGTTTTGTCTACTGTCTTCTCGAGTTATCCCTCATAAGTCCCACCGAGATCTCCAAGGTCTTGTGTTACACTGGGACAACTTTGTGTGTTTGTGGTTATTATAACACCAGGCCCGACCAAGGTCATCGTAACCTCAGGTTGTTGGGATAACCTTATTGTTTGCTGTGTTTTTTTCATGCGTAGAGTACTCGCTCGCCTTGGTCTTCTATATCAAGGTGCTGGTACCCTATGCTATAGTAAAAAGCAATGCTCCAAAGATGGCAAAATCTTATTTTCACTACATTTCCACCACTTTGTATGCACCCTTCATTTTCATCATCACCACCCCTTATGATTTCAGTTGTGCAAGTACTCTCATTCCTTGTTCTTCTTGGGTCCTCTTCCTCTGAGGATATTAGTGGTTGTCTTTGGCAAATGCAATCTTCCATCCGCCTATCACCTATCTACATTCTCATAACGATCTTTATTGACATTTAGGTGCATTGTAAGCATTTACCTTTTTTGCATCCATAAATCATACATCATAAATCATAGAAACATGCATAAATCGTCCATCCACATGTGCATCCATAAATCAGATATCATAAATCATATAAGCATGCATAAATTGTCCATCCACAGGTCCATCCATAAATCATACATCATAAATCATATAAACATGTGCATCCATACATCATAAATCATAGAAACGTTTGCATCAATCATAAATCATCCATCCATAAAAACATAAAGCATAAAACATAAATAATCCATATAAACATGTATATATATATATGGAACCACCTCATGAATCATCTCATATAGCTACTTAAGGAAAGCATCATGCATAATGTCAATAAAGGCCATCACATAAGCAAAATAATAAATGTCATGTCATAATACAATACATCTCCGTCATATATCACCTAATAAGATACAAAATCAAGAGATGGGAATCACCTCTGCTCTCTGGTGACATACACAAACCATTCATCCTGTATCTGCCAAAAATAACCAATGTCCTACATCTGTCTGCTCTACTATGAGCTGCCCACATCTAACCTCTGTGGAGAATCGGGTGCTGACCCTCTATGTGCTGATGTCCCCCGGTACTCGCAGGTGGGTGTCCCCTGGTACTCACGGGTGGGTGTCCCCTAATAACCGTCGTATGGAGACGGAGTCCGCCGATAGTCGCTGAAACCCGTGGTGTGTGTCCCTAATGACTAGGATGGCCCTGGTGGCTGTGGAGCCTGACTGACGTAGCGTGTTGTGTGTTGCACTAGATCCGGAACCACCTGCTCATATACCCCTCTCCAATAACTGGCCTACTGCATAAACTCATCCCGCTGCCCTACTATCAGTCTCGCGGCATTCTGCTCATGCCTATACCGATCTCGATCTACACTGATAGCCCGCCGCTCCCATGCCCAGGCCTCCTAAGCTAGTATCAACTGTCGTATCTACTCTGAGCCTCTATCCCTCTCTGTCTGCATCACCTATAAGTGTGTGTGCAGCTCCTCCACATCTATCCCTACACCTCCCCCCTCAACCAACACCCCCTGCAACTGAGTCCGTGTTGCATCCCTCTCGCCCTATAAAGTCTACATCTGTGACTCTGCAACATCCCTCTCCCTCTGTGCAGCTTGTCCCCATGCCACTGCTACATCTCTGTCCCTCTGCAGGGCCTGCAATTTCAGCTCAGCCGAATCTCACTCTCGTCGCAAGCTAGATGCTTGTGTTGTCACTGTATCTCTCTCTCTGCGCAATGACTGTGCCTCTAACTCAGCCACCTTCCTCTCACTCTGTGCTACCTGAACCTGTGCCTGTAGCACATCCCTCCCTGCCTCCAACACCTGAACCTGTGCCTGTAACACCTCTCTCTCTACCTCCACTGTGCGCACCCTATCCCTAAGCTCAGCTAGCTCTATCTACATACTCCCTGCATCCCCTGTCTCCCTGCTATGCACCTCTACTCGCAACCTCTCCACCTCAGCCCGCAAGTCCACGGCCTCATCTCGGCTCTCATCCCTCTCCCTCACCAATCTCCGCTCCTGCTCTAACGCTAGCCTAACTAGCTCTATGTAGT
>VDFB02105785.1:81154727-81456283 GCA_007258455.2 Sequoia sempervirens | reverse complement strand
CGCGCCGGTGGCGGATCCGTCTGCCAGCGGCGGCAGACCCACCGAGCCAGTGGCGGATCCATTTGCCAGTGGCAGCGAACTGGGCCGCGGGCCGCCCCACTTTCTCCCCCCATGGTGCGCAATCCGAGGCAGCTATTCAAAAAAAAATTCTACCCATTTTTTCTTTGGATGCCCCAGACAAAACCCATGTTCTTGTTTTTCAAAAACACATGCATAAATGACTAAAAAACACAAAGTTCGGATTTGAGCTAACCTGGCGGGGTACAGCATAGTGGGTGAAAAATATACGTCTCTCGTCTGCCCGGTGAATGACGTCACGTTCGTACTCCGGCATGGTGTCTGATTTCGCTCGTCGCCTTTTTCTTCCTCTCCTCCTTCTCCACTTGCCAGCTGTCACAATGAGCCCAAGGTAAGTCAACACTTACCTTTTATCCCCTTTTTCACTTTTTCCCTCCCTTTTCACCTCATGGTCTTTTTTTTTCTTTTTTTTAACCCAAAAATTCCTCTGATTAATTCAGTCAACCTCTTTCTTCCTGGGGCCGCCATTTGCACACCGTTTGTCTGATTGACTCTGTTCAAGCACCGTTCTTCTTGTTTTTCTGTGCTCTTTCCAACAACACGTACCACTCCATACTTTCAAGAAGTTGACTAGGGCTCCCTTTTCCTCCCCCATCCCCCTTCTCGAGGGGGCATACCCTACCATTCCCTCCTAAGCCGTCGCTCTAAGCCTACCTTTGCTTGATTGGGGCATCCTCTCCGCATTCCCTCCGATCGGGGCAGCTCACACACACTCCCCCATGCCGAGGCATCTCCTTTTCTGGTCTCTTCCTCTACAGAGTCATCTGCATTCTGTTTTTCTTCGAAACCCTATTATTCTAATAGTATTTCGAAAAGGGGAAAAATGTATACATCCAATTTGATCACTTCCATATGATCAAACGCGTCTCCTTATTCATCTGGTTGCTCATCCCCTCTGTCAATATTAATTAAACCAATTGTTTAATTAATACTCGTGATTCAAGACAGGTCCTAAAGTATTTAATTTAATATTTTACCTCTTTCTTCCTCTCTAAATTAGTCATATTCTTTATTTAATTCTAGCCATATTCCCTTTTAAATTAAAACTATTTTTCTTTTCTTCATGGTCACATCTCCAAATTCTTGCAAGTTGGTCTCAATCCATTTTTAATTACTTCATCTTCTTCTTAATTAACTAGGGTTAGCATGTGCACACCTCAATCGCATGCTTACATCCTCCATACCGCCTGTTTCAGTGAGTCAATATTCCATCTAACCCAGTACTTACACCCCAATCATTTGATTAATAACCCTAACTTTCTTTTTCAACCGCCATTTGGCGTGGCATATGTCCTTGAGTCAACCTTATTAAAGGCTTTCTCCTTTTGGAAAAGGCACTCCACTTCCCTATGTGAATTTTTCATTCACCTTTTAATCCCCCAAGGCACCCAAAAGGAATTTTTGATTCCTTCACTCCTCCCCACATGTCCTTCACTTATTCTTTATTCTTTCCCATCTCCCTATGAGAATATTTGAAGAATTTTTAATTCCTCATGTCCTTTCACTCCACATGGGGACAAGTACCTCCTTTATGAGGATATCTTGTCCAATCTCAAGGTACTTTGTACCCCCCTCCATGTCATATACCATCCTTCTACCTCATGTCCACTTCACCTTTTAGGGCTAAATCACATGCCACATGTCAAGATGTGAGGCCTTGTGAGTTCTCAACTCACTCAGCCCTACATCTGATATCCGTGTCAATCTTTTGACCTCCATTCTCCTAGGAATTTTGTTAAAACTTATAAATACCTCTTTTCTCTCATTTTGTGAGATGATTTTTCACAGCCAAACTCTTGCAGTTTTGTTTCTCAATCCACACTTAGCTATTTTCATGTTTCCAAGCATCATTTTGCATCCTCACATCATCTTTTAGCTTGCATCTACTTGCCATCCAAGGAGCATACACATCAAAGATCGAAGGGCCAACCAAAGGATCGATTCGACGCAAGGTATAGAGTTCCATTTTGTTGCTTTTACTTTGTGTTGTTTCCAACTTAGGCTAATCTTGAGGTGTAGGTTGTTTTGGTGTTTATTTGCACTCTTTTCCTTGTTGTTTTCTTTCTAACGCTCACATTCGACCTATCACAGTAACACATTAGTTCATCAAACACCACATTATGGCTCAAATATGGTCTAGAAGAATAACAAAAAAGTCTGAAGTTTAGTGTGGTGATTATGCAAAAATGGAATGAACCAGATAACATTAAATATTTTATTCCATTATAGCCATTGCGGTGGAAAGCTAAAACTCACAGCCACAGTCCTATGCAAAAATTTTAGTGCAAAGGTTAAACCAATAAAACCTATGTATATACAAAGTGTGAATTCTAGTCCAATGATCATGCTTTATTGATAGACAATATGTAAATCAAAATATATCAAAGTTGTATATTTTATAATACATAATTTTCACTCTACTTGCAATGGGATGAATGGAGTAATTATTATTTAGCCATAGCTAAATTGTGTTTGGAAGAATCTAGTATGCACAAAAAAAAACAAGGCCCAATTTCCACCCTACCATATTGGCTCATGGAGTGTCGTGCGCTCTCACCAAACCCCTGACCAAGAAAATAAACTGTCCACCACCATGATCAATGGTGAGAGCAATGTTTCAGCCGCTAATGACTTAATACAAGATATAATCACATGAAAATTCCTATGAAGGACAATTATTTTGGTTGGTAGACAATAAACAAATGACAAAATATAAAGACTTATAGAATTAATTACAAATGAGATGCAATGGAGTTGCAGTACAACAAAGTAAGTAAATAAAATCTAGAAATGCCTTGTGCATAGAATGGATTGGAGTCTTGACATAGAAAAGGAATCTTTCTCTCCACCCTACCATATTAGGTCATGGAGCATCATCAGCTATGGCCAAACCCCTAAGTAGTAACATTAATTGTCCACCACTTTGGTGAATGTTGAAAGAAATGCTTTCACTTGAGGAAATCTATTCAGTGGAAATCAATGTTATACATTTTTTATAATTTGACATGGAATTGTGAAATTAGAAATGGAAAAAAAGATACATAGGTTTACATTGTATACAAATGGAATATAGTTGAAGTCCATACAACATGCAAATGTGGAATCATAAAGCCATTTAGCATTTTTACAAATCCCTACATCTTGTATACGAATACAATGTAGCTATAATGTAAAATTGTTTTAGTGGAATAAACCTACATAGAAGTGAATTGTGAACTTTGGTACTGTGAACATGTTTTATTGGCAAGCAGTATCTAAAACATGAAATTTAAGTGGCTATGTAATTTATAAGCAAAATATATGTAATAGGACAATTACATGTCACATAGAAAAAATGATAATGAAGTGAATTTAGAGAGGGTGCATATTCTATATTCATAGAGGTGAAGAGGAAAGGAGAGGAAATTCACTTACCATAAAGAAGAGCAACTTTGATGATGATGATAATGAACAGTTTTGTTGTAGAAGATCATTTTGTTTGATTTACAGTACACTATAATTGCTGGCATGTATCCTGTAGTTTCTACCAAAATACAAAGGTAGGTCTACATAGTTCAAGTGTACAATTTAGTTGCTTGCTACTTGGTGAAATGTTTTTCTATGCCTAACCTCCAAGAAAAATCTGATTCTTTTTGAAGAGGCACATATATATGCGTTGTTGATTTCATAAAGCACAAAAAAAATGTGATTGGCAAACCAATGGGTAAAAAAAACCCAGGGTAGTGAGCAACAAACCACAAAAAGAAATTTTGATTATGTTAATAATTTTATTCTGTTGCAAATATAGCCAAAAAATCAAAGCCATTCAAAGGATCATAGAAATAAATTCATGTTGAGAAGCCCATGCAAACCACTAGCTTGTTTTCAAAGAGAAGCACTGGCAAAAAATTATCACAAGGGACACACTGCAAAAGTCTATCCATGAATGAAAAAATATTGGTTTGAATAAAATATATGGTCTCTCCCAATACAACCTTACCAAAAAGAGAAAAATACACCCTAAGTCAAATAACAACAATGAACTCTCCCTTACAAAAAACAAGGCAACCTATATAACTTGAGCTATTTGATTTGCATGCATAGAGGGACAAGCATCACTTTGCACAACTTACCATGTGAACATTCTCTCATGTATGTGCTACATATATTGCCAATGGTTGCAATAATAATTTGCATTTAAATATCACCAAACTAATTGAGCAATTTGTGGTAGTTTCAATGATGCATTGTTCAACACTGGGTTGTGGATTGAGTTGCATAACATACATAACAAGCATTCTAGTCAAGAACCATATGACATCCACATCTAGCATGGAACTATCATGAGGGATCACAAAGCAACAACAATAAAACTATGTAAGCATTAGGTGGATACCTAGAAATGATAAATACATAGAAAAATACATCATAGACACATATATCTACACAAAACTCTCTCAAGATATTCTATGCACTAAGAACATTGAAAACAGATGAAAACAACATTCTCATTAAAACAACTCACATATAGTTGTAAATATTGAATTGTGTATACATATATGCATAGATATCCAACACATAAACAAATATCTACACACATTTGTACTAGGAAGTTGTATAACATAGGGAAATCTCAATTGCGTGCATGCATATTTATCTATATGCATACGTAAATGTACACATACATACAACTATGTCCACAAGTAGATATATGAGCAAGTGTAGACAATGATACATCTCCTAAAAAGGACAAGAACTCTATATAAAAAAATAGTATAAAATTAAATTAGAAATATACACTTAAAACATAACGAAATTATAAGCAACATGAATAATAGAAAAGAAAACAACTAAATCTTTTTTACTTAAACATTATAAGTTATACTTCATTGTCTTAATATGAAACCACTCAAACAAAAAACAAAGTAATAATAGTAGAAAGGAAAGTTTTTTTTGATGTGACAAGCAATGCGAGGGAACAAAACAAAGTAAATGTCCAGCCAACATGAACTATAAGAAATATGCAAAGTCACAATTAGCCATGGTTGTTTTAGTGTTCAAGGAAGTATGAAAACTATCTCCAGAGACTGTTTCACAACAAGAGAAATAGCAGAAAAATTTGATAGTAAGATTTTGCACTCAACTTCAAAGTTAAACTTTGCAATCTTCACTATTGTTGTTTTCAGTCTTGTTGTTGAATTATAAATTTGAGTTTTGATTAGAACAGTGAAAAAAAGTGACATGTAGGTGACAACATTGATAACAGACTTAGCACTATTTTCAGTGGTAGACTCATATTGTAACATGTAAAGCTATTTTGTTGACATTTGCAATAGGCTTGTTGTAGCCTCATCAAAAGCAGTTTCCCAAAGCTCACTTGCATGGTCTTCGATCTTTAGTTGCAATAAATGTCAAAAGTCATAATCAGCTATTCTTGTTTGGCATTTTGGGTAGACCCATGCATTTTTCTGATATTGTTCACACATTTTCTTGCATTTCCTACCATTCACCTCCAATGGGCATGCAACATAACAAAATGCATCATTTTTTATAAATTTTATAGTTTCCTTGAGAGTAGCCTGCAAAGTCTCTAGCAAGCCAAGACAGTGGTTGAACATATATGCAATAGTGACTTTCCCATTTCCCAAATCAACCTTTTGAGGGACTACCCAAGGGGACTTGTAATACCCCTCATACGATTTAGACTTATTATTTTCTATGCTTTGGTTCGATACTGTGATGATACTATTATTGTTTGGGTTGGTGGTTTGATGAGTAGACTATTGGTGATTATGCTTATACACTTGAGGACATGATTATTTCATATGACATTGTGGTTGGTGATGTTAGTTGATTTTCATAATTATATTATGATGCAATGATTTAATAAATTATGTCATGAGATGAATTGTTAGTTTAGAAATGTTATTTTATCAGTTATATTATAATTGTTAGGATAGAGGTGATGAAGGACAGTGTAGCAACACTAGCTTGCACGTGCTTTGTTACGCTGCGATTCCTTCTCACAATGCAATGCTTTGATTTAATGCTTTGATTTTATATATATGTATGCACATGTACACAACTTCGTTTGTATGCAGGTATTGCAGGTACAAGTCTCGATTCCACCTGCTTCGGCAGGATAGGGCAAGTACCAATAGCCCAACGGTTAAATGTTGAAACAGAGGTGACAATGAAGTCATCCCGTTCCATGATGTCAGACCATCTTGTTTGACTGGTATTGTTCATGTTTGTAATTGTCATCATTTGTGGTTTGTGTTTTTTGTTTTGTCGTATTTTGATTAATGTTGATACTTTATATGTTGTGGTGTATTCAATTTAAATGATGGAAATAATTGATTATTTTAATGTTAGAATAAATTGTATTTAAATGTTCTCAAAGTCATGTGCTTATTTAATGATAATTTAAATATTAAATTGTGTTTAATTATTTTAATTAATTATTTGGTTGAGGATAATTATTCAATAAATTATTTAAATTAAATAGATAATGTGATGTGCAAGTAAAGTGGTAAAAATAGAAATTAAAACAATAAAACAAATAAAAGAATGAAAAATTTGTGAGAATGAATAAGAATACAGATCTGATTAAAAAGCTTGCTTTTAAAGAATTATTTTCTTTTATTTTTGTTTTTAAGAGTTTTGGAAGAAATGGACAATATCTTTTATTTTAATTAGGAATTTTGGGAGTTTTTCACACACACAGAGGATTAGTGATACAGAAGTTGCACATATTATTGTTTATGTATTTTTGAATCTAGGAAAAATATTTGTTTCAATCTTTTGCTATATTTTGAGGAGAGTTCTAGAAAGGGATTGAGAATCTATTACTGGTTATTCTGGAGAGTCTTCTGAACAAGGATCAGATTCGAGTTTGAGCACAAAATTTTGTAGAGGAGATTTTGAAGTAGGACATTCGAGAAGCTCTTCGTGAATGCCATCAAGATCAAACAAGCATCATTAGATTCTCAACTAAGCGCAAGACTCCAGGTTTTATCTACTTCTACTCTCGTCTTTTGATTTATAGAAAACAAAAAAATAATTAGATTATTTGGTGAAAGAAAAATAAAACCTTAGAAAAGAGAAATTTTTGAGAAGTGAAAACTACTAAAGAAATTAAAAAAAAGATTGTCTATGAAAATTTTCTCTATGAATATTCTTTCAAATTGGCTTTGAGAAAATAATGTTGAATTTGTGAAAATAAACTATATGTTCTTAAATTGATTCGATTTGCTTGTTTTGAAAATATACATAGTTTTTCTTTGAGAATAATTTATTTTGGGAATTATAAAAATATATCCTTAATATATAAATATTTGTATAATTTTTTTTTATTCTGTTCTTCTATCCTCTATACCTTTAACTATGAAATTTGTTCATCTGGGATATATATATATAAATATATTATATATATGTGTATATATATATATACAAATTTCATATATATTTATATATACATATATAAATAAATTATTTTTCATGCATTGTAATTGTTCAAAATTGTGATTAAAATCAAATTTTGGCCGCCGTCGGAGTCTGTGCCTGTGTAGGACAGAATTATATTGTTTTATGAAATAAAAATTTGTTTAAAAAAAAGGGAATTTATAAAAGTAATTTTATAAAAAAATAAAATTGGAAGCAATTAAAGTTGTATGGGAAGGAAGAAGGGACGGCAGTGTCGTACCCTTCCTCCTACCCAATGGAGCTGTGGACTGCACATCAGTCCACACGGACTGCTGTGCGTAGCAGTCTGTATGGACTGCTGTGTACAGCAGGTCGTGGGGACTGCTGTGCGTAGCAGTCCGTATGGACTGCTGTGTACAGCAGGTCGTGGCGACTACTGCGCAGTCCCATACGACAGCCCCACTTGGTCCTTTATTTAATTTTTTTTGAATTCATTTTTTTATATAAGAATTTATATATATATATGTATATTTATATGTAAATATATATATATATATATTTATATTTATTTTTATTATTATTATTTTTGTTTGTTTTTATAATTATATATATTTAAATATATATATATAATTATTATTTAAAATATATATATATATATGGAAATAAAGAAATGTAATCTTCTTTTGAAATAAAATATTAATGATTTTTTTTCTATAATAAAATTTAATGTATTTTTAGATATTTATTGGATGTTCTTTGTTAAGAATTAAATATTTTGGTGTAGGATTATAAACTTGTTGTGTTCTTTATATCAATTCAAAATTGAAGTGTTTATGTAATTGAGTGAATCATGTTCCTTAAACTATGAAATCGTGTGGTCTCGTTATTGTTTTCCTTTTAAATGATTGTAAACTTTACTCATCGATGTGGGAACCATTGGTTATTTGTGAAAACTTTATTCCAAAGGTTTGTTAATTTTAATGTTCTTCTTGTCTTGGTCACATTTTCAGAGTTGGAACTTTTTGGTTTTGTGCTTGGAAGGGTTGTACTATTCTATTAAGGCATTTTGGTTATGAATAATTGTGAGAGCATTAATGCCTTGTGTGTCTTGTATGGGTTTTATGTTTTATTTGTGTTAGTTCAACCCTTGCCTGCTTTGAGATATGTTAGGGGTCATAGAGAGAGTGGCTCTTCGTGGGCGCTGGTGCCTCAAAAGGAAGAAGAGCTTAGGTGAACCCACGTAAGAGTAGTTAAACAAGTGATAACCTAAAAATAGAATTTAGGGGGATGGGTAGTAAAACACACAAGATAATAAACATTGGATTCCTCATCTATGCATTAGGTTTATCATAGACTAATGATAGACTGAGTAGGTTGTGGTCGGCAAAGTCATAATATCATCTTCATGAGAGGTTATTGACTCCGCATGAGCTACCCTATGGTGTCGCCGCCTCAAGTAGGAGGAATGGCTAGGGGATCCATAGATGGGTGTTGGTGCCTCAGTTGGAGGAAGGGCCAGGGGATCCCATGAGAGCTATACGATGACACTCTCCACTAGACACCCTTGTTCTTGTTTCTTGTCACCTCTGGATATTGTAATCTTTATTTTGTTTTTGAGTCTTGTGAATTTGGTTTATGATTGCTATTTGGTTACTTGTATAATTGGTGATGCTTTGTTTAATTCTGATGAGTGTCATAGTTTTAACTTGTTATGTGATTTGTGAATGTCAATGGTTGTTTCATTGTATGCCTTGAGTTGTATTTGTTTTTGTACTATGTTGTTGTTGAGTTGGTTTAAAATTCATGGTCGGGTTCTCTTCCTTGTCATCTCTGAGCATGGGGGGTGAGTTACTTGTAATTCACATGGTTGGGTGGAACGTGCTCCGCACCCGTTGGGTTCCCCATCAGCATCCTGTCTTCTCAGCATTTCTGTAGTTGGAGTTGTACTAGTATTCACTTTGTATTTCTGATTTCATTGTTCTTGTATCAATCCCCATGTTGGGAAATTCAATGTAATTCATTTATCAAGAGATTATAATGTAACATTAAAATGATGATGTAATAGTTAGGATCATTTGTATCTTTAGTAAGAGATTTATTATGGTTGTATTATGCGATGTTTATTATTCTCGCATCATGGTTATTAGATGTATCCTTATTCATGGTTATGTTGTAATCTTTATCTTTATTTCTATTTAGTTGTTGTGATGTAACCTCGCGTGCCCCAAAGAACTAAGTGTGTTAATGTTATGTAATATGCTATGTGGTTATGGTTTAATGTTATTTGCATGTTTAATTTAATTATTTTTAAAAAAAAAATATTTGCATGTGTGTGTGTTCTCTGGGGTTTGCACGACGGGCGTTACAGGACTCAACAATAGGTGGATCAATATATCCTCTTTTGATCAATGGTTGTGCTTCTAGTATGTTAGGATTCATATATAGAAGAGTACATGTGGATTTGTTTAGAACAACTCCATTGAAGTGCCCAACACATGCATTTTTAACAACAAGAATGAGAGCTAAACTAGGCATGTAGAACCTCTCCAACTCATGACCCTTTCCTTCCCATTTTGAGCCCCACAAATTAACGTCAATTGAAAATAATGAACAATCATTAAGTTTAATAGTCCTCCAAATTATTTGGGACTGATCCTTTCTTTGTATAGTTGAAACCATTCTTACATGCACCATAGTGCCAATAACATCAATTAAACTATTATTAGTGCAATTTGCAATTTCATTTAATGGGATGAACTTAAATACTTTCTCTAGCACAAAGGCCTCATCATCATAGTATTTTAACATTGAATTTTGATCCAAAATAATTTCCATTTGGCTGTTTGACTTATTAATTTTTTTGTCTACTTGTCTCATCGATCTCTTTGACACAAAATAAGTACGTCCCACCTCAACCCTATCATAATGCACTTCTACAATGTCATGAAAGAACACAATTCATATTTTTGTACCCTCATCATCAATGATATCAAATCTAAATACTTTCCCCTCGTGCCCTTGCCTACTGTAATGGTGCATATCTCACTTTGTTGTTACACAACTTTTTATCATCCATTTGGTTTGGTAAACATTCAACCCTTTAATAGGGCTGATTTTTGTAGGAGCATCTTGCTGCCTTGGGGATGTATGAATTCCAAAGGTGGAGGTTCATTTGGATGGGGAGGGTGACTCACAACCAACTTCTTGTTCTTCTTGATCTCTAAACAAATATTTAGGTTTTCCAATTAGTTGGAAATCTATCATCTTCACATCTAGGGACAATATGACAATTTCCCTAGAATGAAACAAACATTAAATACTTTAAAAGGAAGCCCCCACAAACAAGGAAGAAAGAAACTACAAGTACAAGAAAGGCATAACTATATCAAGCCTCGATTCCTACAACTTTCTAGACAAATAGTTTTCAAGCACACAATAAAACCTATTTTTAATTTTCCTGTACATAAAAGGTCATTGTATTTTGCAAGAAAAGAGTTTCCATCTACATGTGGGTTCTATCAAATAGGATGACTTTGTACCAGTTGACTAGGCTTTGATCACCTCCTATTTTTTGATAAGACATTAGTTGGAGGATTGGAGATGGGACAACATCTCCAACATCTATAAATTGTAGTGTATCTCTTGTTAAGGCTAGATTCACATTTGTAGCCTACAAAGCAATTAAACTCAACATAGTGGCAGCAATGAGATATTTATAACTATGAATCAACTCTAAAAGAAAATAGTAATATTGACACATTTGGAAACTAAGACATTTTTCCCTCTAACATATAAGTTACTTGAAAATGGCCAATAAATTGAAGGTGAAACAAGACAGATAGTTCAAATATAAATAAGTTAGAACATGTATGATAGTAATTGTTAATTCAAATGAAGTATATTCTTGGTTTGTTTGGCGCACTTGAGAAACTGTCAAGATAATTGACAGCACCAATAAACTAAACAAAAACACACTTACAAGACTATTGCTTGAGGATTGTTCACCAGCCTTGGAAGAGCTAGATGCCACTAACATTGTTTGTCTACTCTTTTAGAATCAAAGAGTTGCAATGTTAGCAGCTGGCTAGAAGGTCTATGACCTAAAAAAACAATATGGGAACTCAATATTTTTACATGGGCATTAACAATATGGTAGGAAAGGATTAATAATAACAAGGGCTCCAATGATTCAAATAATATTTAACATACAATTTGTTATTCCAAGTTCATTGTTTCAATTTTAAAATCCTTCCTTTTTTTCCCTAGAAACACCAGGAGTATGAAGGAAAAGAAACAATTAGGAAAAATGCTTCAATGTTGTATATAAAAGTTAATATGAAGTATAAAATTTGAAGTATGCCATGTCAAGATTCAAACAAATAACTATTTTGAGAAAATAATAAACATTGGGAAGAGTATGTATGTACATTGCTCACATCTACTTTGACATACATACAAATCTACACAAAAAAATTTAATATTGTGTCATTTATGGCTTTTGTTTTGTGTAAATAGTTGCAATATATTAAAATAGTCTATTTTTTTCTCCACAACGCAATCTAACTATTGTTTGCTAGCTTTGGCTATATTCCACTCTTTCCAATGCATAATCAAATACTTAATATTATACAGTTTATATTGTTATATAAAATGCATTCCTCACTATCATATATATATACAATATTGATTTATTAATTGATCACGTTTTGTGGCAGAGGCTTTGATTCACTTTGTTATTGTAAGTTTTTTGTGTTTTTATGGTGTTCCATATGGGTTGATGTTGCGAGAAATATTTTTGTGGCAATGGTTGGAATGGAATAAAATAGTAAATTTCATGCAATTGATATCATTTTACACAAGTAACTGTTCATTATTGTTGTCTAGACAAGGCTATATTGTCTCATTTCTAGCCTCTATTCAATGTGGCCAGAAAAGGAAGTTGGTGGATTCTGTTTTGATGTTTATATTAAAAGAATTTATTGCATCAATAGAGAAGGCTAGCGAAATGGTATCAAAATTAATTGTTGTATGTTTTCCACGTAGTGACAATAGGTATAAGCAGTAGTTGCCTTTTCAAGCAGTCACAAAGATAACAAATGCTTGCACAATGTTTGAAAGGGAATTTTCCTATAGCTATATTGATTTGTTTCTCAGAGGGTCCCACTAAGAAAAAAAGCTATATTGTTTCAATTTTTGATAACACATTGTTGGGTGTCATTCTCTAGGTTTAACTTGTTCTTCAAGATAGCTATCAACAATGGGGCAAGCATGCATTAAATAAACATTCCTAGTTATTTCTTCAACCTCAAAAAATAAATTGTCAGAGTGATGGACTGTATACTAAGTGTCATAAGGAAAACTTAATACGAACTTTTGTATAGATGGTTAGAGGCTATTTTTTATGTTTGTAGGAAACAATGTTTGCAAAAGAAAATTTAAAGTGTCACTTGTGATAATTTTTTCCAACCCTTTTTTGGGATAACAAGGCAGTGGTTTGCATGGGTCTGTGAATGTAAATTTGTTTTTCGGCTTCTTTCTATGACCTCCATTTTTTGGCTATGTCAATTTTTTTGTTGACTTCTTTCTATGACCTCCATTTTCTGGCTATTGTACACACACACACACATAATATTGATTCATTAATCATTCACATTTTGTGGCAAAGGCATTGATTCACTTTTTTATTGTAATTTTTTTGTGTTTTGAGAGTGTTCCATATGGGTTGATGTTGCAAGAAATATTTTTGTGGCAATGGTTGGAATGGAATAAAATAATAAATGTTATGCAATTGATATTGTTTTACACATAGCATTGTTCATTGTTGTTATCTGGACAAGGCTATATTATCTCATTTCTAGCCTCCATTCAATGTGGTGAGAAAAAGAAGTTGGAAAATTCTATTTTGATTTTTATATTAAAAGCATTTTTTTCATCAATAGAGAAGGCTAGTGAAATGGCATCAACATTAATTTTTGTATGGTTTTCTTGTAGTGACAATAGGTATAAGCAGTAGTTTCCTTTTCAAGTAGTCACAAAGATAACAAATGCTTGTACAATGTTTGAAAGGGAATTTCCCTATAGCTATATTGATTTGTTTCTCAGAGGATCCCGCTAAGAAAAAATCTATATTGTTTCAATTTTTGATAACACATTGTTGGGTGTCATTCTCTAGGTTGAGCTTGTTCTTCAAGATAGCTATCAACAATGGGGCAAGAATCTATTAAATACACATTCATGTTTGTTATTTCTCCAGCCTCAGAAATGCAGTTGTCAAAGTGATGGACTGCATACTAAGTGTCATAAGGAAAACTTAATAGGCACTTTTGTATGGATGGTTAGAGGCTATATTTTGTGTTTGTAGGCAATGATGTTTGCAAAAGAAAATTGAAAGTTTCACCTATGATAATTTTTTCCAACCCTTTTTTGGGATAACAAGGTAGTAGTTTGCATGGGTCTGTGAATGTCAATTTGTTTGTTAGCTTCTTTCTATGACCTCCATTTTCTGACTATGTTTGCAACATAATAAAATTCTTAACATAATCCAGGTTTCTTTTGTGGTCTGTTGCTTGCTAGCCTAGGTTATTTCTATCCATTGGTTTTCCAAGCATAATTTTTTTTCCTTTGTGTGATGAACAATGCATATATATATGTATGTATGTATGTATGTATGTATGTATGTATGTATGTATGTATGTATGTATGTATGTATGTATGTATGTATGTATGTATGTATGTATGTATATATATATGTGTGTGTGTATATATATACTTACATAAATGTATTCACCAGTACCCTATCAAAAATTGAAACAGTACAACTTCTTGAGCACCACCCTATAAAAAAGAATGTCTTTTGGAAAATAACATTAAGTCTATAATATCAGCTATTTTATTATGCATTGTAAATGAAAGTATATAGCCAAAGCTAGAAAGCAATAATTAGAATTGGGCTATGGGAAACATTGGCTGGAATTTTCATCATCCTTCGCAGTTCTAGGTCTCCAACACCATGTAGTAGGCATTGTTTTGTTTTTCTTTTTTAATTTAAAAAGCATTTGTTGTAATGATAGAGGAGTCCAGTGAAATGGCATCACCATTGTAATGCCCTGTCATAATAACCTAAGAACGTTGCAATTGTGTAATAAAGGTGTAATAATTTTTTTTTTTAAAGTTTAATTATAAGTTAATTAATTGCATACATTCTTAGGTTAAGCGACATTACACTACTTTGAGTTATCCATAAGTGACTAAAGTATTTCGCATTGCACATTTAATTAATAACAGAAAGATAAACATTGCATAATAATAAATTTCCATTCATGTTAACATAATAAAGTACAAACATATTTTTCCATACATTACATTTGATATGATATTACAATACTCATCCAACTTGATGAGGTATTTCAAATAATAGTTACAATTACAATTACATTGTTCACCTCTTATATAATTGAGGGATGTTTTCAAATACAAATTTACAATATACAATGCTGAAATAAACATAAGATCCAAGTGCGAGCTCTCCATCATGAAGCTCTTCATGCCATGTTCAAATTAGGAACCCAACGGAGTAAGGTGCACGTTCCACCCAACCATGTGGTACCCGTAGGTCCACCCCCCGTGCTAGGAGATAGTAATAAGGTTACCTATACCTAATCTACTAACCTTAGACACTAGTACAAACAATCTATTGGTTACATTGCTTCCAGATTTAGACAATTGATCATACCACAAACATAGGGTTAACTGTTATTCTAGGTGGAGTGTCATCACAATGATGCAAAGGTTACCCTGGTGTTTCTTCCTAGGTTCCAGCCCCCAATCCTTGGGTTACCCTGGTAACCTCTTATGAAACCCGGCCCCTATTGCATACTGTTGTGGAATTGAATGTCTTTTAAGAGAGCAAGACATCGATTTTCCATTCCAGGCCTTCTCATCTTATATTCATGACTAAAGAAGCTCAAGAGTCATAAGAGAGGCATTACATCTTGTTAAGTGTTTTACATCTAACTACTATGTTCTTTAATTTTCTCTGACTTACTAACTAATTGTAAGTTACCCTGACACCACTTTGTGTGTTGGTCCTTACAATTAGCCACTCCCCTAACATAGCATGGGAATTCTATGTTCTCAGACTAAGGTTTACAAGGTGAACATCTATCCAAATCAATATAAAAACCAATCACATTAAAACGAACAACTTTCAATGTTCATAACACAGATGTCAACCTCCAAAGAAAACCATGTACACAATCTTGATTTACAAAAGAACTCAACTTAACTTTCCCCAATTCCCACTCTCAAAATTGGTCTGGAAGACTTATTAACACAACACAAAAACAATTCTTATTTACCCAAATCCCATTAAAGCAAATACAATTCTACCCTTTGGATATACTAAATCCATTCAACAATAGAGGGAGAGAAAGAGGTTTCTTTTATTTAACGATAGTTCTCTATACATTAAGTAAATATACACATTAAATTCATAATATACATAACTATTTAAATAACAATATGTTTTATTTCCCTTTTTGCCTAGTTTCATATTCATATTTTTTTATGAAAATTATATAACTCTAAAGTATCAATCTATTCCTAAATTAAATATCAAATTCATTTAAAATATCTAAATCTAGATATTTTTAAAAATAATAATTCTTTTGGACATCCAATTAAACATAATATTATTTTACTATAATAAATATATATATATATATATGTAAATATACATATATACACATATACACATATATAAATATAATATTATAAATATATTTTATGATTTTCAAAATTCGCATAACACATATATATGTCAAATTTATTAACAACATTTAATAAAATTCGAATTTAAAGAATGACATACAAAAATTCGCATTAAACTTTTTATTCACTTCAAACCCTACTGGCAAGGCTCCCGCGGGAATCCCAGAAGGGGTGGACACAGCCATAGCAAGGGCTGCGCCCAGTAGCCACTGGCTGCTGTGCACAGCCATGGCAGCTGCGCCCATAACAATGGGGTATGGGGAGGGTTTCGGCCCTCCCCAGAATTTTATAAATATATATTTTTTAAACCCTTTTTTTTTTACACGGAATTTTTGACGAATTTCACCGGTGGACCTTGATTCCGTATGGTGAATTCTTTAATTAATTTATCTATAAATTTCATTAAAATATATGCTTAAATATATATGTATATATACTTGTATATATATATATATTTATGTGTATATATATATCAAACAAAATAACAGAAAAATTTTCATTTATAGAGATCATTTTCTGATACAATTTTCTACAGAAATTAAAGAAAATTAACATAATAGAGAGTTTTTTAGTGGGGAATTTGGGGTAACCATAGAAATTTAAATAGGGTTTTCAAAAAAACATAGTATTTCATTCCATTATTGAATCATTCCTGTAGATTTGATTTCCCCTTTTTCAAAGAATTTCCCTTTCACTAAAATTTAATAATTTCAGCAGAAAATAAAATACAGCAAATAACTTTCACAGAGATATAAATTGCACTCAAATTTCTTTTTCACTCTTTTTTTTTAAAAAACAAATAAAATAAATTCACCAGAGGATTACCTGTATTGTTGTGCTTAAAAATTGACTGTAGGAGATCTTGCCTGTAGAATGCAATTCCCAAAAGCTTCTCCAACCAACACAAGAGATCCTCCCTCCAAGGGATCTTCCACAAATATACAACCAGAGGGATAACAACTTCTAAGAAAAATAAAGATTTTGCATAGTAAAATAATTTTTCCAGAGTTCTGTTAATTTCCCTGTGAGGAAAATGGAATAGCCTCTGTAAATTCCCGAGATCTACAATAACCTCCCGTAACAAATTTTCAACAACCTTATTAAATACAACTTGCACACTTGTCGAGAAGTTGCAAATATCTTCTCAACAACTTATTGGCAATTTTTGCCTTTTAATTATTTGCATGCAAAATTTTTAATTTAAATTTTAAAACTCAATTTTAATTTTCATGCATTTTATTTTTATTAATTTTAATTTTCTAATTTTCCACAATTTAATTAATTTTCAAATGCAATATAAATTTCACACTTAATAATTTAATATAATTTATTTATTTATTTAATTAAAATAGTTTAATCCTTTTTTTTTAAGATCAACTATTTAACCAAATAAGCTAATTAATGGATTAAATTATTAAGCAAGTAATTTCTACTACATTTAAACATTAATTAAATATCAATAAATTAAAACACAATATTCCAACATTAAAATTTAACCAAATTTACCTTTTTAAAATGATTTAACCAACAGAAAATACAATACAACCTATGACTCAAAACTAAAAAACAAACAAAGTACTATGACCAGGATTAAAGACTAGGCTAGGGTAAACTAGACTACTATCTCTCGATCAACGTATCCGTTGAGTCTTGACACGCTCAGACCTGAATACACAGGTGGAGTCGGTGTCATGTACCTGCAAATCTTGCAACCAAGCAAATAACGTGCATATATATATAAAACATTATACAGGCACACCGTGCGGAGAAAATCACGGATATCGCAGGGCACTCGCAAGCGAGTGATGCGATTCCGTTCTCCACACCAATACACTTCATAGCAAATTGACAAAATAAATATTGTTAGTCCATCATAAGCATGTACATATCAATGATCAACTGAAAATAAACATCTACACTAACTCATATCTTGTCTGAAATCAATAATCATCAAACAAGTATCATCATGTCACAAAATAATCCACCATCGCTCAAAACCAGCGATCAAAATATCCAACAAAACATCATAGGTCTAATAGTGTGAAAAAAGTATCAACAAAAAGCATAAGCATAAACGTAGGGGTACTACATCCATTAATCATTGTATGGTTTCTGTGTAGTGCTAATGGTGGAAGTAACATCTATGCTTAAAGTACTCAGAGAATAAAGTGAATGTCTATACAATTTTCAATAACATATTGTGCATATATATACACATATATATACATATATATGAATATATACATATATATGTATATATATACACATAAATACATATAAATATATGTATATATATATGTATATACAGATACATACACACATACACACCTTTTGCAACCATCACCACATGCAAAGAACACATGATAATCTCCAACCACCTTTAGAAAATTTCCACAGACATGGTGGGTTGTGATAGTTCTATGTTCATTTTTATAAGGCCATGGAGAAAGTATAGAGGGAAGATAAACCAAGTGGGAAGAGGTGTAATTGAAGGAAATCAGAAGAGGTACATATTGGGAAAACCATTCATGTATTATTTCTAAAACAATTTATGTTATTTTCAAAAGGGGGTTGTTGATTGTTGCTCTGTAGCTTACTGTAAATTGCTTGGTTTATGGGTTATGTGTAGCTACCATTGGTGGAAGGCGAGTATTTGCAAGATCATCGTGGAAAAAATAGGCCCTTAAGTGGTAAAAAATTCATAAAAATCAGAGTTGGGAAACTTGACGTAGAAATTTGAATAAGTTATCTATATTATTTCAAAAATATGTAACAATATAATCTATAGAAAATTGAATGTAGTGTCTAAACTACTAGGTTTGTTTAAAAAAATAAAAAATCTATTTAGTGAAAATTTGAAATTTCAATGTAGTGGTACTTAAATTTCAAGGAAAAAATTAGAAGTAGGTGTCTGTCTGACCACCCTAACCAAAATAAAATGATAATATTTTTTTATAATATTTTAGATATAAGTAGAAGACTCATGCCCTGATGTGATGCATATTTTTTGTAATTTTTTCCAAGTAAATAATTAAATATGATTTTTTATTATAATTTTTAGAAAATATAAAACTCATATGTCGACACCTTAACTTGGTTAAAACTTCATGAAATTCAAATTTTCTTTTTAATCCTATAGTATGCAAATCATAGAATGTGATGCATATTTTGGATTCAAAAATGTGATACCGTTGAAAGCTATAGATATTTTTCAATCAGCCTATCAATCAAGACTTTAGTCATAATTTGAATAGAAAATGAATAATAATTACTTATTAAATTCAAAGTAAAGCATAATTTATATCGGTGGAAAGCTGAGAATCTCCTTTCAAAACCCTTTTCGTTTCATCAATTTTGGGTAAAAAAATGGTTGTCAGCCACATACCCATCATATTGCCACTTTTTGGCCCATCATGATCCTTCACATACCCAGGCAATACTCTTTCTTTATTTTGTTTGATGTGTTCAGTAACTCCACCCACCCTCAAAAAACCTGCACAAAGCTTAATCTAGGTTGCACCCTCACAGAAGCTTACCCTCATTACTCATGACTCCCATATTAAGTATAGCAAAAAAATGAGACCAAACAATGCGTTGTTGAAAATTTCCATGACATTGATTTTTTTCCCAAGGGCATTAAATGACAACTATCATTATGACCATCACTAGTACATGCAAAGCATATAGATATACATATACAAACATGTATATATGTAGATATATATAATAGTTGTAACTGTGGAGGGAAAGCCTATATGAAGGTGCAAGTGCGTGTAGCAGTAATGGTTGGTGTACATACAGACACACACACATATATATATATATTGAGAAGAACCAACAAAGATTCAATGAGGAACGAAAGTAGAAGTATACTCATTTCTCAAAAAAACTATATGTGTGTATATATGTAAATTTTTGTCTCTGTTTATATATGTGTGTGTCAATCCTGAATAGTGTTAGCAATGTAATTCCCTTGTAGACATGGCTACAAAGTTGAAGGAGTAAACACAATCCCATACCAAAACAATTGGTGTGTGAAGGCCATCTGAAGACATACTATTTTTTTCTCAACAAAACCTAATTGAAAATTGAGACAATTTGGGTTCGCCAGCAACATATTTTTTGTTTTTTTGTGTTTCCTATGTTGAATTCATGTGTTTATGTGGATTTTTTCATCTGGTTGGCTCTTCAAACCAATATTGTTTCACTATGTTGATGGTTGTTCAAAAGTCTATATAGTTTCATGGGTTTTGGTAGGTGGGCAAGTGTTGGCTATATTGTTTCATTTATGGCTTCCATTTTTTGTGAATGGTTCCAAAATAGTGAATCTAGTATTTTTTGGTGAATCTTGATATCAATATTTATTCTATTTTGTGGTTTCTGGTATGCAGGTGACTGTTAGCAATTTTGTTTCATTTATGGTTTCATTTATATGCACATTAGTGCCTAAATTAAGTATAGTATAAAGCAAGACCAATCTTTCATCTCACGCTTTATATACAATTGGATAAAAAACAACTACGATCACAAGTAGTGCACGCACACATAAACCATACAACAACTAATCTGGAAACCAGCCAACATTCAAGAGACCAAACATCCACACAATATTTTCCATGTGTTGATTAGCTAAGGAGGCCATGAATTCAAATCTTTTGTTTCCCATAATAATTCCTTGCTTCGGGCTATGCAATATATTATAGCCAACAAAAGATTTTAATTCCTAGCCTTCTCGTTTAGGAAAATGAGGGAAAAATCAATCTGTATGTTTGTTCTCTTTATAATTATGATCAAGCCAGTTGCATATCGAGGATAAAATATGGTATACACATCTATTTAGATATAGGAGTCTCTACATAAATAAATATTTTCATCTGTACATATAGATATTTATATATCTACCTATATGTGTGTCCTCCTGATTGACCCTTAAGGTGTTTGTTCAAAGATTTGATGGGAAAATTTTTCCCTCTCAATAACTTTTTATCCTAATCAAGCACCATATGAAGCATCGTTGCAACTTATTTTAATAAGAATTATATATTAAAGAAGATATTATTTGAAAAGAGAGATAAATCATTCAAATTTATTATTTTTGACAAGATAGTTATTTAGTTTGAAAGAAATTTTTTATTTCTTTCATTCTTGAAAAGGAATTCCTATAATAATAGGCTTTGTATTGAACATACCAAAGGACATTAGCTGCCACATACATCATGTGTTCAACACTTTTTTGAACCTATTGAAGGGACAATCCAAGTATTTTTTCCAAGATTGTTGAACTAAAAATGAAATAGCGTAGCCAACACTAGATAAGGGAAAATGGCAATGCCCTATGGAAAACAACATAATCCACATTAGTCGTCTTCTCTAACAACACATAATGGAACACATGACATATCTCCAAGGTAGCCAACAACTGTTTCTGGCACCCTTCTCGCAACCACCACAAGGATTAAAATAGGGGGCTGGTGGGAATTCTGACCTAGATTTTTTTAGAGGGAAGGCCATTTGCCACGTTTGCCTCGCTTGATGAGAAGCTAAAAAAACAAAAATACTTACAAAGATTCCAACCAAAGTGCACACAATAAAATCAACAACTAACAATATAGAGGACAACATTCTACATAGATTGTATAAAAATGATTGTTTCATTGGATTGCAACCATAATGACTAATCAAAAACCAGAAATCAAACAATATTGGTTTCAAAGTTAAAAATCCATGCGAAAAAAAATCTTGTAGCACCTCTTCCCACTTGCTTCAAACACACCTCTTTTTTCCAACTTCCTTGTGCAAAAATGGGCAAAATATTACCATAGGAAACACTTTTCTTTTGCATTTCCAGCCATCTACCCATGCAAAAACCAAAAAATAACCTCCACCTACCTTCAAAGAAGCTGCACAAAGCCTAAGCCAACTTGCACCTTACATAAGCTCACACTCATCACCCACAGCTCCAATATTAGGTATAGCAATAGAGTGACACCAAATAGTACATTCTTGAAAATTTCTAACACACTCATTTTGTTTCCCGAGGCATTTAACAACTATTATTATGACCATCCCTAGTACATGCAAAACATACAACAATTAATGTTGATGGGAACTAGCATTTAATTTCCACAACCTTCTTTATCCACGTGGCCCAACAAATGCCATTCTATTCCCAAAGCAACCAACAACTGCCTCCTCCACCTTTTCATAGACATTAGAAGACAAAAAATATGACAAGATGATGAAAACTCTGGCTAAAGCTATAACCCATCCACTACCCTTCCCTAGACTGTAGGAAGTCTAGAACACAGAGAGGATGGCCAAAATTCCAAACAAAGTTGACACAAATAGCCATATATATAATACATGTTGTACACATACATACATATACATATAGATATACATATATATACATATATGTATGTACATACTACACATACTATACATATACACATATATACATATATGTATGTACATATATATACATATATATGCATACACACACATACATATATACACTACAAATGTAATACCCCATGTTGCTGATACTATTTACTACTATTTGTTACTTTTATATGTTAGTGTGATACTGATTTGTGATGGTGATTAATTCACTGACCTGGTGTGTGTACGGATGCATAGTTTAGTTGATTGCTAGATTTGACATTATCATTATGATTTATGATACTGTGTGTGTTGTTTGGATTATTTTCTTATTCAATGGTTTTTCATTAATGTTATATATGTTGAGGTTGTGATTCTATGATGTTTACTTCGGTTTTAGTAATACATTATGATGCAGTGGTTTAGTAATTAGTTTATGATGTGATCAGTAGTTAGCAATGTTATTTCTTATTTGATATTGTGATTGTTAGTATAGCTTAGGTGAGAGGACAATGTAGCACCACTAGTTTACGAGTGCCCTACTACTCTGCAATTCCTTCTCACGATATGATGGTTTTGGTTATATATATACATGTGTTACTTGACATTTATTTGGATGCAGGATTTGCAAGAATAAGTCTTGATTCCACCTACTTTGGTAGGACAGGGTGAGCATTAATTTAACCCAATGGGTAAAATGTTGAAAAAGGGAGTTGGTTTGGAAGTGTCCCCATCCCAAGTTTGTTGTCCTATTGTGATTTTTTGTGTCATGATTGAAGTTTTGTCCTTGTTGTTGTGGAGTTTGATTGTTGAGTATTTATTTTATTTATGGTTAGTGTTTATTTAATTAATCTTATTTTATAAGATTAATTAATATTGTTTTGTTACTGGGTGAGGGCCCTAGCTTAGTTGGCTAAGTAATTCCGTTGCGGCTCGGCTGGTCACGAGTTCTAGTCTCCCCTGTCCTGTGGTACCAGAGGGCGTGTCGCGCCAGCGCCGCCGGTCACGTTAAAAAGTTTACCAGGCACACTGCAATTTATAGGGGGTCGTGCTACCCGATTCCTGCAGTCTAAAAAAAAAAAAAAATTGTTTTGTTACTTAATTTAATTGTAAATATATTGCAAATTTTAAAATAAAATTACTTAATTAATTAAAAGTGTAAGAAATTAATTTAAATGAATATTGATGATGATAATTAAATATTATATTTTTCTTAATATTAAATTAGAAAATCTTGTGTGGATAATGTCTTGAGAAAATAAATTATTTTTAATTAAAAATCGTAGATAAGTGTGTGCTTTTAAAAAAATAGAAAATGACCAATGAATGAAGGGGATTTTTGGTGGAAAAAGATGAAGAGTTTTATTGATTTTTATTTATTATTATTTTGAGAGAGTTTTTCACACGAATTTTTTTCTGTTGTTTTGGTTTGTAAAAAGAAAAAAAAATAGTTTTCTGTGTTTCTGGAGAAAAAGAATTATTGTTGAAGAAAAGATAGATTCAGAAGAGAGCTAAAGATAGGAAATCGAGGAGAGGCTACATAAGGGATTCTTCATTGAACGAAGAACTCCAGGTTTTCTTCTTTTAATTTATTATTGTTTTATTGTTCTTTAAACAAAATTTGGCTTGGTATGTTTGGAAAAATCCATCTCCTCTATTTCTTTTGGAAAGTGGTTCTGTGATTGAAAATTTGTTTGTATTAAATCCTTTGAGTCCTCTATAGGAAATTATAATAGAACTTCTAGAGGTGGGGATACTGTGATTTATATTCGATCTTGTAATTTGATGATTTCCCTTATGTTTTGGCTTTGCTGGTGATGTTAATGTACACTTGGATTTTACCATTTGTGAATGTTGTATGTATGATTTTGGGTGAGATGGTTATGCCTCACAAAGGATCCATTTGATTGGTTCAGTATTTCTTGCTAATACAATCCTATTGTGTTGGATATTTTTGTGTTGAGTGTTTAAGGAGAGTTGCTCTAAGTGGGGGCCAATGCACAAAGGGGCTGTCAGGGTAACCCACATAGAGTTAGAGTAATTAGTGATAACTTAAGTAATAAATCATGGGTGGGGATTAAACATTAATAAGATAGTTGTGATGCCTTGTCTGCCTATTAGTGCTATCACAGACTAAAGGGGACCAAGAAGGCCATCGTTGGCAAGATCATTGCCTTTTCTTCATGAAAGGTTAACGATTCCACATGAGTAACCCTATGGATCAGTGCCTTGAGATAGGCTATTAGAAGAACCATAGATGGAGGCGACACCTTAAACTAGGTTGTCTAGATAATCCATGTAGAGATGGAGGGGACACCTTGTGATAGGTTGTCTCGATAATCCATGTGAAACCATGTGATGAAACTCTCCTCTAACATTCCATTTTTGTTAGTTGATTTATTGAAGTCCTCTAGAAGTAGTCTTTGATGTTATGTCTTAAGATTTATTGATGATGTGTTTCTGTGATTTGTTGTTGTGTCATCTGTAGAGTGATTTATTGTTATATTTTGAAAGTTATCTATTGTTATGTCTTGGATGAATTGTTGTTGTTTAGTTTTATGTGTGGTCTAGTGGCATTATGTTATCTTTTCTGGAGTTACTCTTAAGGATATGTGCAGGATCATGATGGGCCAAAAACTGGAGATATGATGTGTATTTGTAGGGTATGTGGCTGACAATTTTTTTTACCCAAAATTGATGAAACAAAAAGGGTTTTTAAAGGAGATTCCAAGCTTTCCACCAATATAAATTATGCTTTATTTTGAATTTAATAAATAATTACTATTTATTTTCTATTTGAATTACGACTAAAGTCCTGTTTGATAGGCTAATTGAAAAACATCTATAGCTTTCAAACTATATCACATTTTTTGAATCCAAAACATGCATCGCATTCTATGCTTCAGATACGATAGGGTTAAAAAAAAATCAATTTCATGAAGTTTTGACCAGGTTAAGGTGGTCAGACATATGAGTTTTTATACTTTTAAAATGTTGTAATAAACAATTCATAATTAATTATTTACATGTAAAAAAATTACAAAAAAATATGCATCACATTGGGACATGAGTCCCATACTTATATCTAAAATCTTATAAAAAAATATTATCATTTTATTATGGTTAGGGTGGTCAGACAGACACGTACTTCTTATTTTTTCCTTGAAATTTAAGTACTACTACATTGAAATTTTAAATTTTCACCAAATATATTTTATTTTTAAAAAAATAGACCTAGTAGTTTAGAAACTATGTTCAATTTGCTACAGATTCTATTCTTACATATTTTTGAAATAATATAGGTAACTTATTCAAATTTTTACGTTAAGTTTCCTAACTTTGATTTTTCTAATTTTTTTGCCACTTAAGGGCCTATTTTTTCCATGATGATCTTGTACGTACCCTTGAGTTACTATTGATGTGCTTGGTCGAGGATCCTTCCTTGTTAACTCCCAGCATGGGGGTGGTTGGGTGGAACGTGCTTCGCAACCCGTTGGGTTTCCTTTTGGTTGTAGATGTATCTTTTACGGCAGGGTTTTGACAGATGTTGTTGATCTAGTGTTCTTTGTACCAGATGTATGTTTATACTTTAGATGTAATGTATTCATTGATGTATCATCTCCCACGTGTGTTGGGATGACCTTGATGTAATTTGTTTATATGTTCATCGTGTTGTACTATCTTATCGATGTAATGTATATTCAAACCATATATTTATTCAGGAACTATCACTTGTAATAGTTGGTTATGATGTGTTGTATTTGTCAAAATATATAACACTTTATATCTTTATAATTTCATTTATTGTCATATGTACATATGGTATTAATATGGTTATTGTTAAATGGATATTTTAAATGATGATATGAGAATGAATGGATTTATGTAACTGTTTAATTATTGTTAAATCTATTATGTTTGTTATGAGTTAGTGTAGTAATGTCCTTGTGTACCCTAAGGGATTTAGTTGTGCAACTTAGAACATTGTTTTTGGAATACTTAAATACAATCTTATGTTCTTTAAAAAAAAAAATTGCATCTTTATTAGTGATCTAGGAGGATCCAAGAATCTCAAAAATATGACAGTCTCAAAATCTCTCAGAACTGACATCATTGGTTAGGGTATGTGCAGGATCATGATGGGCCAAAAAGTGGCAATATTATGGGTATTTGTAGGGTATGTGGCTGACGACTTTTTTTTTACCCAAAATTGATGAAACGAAAAGGGTTTTTAGAGGAGATACTCAGCTTTCCACCAATATAAATTATGCTTTAATTTGAATTTAATAAATAATTATTATTTATTTTCTATTAGAATTATGACTAAAGTCTTGATCGATAGGCTGATTGAAAAACATCTATAACTTTCAAAAGTATCACATTTGTTGAATCTGAAACATCGTCACATTCTATGCTTCACATACTATAGGATTAAAAAAAATAAAAAAAATTTCATGAAGTTTTGACCAAGTTAAGGTGGTTAGACATACGAAGTTTTATATTTTTTAAAAGTTGTAATAAAAATTCATAATTAATTATTTACTTGGAAAAAATTACAAAAAATATGCATCACATCCGACATGATTCCTCTACTTATATATAAAATCTTATAAAAAATATTATCATTTTATTATGGTTAGGTGGTTAGACCGACACCTACTTCTTATTTTTCCCGAAATTTAAGTACTACTACATTGAAATTTCAAATTTTCACCAAATAGATTTTATTTATTTTTAAATAAACCTGGTAGTTTAGAAACTACATTCAATTTTCTAAAAATTCTATTCTTACATATTTTCAAAATAATATAGATAACTTATTCAATTTTTTACGTCAAGTTGCCTAACACTGATTTTTCTAAAATTTTTGCCACTTAAGGGCCTATTTTTTCCATGATGATCCTGCACATACCCGTTAGAGCTTGCTGACATGATCTTGATGCAACCTGAATCGCGTCAACAGGAGGTCATATGCAAGAGTTATGCTTGCTCAAAGGTTTGGTCAAATAAGCGAATCAAGCATTCAAAAAGGTGAAAATTTGATTGTCTCACATCCAAGCAAAACTGACACCAAGTCCTAGTGCTTGTCATGCTAATTTTGGAACTATCCTCGGTTTTGAAAATGGAGACTGTATGAGAAAAATATAGCTAGTCAAAGTTTTAGTCAAAATGATGATGTCGGCATGTGAAATGGCAATTGACTAGATGGTGACGTGGAAATTTCAGGTGATGTGGAAAAAAAATCTCACAAAATTCATGTACCATGCTTTATTTTTGAAAATAAGGTGTAGAGGATTATTTTATCTCACAAAAATCCATAAGATTTTGTGTGATCCCAGCTGGATTTGCTGGGATCCAAATCTCCTAAAATCAATGAAATCAACTCATAAAAAATAAACAAAACCTCCTAAAATAACACTAAATTGTTATTTTCTTTTAAACTCAACCCCATAAACTCAAATAGCCCATGAATATAATAAGACAAGGGATTAAAAAACAAATTCCAAATGTTTTATTAAGGGGTTGTTTAATGTTTTATTTTTAAAATGGGGAAGTTATTATTTTTATATAAATGGGTTAGTGTTTTTTTGTAAGGCTTATAATTATAAAAGCCAAAGGAGGGGGGTTAATTTGTTATTTTATTTATTATGATGGTTTTTAACCTCATATGCAAAATTTATGTATAAAAGGAGGTGATGTGATAGAGTCTTGATGCATTTTGTGGAGAAATAATTCAAATGCGTTTTTTGAGAGAAAATTTTATACTCATTGGAGGAATTTTTGGGAGCGAAAGTACAAGGTGTTGATTACTCCAAGAATTGTAAGATTGTAAAGAGAGAGATTGTGAGTGATTAAAGCTTGGATATTGTAAGAAGGCTATTGAAGCTTGACGATATCAATAAAGTGGTCCAACGTTGAGAAGCAGACCTGGAGACGTAGCTCAAATTGAGTGAACTCCATTATCAAGTTGTTTGTGTCTCTCTTCCATCTCTTTCTTGTTCTCTCATTTATTTTGGTGTTATGTTCTCTCATGAATGTTATTATAGATAATTGTTTTAAAGTGTTTGAAAGCATTACTCAGTTTCATAATTTCAACGGTTAAGATACATGATCATGCATTACTGTTGGATCAGGAATTAAATATGCAATTGGATTAAGTTTTGGGAAACTTTAACATCCTATTTTACGAATCAAGTTGGTATCAAAACAATTTAATAGGAAAATTGCAAGTGGTGAATGTTAACCAGGTTAAAATTGAAGCAAGGAGAAGGTGCACTTATACTGTTCAACCTAGAGATTGGAAAACAAAGGAATTTTCCATGATTAGAGATGGCAGGTGAACAAAGTTCTATAGAGCTTGATGAGAAAACTTTCCAAAAATCTTTTCTTGAAATGAAAGCTATGGTGGAAGTTCTTTTCCAAGAGAGGCAAGAACGATAGAAGAGAAAGGAAGACAAGAACAGAAAGGAGGAAAATGAAACTACTTCAAAAGAAGACAAAGGTAAAGGAGTAGGAGGTGGTGGTGACCCTCGTGAACCTCCATCCCCATCCTCTTCATCTTCTTCATTGTCTTCTTCTTCTTTCTCTAACTCTTCTAAAAAGAAACAAGTTGTGCAAACACCTTTGTTAAAATTGGATGTTAAATTTGAGTTGCCTATGTATAATGGTGAATTAGATGTAGATAAATTGGATAACTGGCTTAAGCAGATTGAAGTGTATTGTAGGGTTCAACAGATATTGGATGATTCTTCCAAAATCTAGCTAGCTACTCTTAGAATGGGAGGCACAGCATTGGTTTAGTGGGAGAGTAAGATTCAAGATGATCTTGCTACACACGGTTAAATCATTTCATCTTGGTATGAGTTTACTTCTGCTTTAAAGAAATAGTTTTATCCTTTGGGTTATATGCAACAAGCTGTTATGGATTGGAAAAATTTGAGGCAAAGTAAAGAAAAAATAGTGCAAGAGTATACACAGGTGTTTAGGAAGAAAGCACTCACTCTTGGAATTCTGCTTTATACACAAGAAACTTTATTATAGTATATAGGTGGTTTGCATTCACATTTGAAACATACAATATTGATGTTTAATCCATCTAACTTTGATGAAGTGTGTGTACAAGCAACTCATATTGAAGCAGGTGGAAGGAACATAAGTTTCAGTTCAAAGAAGGAATTGGTTCCTCTAACTAAAGGCAATAAAAAGGGAAAGGAGAAGAAAGTAGCCACTATGAAGAAAGAAGGTGGTGAAAAGCCTCCTTGTTCACATTGTCAAAAGATGGGCAGACAAATGCGAAGTGTTGGAAATTGCATCCAGAATTGAAGCCAAAGTGGTTTAAGGATCGTAAAGGAAAGCAAAAGGCCACAACTATCATTTAGGATCTTGGATCGGATTCTGATGATAAAACAAAGATAACAGTTGTTGGTAATGATTCTGCCACTGATGTTTCATGTACTTCTACTTCTAAGAGTCATGTTGTTCCCGAAGATAACAAAAGATGTGAATTGTTTCATATAAGGGTGATTTCTAAGAACACTAAGATTGATACACTGATAGATAGTGGGTCCCAAGTTAATTTAATTTTGGAAGAAGTTCTTGAACAGTTGGGATTGAAAACAAAGCCGTATAAGAAACCTTATCCATTAGGTTGGGTGTGCAATGATAACAGATTGCAAGTAACAAGGCAATGCAATTTAAGATTTGCAATAACATCTAAGTTTATAGATGAGGTTAAATTTGATGTGGTTCCACTTGATATTTGTGGGATTGTGTTGGGTAGTCCATAATTATATGATAGAAATGAAATCTTCTACATGGAACATAATCAGTATCACTTGTTTAAGGAAGGAATTGAATACATTGTGCATTCTCATCCAATTAAGATTGATAAATATTTTGTGACAATGGGACAATTGAAAAGGGTAGTTAATGCAAGCAATAATTTGGCACTTATGTCTATACCACAAGAAGTGCCATTGCTTGAGGATGTTCCAGTTATGGAAGACAAGCATGATGTTGGTACATTCTTTTTCTCATCTACAAATTTAGTTTTGTTATTCAACCTTCTACTTCTTAGTAGTGTATGGTTGGTAGCAGAAACATTGAATGTGGATGTGTATATGGATAATGTACTTAACAATATCAGTGCAGTTTTGATTATTGTTGTGATGAGTTAGATGCATAGGTTCCAAGAAGGAAGGACAAATGATACCGGGAAAGTGAGGCAAAAATGCCCACTTAAATTGTAAATAAAAATAGACCTTTTGGAGGTCCAAAAGCCTCTCAATGGGGAGGAATGATCTAGGAGGATCCAAGAATCTCAAAAATATCAGAGTCTCAAAATCTCTCAGAACTGACATCATTGGTTAGAGCTTGTTGACATGATCTTGATGCAACGTGAATCACGTCAACAAGAGGTCATATGCAAGAGTTATGCTTGGTCAAAGGTTTGGTCAAATAGGCAAATCAAGCATTCAAAAAGGTGAAAATTTGATTGTCTCACATCCAAGCAAAAATGACACCAAGTCCTAGTGCTTGTCGTGCTGATTCTGGAATTATCCTTGGTTTCAAAAATGGAGTCTATATGAGAAAAATATAGCCAGTCAAAGTTTTAGTCAAAATGATGATGTCAGCATGTGACATGGCAATTGACTAGATGGTGACGTGGAAATTTCAGGTGATGTGGAAAAAAAATCTCACAAAATTCACGTACCATGCTTTATTTTTGAAAATAAGGTGTGGAGGATTATTTTATCTCACAAAAATCCATCGGATTTTTGTGGGATCCCAAGTGGATTTGGTGGGAACCAAATCTCCTAAAATCAATGAAATTAACTCATAAAAAATAAACAAAACCTCCTAAAATAACACTAAATTGTTATTTTATTTTTAAACTCAACCCCATAAACTCAAATAGCCCATGAATATAATAAGACAAGGGATTAAAAAACAAATTCCAAATGTTTTATTAAGGGGTTGTTTAATGTTTTATTTTTAAATGGGGAAGTTATTGTTTTTATATAAATGGGTTAGTGTTTTTTAGTAAGACTTATAATTATAAAAGCCAAATGAGGGGAGTTAATTTGTTATTTTATTTATTATGGTGGTTTTTACCTCATATGAAAAATTTATGTATAAAAGTAGGTGATGTGATAGAGTCTTGATGCATTTTGTGGAGAAATAATTCAAATGTGTTTTTTGAGAGAAAATTTTATACTCTTTGGAGGAATTTTTGGGAGAGAGATTACAAGGTGTTGATTACACCAAGAATTGTAAGATTGTAAAGAGAGATTGTGAGTGATTAAAGCTTGGATATTGTAAGAAGGCTATTGAAGCTTGGCGATATCAATTAAGTGGTCCAATGTTGAGAAGCAGATTCAAAGACGTAAATTAAATTGAGTGAACTCCATTATCAAGTTGTTTGTGTCTCTCTTCCATCTCTTTCTTGTTCTCTCATTTATTTTGGTATTACGTTCTCTCATGAATGTTATTATAGATAATTGTTTGAAAGTGTTTGAAAGCATTACTCAGTTTCATAATTTCAACGGTTAAGATACATGATCATGCATTACTATTGGATCGGGAATTAAATATGTAATTGTATTAAGTTTTTGGGAAACTTTAACATCCTAGTTTATAGATCAAGTTGGTATCATAGCAGTTTAACAAGAAAATTGCAAGTGGTGAATGTTAAACAGGTTGAAATTGAAGCAAGGAGAAGGTGCACTTATACAGTTTAACCCAGAGATTGGAAAATGAAGGACTTTTCCACGATCAGAGATGGTAGGTGAACAAAGTTCTATAGAGATTGATGAGAAAGCTTTCCAAAAATATTTTCTTGAAATGAAAGCTATGGTGGAAGTTCTTTTCCAAGAGAGGCAAGAACGATAGAAGAGAAAGGAAGACAAGAACAGAAAGGAGGAAAATGAAACTACTTCAAAAGAAGACAAAGGTAATGGAGTAGGAAGTGGTGGTGACCCTCATGAACCTCCATCCCCATCCTCTTCATCTTCTTCATCGTCTTCTTCTTCTTTGTCTAACTCTTCTAAAAAGAAACAAGTTGTGCAAACACCTTTGTTAAAATTGGATATTAAATTTGAGTTGCCTATGTATAATGGTGAATTGGATGCAAATAAATTGGATAACTGGCTTAAGTAGATTGAAGTGTATTGTAGGGTTCAACAAATATTGGATGATTCTTCCAAAATCTAGCTAGCTACTCTTATAATGGGAGGCACTGCATTGGTTTTGTGGGAGAGTAAGATTCAAGATGATCTTGCTACACACGGTAAAATCATTTCATCTTGGTATGAGTTTACTTCTGCTTTAAAGAAATAGTTTTATCCTTTGGGTTATATGCAACAAGCTATTATGGATTGGCAAAATCTGAGACAGAGTAAAGAAAAAATAGTGCAAGAGTATACACAGGTGTTTAGGAAGAAAGCACTCACTCTTGGAATTCTGCTTTATACACAAGAAACTTTATTACAGTATATAGGTGGTTTGCATTCACATTTGAAACATACAATATTCATGTTTAATCCACCTAACTTTGATGAAGTGTGTGTACAAGCAACTCATATTGAAGTAGGTGGAAGGAACATAACTTTCAGTTCAAAGAAGGAATTTGTTCCTCCAACTGAAGGCAATAAAAAGGGAAAGGAGAAGAAAGTAGCCACCATGAAGAAAGAAGAAGGTGAAAATCCTACTTGTGCACATTGTCAGAAGAATGGGCACACAGATGTGAAGTGTTGGAAATTGCATCCAGAATTGAAGCCAAAGTGGTTTAAGGATCGTAATTTAGGAAAGCAAAAGGCCGCAACTATCATTTAGGATTTTAGATCAGATTCTGATGATGAAACAAAGATAACAGTTGTTGGTTTGAAAGGTAAAGATTTTTTTGGTAATGATTCTACTACTGATGTTTCATGTACTTCTACTTCTAAGAGTCATGTTGTTCCTGAAGATAACAAAAGATGTGAATTGTTTCATATAAGGTTGATTTCTAAGAACACTAAGATTGATACACTAATAGATAGTGGGTCCCAAGTTAATTTAATTTTGGAAGAAGTTCTTGAACAGTTGGGATTGAAAAAAAAGCCACATAAGAAACCTTATCCATTAGGTTGGGTGTGCAATGATAACAAATTGCAAGTAACAAGGTAATGCAATTTAAGATTTGCAATAACATCTAAGTTTATACATGAGGTTAAATTTGATGTGGTTCCACTTGATATTTGTGGGATTGTGTTGGGTAGCCTATACTTATATGATAGAAAGGCAATCTTCAATAGGGAACATAATCAATATCACTTGTTTAAGGAAGGAATTGAATACATTGTGCATTCTCATCCAATTAAGATTGATAAATCTTTTGTGACAATGGGACAATTGAAAAGGGTAGTTAATGCAAGCAATAATTTGGCACTTATGTTTGGACCACAATAAGTGCCATTGCCTGAGGATGTTCCAATTATGGAAGACAAACATGATGTTGGTACATTCTTTTTCTCATCTACAAATTTAGCTTTGTTATTCAACCTTCTACTTCTTAGCAGTGCATGGTTGGTAGCAGAAACATTGAATGTGGATGTGTATATGGATAATGTACTTAACAATATCAGTGCAGTTTTGATTGTTGTTGTGATGAGTCAAATGCATAGGTTCCAAGAAGGAAGGATAGATGATACTGGGCAAGTGAGGCAAAAATGCCCACTTAAATTGTAAATAAAAATAGACCTTTTGGAGGTCCAAAAGCTTTTCAATGGGGAGGAATGATCCAGGAGGATCCAGGAATCTCAAAAATATCAGAGTCTCAAAATCTCTTAGAACTGACATCATTGGTTAGAGCTTACTAACATGATCTTGATGCAACTTGAATCACATCAACAGGAGGTCATATGCAAGAGTTATGCTTGGTCAAAGGTTTGGTCAAACAGGCGAATCAAGCATTCAAAAAGGTGAAAATTTGATTGTCTCACATCCAAGCAAAAATGACACCAAGTCCTAGTGCTTGTCGTGCTGATTCTGGAACTATTCTCAGTTTCAAAAACGGAGTCTATATGAGAAAAATACAGCCAGTCAAAGTTTTAGTCAAAATGATGATGTCAGCATGTGACATGGAAATTGACTAGATGGTGACGTGGAAATTTCAGGTGATGTGGAAAAAAAATCTCACAAAATTCACGTACCATGCTTTATTTTTGAAAATAAGGTGTGGAGGATTATTTTATCTCACAAAAATCCATTGAATTTTTGTGGGATCCCAACCGGATTTGGTGAGATCCAAATCTCCTAAAATCAATGAAATTAACTCATAAAAAATAAACAAAACCTCCTAAAATAACACTAAATTGTTATATTATTTTTAAACTCAACCCCATAAACTCAAATAGCCCGTGAATATAATAAGACAAGGGATTAAAAAACAAATTCCAAATGTTTTATTAAGGTGTTGTTTAATGTTTTATTTTTAAAATGGGGAAGTTATTGTTTTTATATAAATGGGTTAGTGTTTTTTTGTAAGGCTTATAATTATAAAAGCCAAAGGAGGGGGGTTAATTTGTTATTTTATTTATTATGGTGGTTTTTAACCTCATATGCAAATTTTATGTATAAAAGGAGGTGATGTGATAGTCTTGATGCATTTTGTGGAGAAATAATTCGGATGTGTTTTTTGAGAGAAAATTTTATACTCTTTGGAGGAATTTTTGGGAGCAAAATTACAAGGTGTTGATTACACCAAGAATTGTAAGATTGTAAAGAGAGATTGTGAGTGATTAATGTTTGGATATTGTAAGAAGGCTATTGAAGCTTGGCGATATCAATAAAGTGGTCCAACGTTGAGAAGCGAACCCGAAGACGTAGCTCAAATTGAGTGAACTCCATTATCAAGTTGTTTGTGTCTCTCTTCCATCTCTTTCTTTTTCTCTCATTTATTTTGGTGTTATGTTCTCTCATGACTGTTATTATAGATAATTGTTTGAAAGTGTTTGAAAGCATTACTCAGTTTCATAATTTCAACGGTTAAGATACATGATCATGCATTACTGTTGGATCGAGAATTAAATATGTAATTTGATTATGTTTTGGGAAACTTTAACATCCTAGTTTACAGATCAATTAGTTCTTTTAGGGTTTGCACAATGGGGCGTTACAAAAAAATACCAAATGTTATGAACATTATATATACATGGAAATATGCATGCATATATATACATATATACATCCAAATTTATATATACATATATATGTATACACATAAGTTGTATATGGACGACCCTTTCACACGAAAGGTTTTGTATAGGTCTATAACTATGTTTTTCAGCATTCTATGGAAATGGTTGCAATGGAATAAAATAGTTAATGTTATGCAATTCATTCCATTGATGTCTACTTTAAGCTATATTGGACACTCATTTGTGGCTTCCATTTATTATCTATGGTTGCAACACAAAAAAATAGTCAATGATTTGGATGTTATATATACATATACATATATAGACATATATATACACATATCTATACATATACATGTGTGTGTGTGTGTGTTCATATATATAGATACATAGAAATATATATGCATAAATACACATACATATATACATATGTATATATAGATAAAAAAAATGCACAACAACAAACTAAGCCATAAAAAACAACCCAGGCTAGCCATCAACAATAGACAATTGTGGGTTTTGGCATGTGGGTGACTGTTGGGTATATTGTTTCATTTATGGCTTTGGTTCTATATGAGTGGTTGCAAAATAGTAAATCTGGTGTGTTTTTGGTTAATCCTCAAATCAAAATTTCTTGTGTTTTATGGGTTTTGGCATTTGTGTGACTATTGGCAATATTGTTTCATTTATGACTTCTAGTTTGTGTGAATGGTTGAAAAATAGTTAATCTATTATTTTTTTGGTGAATCTCTGCATCTAGGTTACCATTCAAACTAATATTGATTCATTTAGGGTTCATACTTTCCTAGTGAAGGTTTTGAGTTCATCTGTTACTAGGAGCTTTCTGTGTTTTGTGGGTTTTCCATGTGAGCCAGTATTGGAAGTCATATTTTTATGTGCGATAGTTGCAACATAATGAAATAGTTAATGTTATATAGGTTGCATTGTTCTAGAGTATGGGTATGTGTAGGATCATCACGAAAGAAATAGGCCCTTAAGTGGCAAAAAATTCAGAAAAATCAGAGTTAGGCAATTTGACATAAAATTTTGAATAAGTTATCTATATTATTTCAAAAATATATAAGAATAGAATCTGTAGAAAATTGAATTTAGTTTCTAAACTACTAGATTTATTTAAAATAAAATAAATCTATTTGGTGAAAATTTGGAATTTCATTGCAAAAGTACTTAAATTTGAAGGAAAAAATAAGGTGTCTATCTGACCACCCTAACCACAATAAAATGATAATATTTTTTAATAATATTTTAGATATAAGTATAGGAATCATGTCTCAATGTGATGCATATTTTTTATAATTTTTTTTTTAAATAAATAATTATTTATGAATTTTTTATTACAACTTTTAAAAAATATAAAAACTCATATGTTTGACCACCTTAACTTTGTTAAAACTTCATGTTTTTTTTTTTTTAATATTATAGTATGTGAAGAATAAAATGTGACACATGTTTTGGATTCCAAAAATGTGATACCATTTGAAAATTATAGATATTTTTCAATCAACCTATCAATCAGGACTTTAATCGTAATTCAAATAGAAAATAAATCATAATTATTTATTAAATTTAAAGTAAAACATAATTTATATTGGTGGAAAACTGAGTATATCTTTTAAAAACCCTTTTTGTTTCACCAATTTTGGGTAAGAAAAAAGTCACCAGCCATGTACCCTATGCATACCCATTAGATCACCACATTTTGGCCCATCATGATCCTGCCCATACCCATATAGTGTTGCCTTTTTGATAAGGTTCTCTTGAAAAGAGTAGATAGTTTATTCACAGTAATATTATTTGATTTATAGTTCAGATTTTGTGTGAATGTTTTCATATGGATTTCTCACAGTATCTTTTAGTGTTTTGTACTTTTGGCCATCTTGGTGACTTTTGATAACAATATTGTTTTGTTTATGTCTTTTTTTTTATGGTGATGGTTGCAATGCAACAAAATAGTTAATGTAATGTAGTTCATTTTGCTTTGCATAAGGCATTATTCATTGTTGCCATCTGCCTTACACTATTTTGTTTCATTTATGGCTTCCATTTACCACACTAGATTGTGTCTTATTGTTCCTCATTCCAATTAGGCTATGTATACATACGTATGTTTTTAAAAAAATAAATTATGTAGGTATTGAAAATTTATTGTTGGATTTCACTATGGTTTTATGTTGTTGTTGAAGGTAGCTGTGAGTGATGACAAAAAGCTTCTGTGAAGGTGCAAGTGTGTTCATCGGCTATGGAATCTATGTGAAGGTGGTTACAGGTTATCTTGTGTTTTTAATGCAATAAAATAGTTAATGTTATGTAGTTCATGTTGTTTTGCATAAGGAGTTGTTCACTATTGTCATTTTCCTTACACTATATTGTTTGATTTATGGCTTCCATTTACCACACCATCCCTTGTCTTGTTCTTCCTCATTCCATTTATCCTATGTATACATACATATGTTTTTTGAACTAATGTCTATGTAGTTATCGGAAATGTATTGTTTGGTGTCATTCTTGAGGTCTATGTTGTTGTTGAAGGTAGTTGTGAGTGAGGATGGAAAGCTTTTGTGAAGGTGCAAGTGTGTTCATTGGTTTTGGAATCTATGTGAAGGTGGCTGGATCTTATCTTGTGCTTTTAGCATGTATTGATGGTTGCAAAAGGTGCATACATGTATTTGTCTAAAATCAAATGCAGACAATATTCATTTCTACTACTTGATATGCTTGTTCTTTTTATAGGTTAATGATGGTTTCTATTTGATCTATGGTTCCTATCTAGTAGCAATGGTGCATAACAATAACAATTTTATTCTATTCTAAACATATCCACAAAACAGACGCTATAAACAAAAACTCACAAAGATTCATAGAAATAAAACCAAATTAAAATATACTCATTTTTCAACACAACACCATGAAAAAATTAAAATAATATAACCTTCTCAACAACACATTCTCACAAACTAACAATGACAAACCATATATATAAATATAATCAACAAAACTCAAGAAAATAAAAAATATATCAATATATGTATATATGTACACATATATACATATATATATACACACACACATATATTAATATTACAATACACCCAATATAGTCTAAGGTAGAGAATAATAATTAATAATACCTAATGTAACCAAACATAGAATCAACAATAGTAACTATTTTATTCTATTCTAACCATAATCAGAAAACCAAAGACATAAATAAAACAACATTGGTTTCAACAATGCCCCAGATGGAGAAGGCCACAATATAGCCTGAACCATACAATAACAATCCACAAAAATTGCATAACCTGAACAATTTTATCCCACTACAAACATGCCCACAAAACTCAAACATTAAATAAAAACCCATCGAAATTTGACCCATATAACACATTCGTAAATGAAACATAATATGTTTTAACAAATAATTTTTTCTTCTATGAACAACTTATTGAAAATTGAAACAATATATACATATACACAAACACACACATATATATTAATATTAAAATACAACCAATATAGCATAAGGAAAAGAACAATAATTAATAATACCTAATGTAACTAAACATAAAATCAACAACAATAATTATTTTATTCTATTCCAACCATAACCAAAAAATCAAAGGCATAAATCAAACAACATTGGTTCCAACAATGACCTAGATGGAGAAAGCCACAATATAGCCCAAGCCATACAATAACAATCAACAAAAACTGCATAACCTCAACAATTTTATCCTGTTGTAAACATGCCCACAAAACACAAACATTAAAGAGAAACCCATCGAAATTTGATCCATATAACATGTCCATAAATGAAACATAATTTTTTTAACAAATAATTTTCTCTTCTATGAACAACACCTTATTGAAAAGTGAAATAATATAGCCTTTTAAACATAACCTGATTAAAAATGAGACAATATAGGCTAAGCTAGATAGTAAGAATTGACAAAATTTGCATAAGGTCAAGAATTTTATCCCATTGCCAACATATCCACTAAATGCAAGCCATAAAAAGAGACCCACAATATATATATATATATATATATCAGATACATACGTATATATATACACATATATATTGATGTAAAAATATACCCAATATAGCCTAAGGCAAAGAACAATAATCAATAATACCTAATGTAACCAAACATAGAATCAACAACATTAATTATTTTATTTTGATCCAACCATAGCTAAGAAATGAAAGCCATAAATCAAACAGCATTGGTTTCAACAACCATCCACATGTAGAAAGCCACAATATAGCTTGAGGTATACAATAACAATCAACAAACACTTCATAGCCTCAAAAATTTTATTCTATTGTACACATAACTACAAAACACAAATATTAAACAAGAAACCTTCAAAATTTGATAGTAACAAACCCATAGAAAAAACACTCCTTTCTCAACACAACCTCCTCGAAAATTAAAACAATACACCATTTTCAACAAAACCTTCTCCAAAATGAAACAATATAGCTTAAGCAACAGAACTATAATCAACAATACGCAATGGAATCTAACACAAAGCAAATAGGATTGACTATTTTATTCCATTGCAACTATAACCATAAATCAGAAGCCATAATAAAAAAAATCATAGTACCAATAGTACCTTATGTCAAATCAAGATAATTACAATCAACAAAACCTGCATAAGGTCAAGGATTTTTCCCCATTGCCAACATATCCACTAAATGCAAACCATAAAGAGAGAATCACTATGTGTGTGTGTGTGTGTTTGTGTGTGTGTATATATGTATATATATATGTATATATGTATATATATGTATATATGTATATATATGTACATATATATGCATGTATGTATGTATATATGTACACATATATATACATATATATATTCATATTAAAATTTACTCAATATAGCCTAAGGTAAAGAGAAATAATCAATAATACCTAATGTAACCAAACATAAAATCAACAACATTAATTATTTTATTTTGTTCCAACCATAGCTAGAAAACGAAAGCCATAAATAAAACAACATTGGTTTCAACAACCACTTAGATGCAGAAAACAACAATATAGCTCGGGCTATACAATAAGAATCAATGAAAACTCCATAACTTTAGCAATTTTAATCTTACCTATATATATTGATATTAAAATATACACAATATAGTCTAAGACAAAGAACAATAATCAATAATACCTAATGTAACCAAACATAGAATCAATAGTATTAATTATTTTATTTTGTTGCAACCATAAGTAGAAAATGAAAGCCATAAATCAAACAACATTATTTTCAACAACCACCCACATGCAAAAAACCACAATATAGCCCAAGTTATACAATAAGAATCGACCAAAACTCCATAACCTTAACAATTTTAATCTTACATATACATATTGATATTAAAATATACCCAATATAGCATAAGGTAGAGAATAATAGTCAATAATACCTAATGTAACCAAACATAGATTCAACAACAGTAACTATTTTATTTCTGTTCCAACCATAACTAGAAAATAAAAGCCATAAATCAAACTACATTACTCTCAACAACCACCCACATACAAAAACACACAATATAGCCCAATCTATACAATAACAATTGAAAAAAACTCCATAACCTCTATAATTTTATTTCATTGCAAACATGCCCACAAAACACAAACAATAAACAAAAAGCCTATGAAAATTGACATTAACAAACCTATACAAAAAACACTCCTTTCTCAACACAACCTCCTTGAAAATTAAAACAATACAACCTTTTCGACAACACCTTCTCTAAAATGAAACAATATAGCTTAAGCAACATAACTATAATCGACAATGCCCAATGGAAGCTAACACAAAGTGGATAGAATTGACTATTTTATTCCATTGCAACCAGAACCACAAACCAAAAGCCATAAACCAAACAATATTGGTTTAAAGACCAACCTAAATGAAGAAACCCACAAAACACAAAAAATGGCAAATAAGAACTCATAGAAAACCATAAACACAAAGCACAAATTTTAAACCAAACAATACTCATTTTCACAAGTAATATAGTCTTTTCTCAACAACCCCTTATCAAAATTACAAGCAATCAATAGTACTTTATGACAAATCTAATGAAACAATATGGCAAATGGTTTTTTGCATATGCACCTCTTGCTAGTTGTTTCAAACAAACCTCTTTCCACTAGCTTTCTCTAGGCTATCTTGTTTCTCCAAGCTTGAAAACATACATAGATAATGGAAATCATAAACACAAACCCACAAAAAATCATAGCATCAAATCCATGCAAAACCATGCACACAAAACACGAACCATAAATCAGACAAGGTATTTGAAATAATCAATAGTACCTTATGGAAAATCAAGAAATATAATCACCAACCACAAATCAAACAATATCACCAAGGGTTTCTTCCACATGCACCTCTTCCCACTTGCTTCAAACACACATCATCTCACCAACTTTCCTACACAAAATAAGGAAAAATATTATCATAGGCAACACTTTTCTTTTGCATTTACAACCATCAGCCCTTGCAAAAAACACAAAATAACCTCCACCCATCTTCATAGAAGTTGTACAAAGCTTAATCTAGATTGCACCCCCATAAAAGCTTACCCTCATTGTTCATGGCTCTCATATCAGGTATAGCAATAGAACAACACCAAACAATGCCTTATTGAAAATTTCTCAAAAATTTGTTTTGTTCATGAGGCATTAAATGACAACTATTATTACGATGATCCCTAGTACATGCAAAGCATACAACAATTAATGTTAATGAAAACCAACATTTAATTTTTGTAGCCTTCTCTATCCACGTAGCCTGACAAATGCCACCCTATTTCCAAAGCAGCCAACAACCACCTCTGCCACCTTTTTCACAGCCATCGAAAGACCAAAAATCTAGGAGGCTAACAAAAATTTTGACTGAAATTATAACCCACTTGCCTCGTTAGAACCCTGAAAAATGGTGAGGCTGACAAAAATTATGAACAAAGTTGACACAAATATCCTATCAACTAATTAACTTTCAACAACAAAAAAAAGTTCTATATTAAATGTTTCAATTTTTTTTTGGAAAGTGGATTCCACAAAAATTCCCCTCACAAACATTGAATTCAGGGCTACGATCGCAAAGTTACCTACTTAACCATGAAAAAAAAAACCTTCATCATTGTCATTTGTGTCGTCAACATGAACATTTCTTCAGCTACTTGGATAAACATCCAATTCCATGACAGCCATAAGAAGTTGGTAAAAGTACTAGGAATTTATTAAATAAAGGTAAATAATGAATTATGCGAGTTTATTGAATACGTGTTTTAACAACAAAAGCAAGGATTTTATAATCTTAAAACTATTTCTCTTAATTTGTTTTCTCCCTACCCAACTGCTTAGCTTGCCCCCATTTGTAGCCATTTCATCTCCATTGCTGCCTCATTTCCTTATGCATAGTGATTAAAAGTTTTAATTTTTTTAATTGTAAACAAAAATAGAAAAAATAATATACATATATTTTGCGGCTCAGCCCTCGGTTGGGTGCCCAGGAAAGAGGAATCCACAACCCCATAAGGGGCCTGATTGATAAGTTGATATCATTAAATTTATTCCTACCTTCATGGTTTCCCTTGTTCCCTTGTGTGTGTAGCCAAGCTTGCTGTTAATCTATAAACAAACAAAGAAAGATAATAGATAAAATAAATATAATCTACCTGACATTTTTAGAGAGTATATTGCAAATAGTTTCATGGTGGTGTAAAGCTAAAAAACAAAAACTAATATGTTGTTCAAACATAAATCGGGGAAAAATGACTTTCTTATGAGTTTTGGGTTTGAAGAGTTGAGTAATAAGTCTACATGACTACAAATATACAAGTATGCTATTGAGAAACATTACTGTGTATTATGTAACCTCATGTAATTGTTCTAGAGCTCTTCAACCTGCAAAAAAAAAAGATAAACAAATATAACACAAAATACCTATGCAACAATCTGCTTAGAGAAAGCATTATGTCTTTCCTTCTCTTTCTATGCAACCTCTCTAAATAGTTAATGTAGTGATAATTCAAATGAAAAGGGGATGTAGTTTACTCGATTGCTTCCAACCATAAAAGGCTATCATCTAACCAACAATTATATAAGCATCTTCTAAGGAGGTGGTTAATGTTTTCAGCCCAAACATTCAAATGGGAAACTAGTGCATAGCAATTAACAATATACAGTATCCATTTATTGCAGGTAGTATACAACTCTACATTGGATGATGGGCCACATTAGTAACTCAACCGACTCTTATTAATGTCAAGCTACTTATCCACTGCTCTGACTCAGGCAATTATTATGCATACATAACATGCACTCTCACCCAACATTAAATTTGAAGCAAGGAGAAGTAAGGATAATAGGATTTGATCTGTGTACAATGAGGAATTATCATGAAGAGGGACATGAGTGAATTTAATTCCTTATAAGATGATGTGATTAAATCAAATCTCATATGATTCCTTCCTAAATCTCTATGCATTACGTACCAAAGTGGGTTAGGGAGGCACCAAAGGTTCTGACTCACTAACAGTAGTACCATGTTTGCATGTCAACTACTCTCCCTACACTCAATTTGAACTACCTCCAATGCCAATGGAAATGAATTAGCAAGTCAAAAAACACACTTCTACCACCCAAGACATGACATTCCATAATAAAACTCATTCATTTCTCTTGACTTCCCCATAGAGATAATAACTCCATTCACAGAGTCATTGTTGTCAATCAACTCCCCGAGCTTGTCAGGGCTTAGCAGTTGGGTATGGGTAGCTAAATTGTAAGGAGTTGGTAGAAATTTAACTATTCTAGATGTTTGTAGAAAGCCTTCACTAGGCAATATTCAATTTACCCAACCAATAGAGTCAAATCTATGTTGAGGTTGTAGGACCCTGACATAATGGCTTGGCATATTAATGGAGTAAATTGCTTGATTTAAATTTATGCAACATATTATGATAAATCTATGTAGCATAATATAAGGTTAATTTAAATTAAATCTTGGGGCATTCATTTCACTTAGTGCAGCTCCCTGTAATGTGCAAATTCTTGAGAGCATAAAAATATTTTATTTCCTCCTATTCTTTTCACATGTGTTATGCTTGGCCATGTTAAATTTAGGATAGCAATAATCTTTTGAAATATCTTGCATGCTTATTTAAAATGGGAAGATTAAATAAAACACGTGATCACAATCTATATTTTTCAAGATGGAAACTTGTTGCCAACCGCTGCATTTATCATTGTCACCCATTCTTTTGTTAGAACACTTGCTCTAATAAGCACCTTATCATGTTAGCCTTAAGTTAATATAACATTGATTAAAATAAAATGATAAACCATTTGGGGGAGTCATAGAAGTATGAGTAAACTATTATATAGTAGCATAGGAGGTTTTGTAAAATATCAAGGGTAGGGAATATAATTATATGTTATTCTATATATTATAAATTTCTATTCTAGACTCACGCATCCCTCTTACCAAGACCTAACCTTATTCATATACTTACATGTCCTTTAATTATGAGAAAAAAAACAAAAGATGAGAATCTATTCTTAAGAATAAAATGATATAAAATAAGAAAAAGAAGAAACATTAGATATTATTAGTGTTACCTTTTATGGGGAGACTTTTCCTTATTTTTATTTTATTTTTTTTCACCCACCATATATATGATTTATTATTTTATAATCAACCTAAGTTCTTATATTAGTAATAAGATAAATGATATAATAAAATAAATATTAATTGAACATGAGTAAATAAATATATATTTAAGTATAATGGTGAATATATATGCACATATATATTGGAAAGGAAATTTTAATTAAATTCCTTTTTAGTTGGATTGTAAGAAATAAGGGATAAATTCTAAAATGGTCAATTTTAAGTATAAAATAGGGTGATATATTTGTAATCGCTTATTAGAATTCTAAAGGTAGCAACCATTGGAAATCAAGCAGTTACAAGTAGTAAACTTGTTAACTTTAGAAGTTTAGATAACTATGCCTAATTAACTGGTGAAACAATAACCTCTTGATGGTGGCCATTTATGTGGATGAAATGAAGGGTCATAGTAAGTTATAAAATGGATTATACATAAAGTGCTAGAGCTATCAGGTTTCATAATATCAGACCTCTAGATTAGATAAACCTTAAGGACCTTGGTCTCCTTGAATTTCTATGAATGTCCAACCTTCTTTAAGCACAATTGAACTTATCGATCATTCAATCAAATCCTTAATCTAACTTTTACCCTTGAGTAGTGAGGTGAACTCGAAATGGAGTGCAATATGTATTTTAGTGGTATCCCTCACCCCAATCATTTAGATTATAATTAGCTTATTTAGCATATAGAAAAAAAATTATTGCATTTTTCTAGTGAGAATTTTTGGGCATGACAATCTCCAACTTCTTTTCATCCTTCTCCTCCAACCTTATTTTGATACCAATGTAGGGTTTGGAATCAAATGAAAAGGAAATATTTACAAAACAAATAGGTGATAAATTATAAAACAGGAAAGTATTAAATGGAACTCATATTCCATTCATAAAAAATATGAAACAATATTCATATTCATCAATTTGAAGTAATCAAAGACATCAAATTTCAACAGTATATAATATGTATATCAATTTTTCTAGATTATACTATGTAATGATTTTTATCATCAATATTTTCGATCACACACCATCAACCATAATCAAGATGATGATACAAAGAGAATAGAATGAATGAATTGTATACCTCAACAAACTAAATAAAGGTAGGGAATGAGGTGGTGTGGAAACAAATATATTAATCTAAAACTATTCTTGAGAATGATATCTTGACATATTTTAGATAGATATATTTAAGATATCTATGGTAGTTTAAAAATATATTATTATATAATTCAAAATAGCTTGTCCACATACAATGCAACAAGAAAGGATACAATTGTTAAAGCTCCATGTAGAAATATGAATTTAAAAATCTAATAATCATGAGAAGCCTTTGTGTTGAATAAAGTTATCATCTTTACTTCAAAAAATTATAAAGACCTTAGTGGACACCTTTTTATTATAGAAAAACATACATTTAAATTTCAAGTTTAATCCCCCAAGAATATGTTGTATTTGGATTCCAATATTTTACAAAATGATTTAATGAAAACAAGTAACTTAAACCCTATATTTTGATTTCAGTAGAATCATATAAAAATAATTAACAATAAATCTTAAAAGGTATTGCTCCTCCCTTTGTTTATTAACAAAATATTTTAGAAACTAGTTAAATAAATGCAAGGGAGCATAATCAAATCACTTACGATAAAAAATAAATATTTTAAGATATATTCAATTCAAAAATAAAATTAATTAAAATACTTATAAATTACAATGTAATCCTTCTTAATTTTTTAATTTAATTTTATTATTATTATTATTGATTGGTAAGGAGGGATTATTTAGATTGACTCCACACCAATGGAGGTCACAAGGGAGACCTTGTCCACTTCAACAAATTCAACTTAGAACCACTTATTCAACTTTATTCAACTAAAAAGCCACAATGGTAGTCCAAGAGCCACCACTTCAAATTCTAATAGCATCAAAATTTTCTTCTCTCATATTTTAGTATTTGTTTGGTTTACACATCGTAGTCATTTTCATGCTTTGAATTCAAGACATTTATTTGGAGTTGAGAAATTTTATTAATTTGTAAGTAAATTGCTTTCTTTTCTATTTTTTAAAATATAAAATTACTATGAAAAATGTATAAGTAGGGATAGGTATTGTAAATATTATTGGACTAGAAATAGCCAAACAAGTATTGTAAAAGAACTACATTTAATATTTTTTTTACTATGTTGCTTCATTGCCAACTACTGTTTGAATAGCCATTTTTTGTTGTCCAAAATTTTAGCATATAATTGTTTCTTTTTAGGGAAAAATATCATTAAATGAAGCTTGTAAGAGGATATGGCTAGTGGACTCTAACATCTCTCTTAGCCTCTCCACATTCCCTCCTTCCAAATTCCTTAGGTACATGCACACAAAAAAATAAAAAATTGGCTATTATCTTAATTAATTTTCTACACAAGTTCTTTAAATATAATAAGCTATCAAATTGAAGGAATCCTACAAGAGATTATTGGATGTAATGGAGATTGAACTTGATTCATTTTTTGAGCATTACATATCTCTTTTAACATACTTATAATTTTATATTATTTCTTTACTTTTTAAAACTTTAGCTTTTCCAAATTCCATACCATATTTAGGTTGATCATGGTAGGCCTATCATACCATGGTTATTTGTGAAAATCATAGTAAATAAATTTGTAGTCAAAATGTGCATAATTAAAATTATTGTTTCTAATTATATAATATTAAATAAATTAAAAATTTATTTTTAATTTCCTATCGACATATCTCTTAAACCTAATACATATCCCTTGAACCTCATAGAATATGTGCGCTAATTTAATTCCACCAATGAAGGATCTATTCTTTGTGTGGAACAAATTTTGTAATTGCAAAGATCAATGAACCAAACAAAGATTTCTTTCATTTGACCTAATTTCAAGGCAGGTTGAGAAGTCCACATGGGGTGGCCCACATGTTTCTACTGCGACTTTCACATTGTGTGGACTATATAATACTGCTAGTTTAATTCTACTAGTGAAGGTTCTATTCTTTGTATGAGAAAAATTATGTAATTGTAAAGATCAATGAACCAAACAAAGATTTGTTTCATTTGAACTAATTTCAAGGCACCATGACTTGCACATTGTGTGGACTATAGAATAATGTTAATTTAATTCCACCAGTGAAGGTTCTATTCTTTGTGTGAGACAAATTTTGTAATTGCAAAGATCAATGAAGCAAACAAAGATTTGTTTCATTGAACTAATTTCAAGGCAGGTTGAGAAGTCCACATGGGGTGGCCCACATGTTTCTGCCATGACTTACACATTGTGTGGACTATAGAATAATGTGAATTTAATTCCACCAGTGAAGGTTCTATTCTTTGAGTGAGACAAATTTTGTAATTGCAAAGATCAGTGAACCAAAGAAGAATTTGTTTCATTTAAACTAATTTCTGAGCAGGTTGAGAAGTTCATATGGGGCAACCCACACGTTTCTACTGTGACCTGCACATTGTATGAACTATAGAATAATATTAATTTAATTTCACCAGTGAAGATTTTATTCTTTGTGTGAGACAAATTTTGTAATTGCAAAAATCAGTGAACCAAACAAATCTTTGTTTGGTTTGAATTAATTTCAAACAGGTTGAGAAGTCCACATGAAGCGGCCCACACGTTTCTGCGATGACCTGCACATCGTGTGGACTATAGAATAATGTTAATACATCCTGGCCATAGTTGAAATAATTGAAATCGAGTGCTTGATGAATACGGATCTTATTTCCTCGTGTCATTCATTTCTGTAGAAAAAAATTAATGGTTTTTGTTTGTTTGTTGGGCATGTTTTGCTATGGAGTGCGGAAGGTCAAAATCTACGCTTCCTGGTGTTGCAGGGTCAGAGACGATCCGTGGCAGACAAGTTAATTTGACCGCATTTTGAAATTCCACTAAATCATAATACATTTTGAAATTCCATCAATTTTAAAGGTTTTTAAGTTTCATTTAATCATAGATATCCACTATGGCATTCAAATTTTAAAATAAAACTAAAATAGTTTTTAAAACATTCAATTATATATATATATATATATGGTAAGTTGCATAGTATAACATAGTGTGTATATTCTTTTTTATCACTTTTTATATTGGATTTACAATTACCAAGTTTCAAATACTTATATAGATGTTTCTATTTAATTTGCATTTATTTATTTTTCTTTTGATTTTTAGGAGGAAAAAAAATAGATAAATGAAGTAAGGAATAATGAGTAATAAAAAAAGCTGATGATTGTATTAGGTGAAAAAGAAATTGAAAAAAATACTCCACAATTTTGGCAATTCAAAAAAATTCAATAAGTGGAAATAAATAATAATAATTTTACAATGTATTCATTGCAAATTGGATAGACAAGATCTTTTATGGTAGTCCTCTTACTTTTTCTCATTGATCTATATATTTTATCAAGTGTTTCTAAAAAGTAGTAGCTCTAAAAAACATGAAAGTGTAGAAGCGTTACATTTATTTTATAGATTTATTCATCAATTCATCAAAACATATTCAAAATAAAGGTTTTAAACTTGCAACACTAATAGCAATAGTATCAGCCACTAACTACCAATACAAATCATGGTACATTGAATGAGAAACTCAAGTAGTTCTAAAATTGCAGAATGTATTCCATATTTTCTCATTGTAGCCCACATCCAAAACAATGCTTTCAAGTGAAATATATGCAGCAATAGTAATATGGGTGAAAATTGATTACAAAATGAGAGAGGAACTAGGATCCTTCCTTTCTGAAAAGTACAAAATGTATTCCTTCATCTCAATTATTACCTATATTCAACTATTCTTATACTATACCACATTGGACTCAAATTACCTTAAGGTAGTATCTCATCTTATTATATCCTATTGAACATTTTTACTACCAATCTTAAATACACCTTCTTTGTAAGAGTTATGTGACACTAATATTGTCCATCATCTACTTACATGCAAGAGAGAGATGTCCTTTGATATGTGTGCAATTCTTTGTTCAAGAAAGGGAGATGAGAAGTCTTTCCAAAGTCCCTTTTGTAAAAGATGTGTCCCAAGGGATGGTGGACATCATACCTAGTACATGTAAAAACATCCACAAAGAATTCAAAGTTTTCCCATGAAAAAATTGTCAACAAGGTTAGGTGACAAGTCCATTGTCACAATCAATGCCTATATTTGATGGTCATATATTTTTGTTATAAAATATAATGAAATTTTCAAGAGATTGTATTATATGAAACAATATTTTTTTCTTGTGTTGTCAAAAATTATAAAGGTTTATAGTTCTATACATATCTAATTTATATATTCTTTTCCCAAGTACAATATGCCTTATCATTTGGAAGGTAGATATGATTATATAATCATCACAAAATATTTTCTTGAAAAGTAGGGTTGACCATCAATTTTAGGCCTTTGTCACACTATAAATTTGAAGTCAAGAGGATGACCAACAAATAAAAGAAATCGCTATCACCATTGGTGTGAAGATATAGGAAGATTGTTTTCTAGTGCATATTAGACCCAAATTTTTTATGAGCCCTCTATTAGTTAATTAGTCAATTTTGGAGAAGACCATGGAAAAGATTAAGAATACAATTTGAGAAGCCCACAAGCTTCCCTTATAACTCATTTCTACCTTGTAAAGCTTCCAAATAATATAAAAGATAGTAATATATAGTAAATAATTATGAAAAAAAATGTATTTCTATAGGTATTTTACTTGTTAATGTTTGTAAATAAATGCTAGTTGTGATGAATAACCAATTGATGACCTATATTTATGAAATACAATGTAGTGAATTAATGTATTATAGAAAGGAAAATGAATATTAGCCCCTATATTCCTCTTGGATCTCTTGGGTGTCTTACTTTGGGATATATAACTCAAATAGGTAGGAATCCAAATGAGACTCTATGAGACTTTCCTTACCTACTTTTTTGACATGAAAAATTTAGTGGTAGTTTTGACTAATGAAATAAAAAAGGAGGTCCTCTAGAAAAGGAGGATCCTTTCTAGGTGAATGATCATGAAAATAGCCAAGGTTCTTTCACATCACACGTCCTCTACATAATGGAGTCAATGCATACCATAATAGTGGAAGTTTAGATGCATTTCCACTACAAAAATCATGATTTCTAAGAAATTCTAAGATCTAAAATATCTTCAAAGAGAGAAAGTATCTAAAATGATTAGAATAATTTACAAAGACAAGGTAATTTTTTTAAATGGAGCATGTTTCCTTCTATGTGACTCTCAACCTCATCACCAATATGATCTTTAGTAGAATCAAATGCAATCAAATATTTTAGCTACCATGAATCTAGTTATAAGATTTATTTTATCTTACTTTTTAATTCATTTAAATGATCAATAAATGTTTTCCATATATCATAATCACCTACCTAGTATTAACCTATTCACACCTATCTTAAGTTTACTTAGGCTTCTTTTGAATTGTGTGCATGAGACATGTTTTTCATGACATGAGACACCTATTCACATGTGCTCTTCCACTTGTCAAGTGAGCTCACAAGTGTCCCACTCATAGAGGGGTAGTCAATAATTGAGTCCTACCTTCCTACCTCCTCATCCTTTCCTATATACGCAAGGCTTGATCATTGTATCATACACTCTTCATTTTAAATTGATATACATTCTACTGTGCATTTTTTATTCACATGTGTAATTTTTTTCATGCTTTCATATCTTGGCATTCTCCAACAATATGGAATTTTATACAAGTCCTACTACATAAATGCAAAATATTTTGGATTATAATAGTGTTAATTCAATTCATCCTAGGGACACATTAAATTAAATATGAAGTGAGTGTTAAGGATATTGTAGTATTCTTTAACCAGGTCAAGGCCACCCAAGAAATATTAATTTGGGTAGATGAAGTACTAAAATGAGAATTACGACTAATTTGGGCAAAGCTAAAGTAGTATGTTTGAGTGATAAATGGATTATAGGGACAATGGATGCACTAAATAAAAATAAGAATATGATAAGAACATTTAAATAGAACCTTATGCAAAGTGGCATAAAAGTGAGAAGGAAACATACTAAGGATATGCACATTTCCCTTGTACAAAAAATATTTTCTTCAAAATGCTAAGAACCTTGAGGTTTCTTCTTATAAATATTTATAAATACAAAAAATCTAAGTGCGTGACCATTAATAATCATGTGTTTTAGAAGGGAGGGTATGATACAAGCCACATTATTAGTTAAGGTCAAAGGTGTTGAAAAATTAAAAGAGTGGAATGATAAATTTAACTTTCTTATATACATGTTATCACATATTGAAAAAATGTTATTATGTGTGAAAAAATTTCCTACAATTTACTCTATGAGTAAAAATAAAAAAAATTAGTCAAAGTGAGGGGCATTGCAATAACATTTGAAGTGTAAAATATCAATAGAAATATGGAATAAAATGAGCATACATCATGGAACTCATTCAATTAACATCTATACAAGTAAGTTATAGAATGGTTAAAAATGAGTACCCAACCAAAATAATGTTGAAATAAAGAAAATCTATTAATAAGTGTAAGATATAAATTATTTTTTAAATGTAATTTAGAGAAAAAATAAAGAACTTATAAAATATACAAAAATAATTAATATACACTTTAGTTTTGATTATTTTAAATGATAAAATATTTGAGATGAAAACCGAAAACCAAATTCTATTATCACTTAGAGTAAACATTATCTAGTGCATGTAGATGGACTATAGTTAAAATAAAAGAATTAAAGTAGTAACACTTTTTTTAACAACTAACACAAGAACATGACTATTTACATGAGACAATAATCAACCAATCCTCCTACCACATCAACAAAATATGAATTAAAAAATCAAATTGTATTTTAAAAATAGCACTTTAACTATCAAACCCTATCATAAATCTATCCAAAACTTATTATAAAGATCAATACATACCTCGATTGATGATGAGAAAGAAAATTAGTTATCCATCCCCAAGTTACCATAACTTCTCCCACATGAAATTCATTAAAGGCACAACTTGACTTCCCACAAACCATACTATTTCTGACATTCCGTGGGATACATTGACCAAAGTGGATATTTTGAGTATAAGTCAGTGATTAATTGTTACCATTGAATTTGAACCACAAAAATTTCTTAGCATGCATAGAATCTAATATAGCTAAGGGAGAGGGGTTGATTGTGGGTCATAGATGTATCATGGGGATGGAAGTTGATAGCTTGAGCCCCACTTAATAACAATAAAACACCCTTTTTCTAAATCTCTTAAATATTAATATGAGAGGACAAATATATGCTAAATCATAATTATATCCTATCTTGGGTAGAGTAAATATTTTCCACCTTCCCAAAATTAGGTGAATGCAAATAGATATATATATTTCCATAATATATTCTTATCTTTCACCTTTGAAGTTCTCTTGAAATTACATTAATACTCAGCTAAAACCACATGTGATATGGCCTTAACATCCACAAACTTTTTAAAAAAATGTCCAACATCACTTTTCTATAGAACTAAATGTGCTTCACTCTAGTTCAATATAAATGTTTGCTTGACAAGGGCTCAAGACTTCCATGCCCATGAGTGATTACAAGTCTGGTTAGATTGATGACACAAGATCATTTTTGGCTCTTTTATTACTTCCTCAATTTTTCCTTTAGAATTTGTTGGAAAGGCAGGAGAAATGATGAAAGAAAGATGGGGCTAGGATAAAAAATGGTAGTAGTAGCTCTAGTAGTGGTGTTAAGCAACAAGGGGGAAGAGGTAGATGATCGGGGAAAAATGCTTAGGATCGTTAATGTTTTGTGCACGATATGAACATAAAATTAAAAACTATAATAAACTTTTAAAACTGCCTAAATTTCTTTCACAATATAAATTTAGTCTAGAATACTAATTTATGCTTAAATATTTTTATAAGGAAGAAATTAATTAATTAAATTATCTTTAGTTATGTTAGAAGATATTTGTACATCAAAAAATCTATATCAACACCAAAAAAAATCATATTATAATTATACATACATACATACATATATATAACTAAAATTATAAAAAGGAAAATACAAGTATATAATATTTATTTATTTTTTAAATAAAACAACTCTCACTAAAAAATAGAACTTCAAATAAAAATAAAAATAAAATAATCAATGCAAATAATAAATTAAAATGTAATATTTCTTAAGTAAATAAATTAAGTCAAACTTTTTTTAAGATGTATTTAAGATATTTATATTAATATTAATGCTTATGTAAATAAAAAATTCAAAATAATTTAAATAGATTTATATCTATATTAATATTATGATTTTGTACATAAAACTATCATGCCTATCTTTAAAAAAAATAGACATCTTAAGAATTTATTTTTTCAATATTCTACATAAATCTTTCTAAAGAGTTGATATATTTATTTAAGAGATTTTAATTTTAATTTAAAACTATTATATATAGAGAAAGGGGCATTTGGTTTATTTAATTCAACTAAGATGTAGTTTACTTAATTCAAATCTAATACACAAAAGAATTATATATTTTTAGTTCTATAATAATATGTTGGTTATTTATTTAAAAGAAATTAAACACATTTATACATGAGATGCTTTTATATTAGTGTATAACATCTCTTGACGTAACATTAAACAAACATATTTAAAAATAAATAAAAATCAAATTTTTTTTTTGTTACTTGACAACTTCAAACACCAAAATTCTCGCTATTAGCTACCAAAGCATATGCATTCTTTGGTATTTTGGCATACTAAATGCCAATATACTAGTTGTTTCCAATTGGGCTAAAGAATCCCAATTTAAATGTGTCATTATTTAAAATTATTGTCATATTTCTAGTAAGTGGGGTTCTATAGAAATTCCTTCACAACTAAATATTTTTATAGTCATAGGTTTTGTATGCACCATAGAAACCATATTGAGACATGCATCTCTAGGCACAAACTAGAACATGCACCAATAACTACTTTGAAATACATACAATTGTCTTTATTTGAACTTAGTTACAAAAAAACATGTAAGTGTGTTGAAGGAAATGATGTGTAAATCAAATACAAACCAAAGCTATCATTTCCAACGTTTAGATAGCATATTTCTTTTTTTGCAATTTTTAGAACTCAACTAAAAATTTTGCCATCCCAAGTTTCAGTCTCCCAATAAGATACATAATTGTTCCATGTTAGCACATACTATTTGGGCTCAGATGGACATATGCATAAGGGAAAAAGCACAGGAGCAAGATCCAATGAGTTTTTCCAAAAGACTAGCTTTTTAGTATATGATTTCTTCACAAGTTTAAATAGTATTAAATAGTTAAAAAAATATTATTACAATAGTATTATCTTTTAAAGTTAAATACCAATAAAAGAACTCACTATCAAAATAAATATAGCAATTATAATTAAATTTATAGGTTAAATAATGTTTAAGTTTAAATAATGTGACTCTATTTCATTTTAGAATGCATCATCTATTAAAAAAATAAAAAAGAACACAATATAATATTTTTAGATATTGGAGTAAGAATTTCAAAGAGGTTCATCCTTTTATATACAATTTGAGAGATGCCACTAGAATTTAATAAGTGTGATACATGTTCAAGATTCTGTATGTTTATAATAGCAACACTAACAAACCAATAAGTCACTAAGGTGACTTTATTACCAAGGTGGTAATAATAGAAACACTAAAAAACCACTAGGTGACTATGGTGACTTTATTACAAAGGTAAGCATAATATTCTAAAAGTCACATTTGAGGTTTATTGTAGTAAAAACTAAACATACTGACACAATCACTTAAAATAAATGGAAGCATGTACTTTTTAGAATATTTTGTTTGAAAACAATTCATTAACCAAGTAGACCTCCATCAAGCTACCTAATAACCCTCATAAAAATGTAGCTCATGTTCTATATTCATGAGTTCTCATATTACAACCTCCCAAAACTCTCAAATAAAAAATCTCTCAAACTGTTTGGAGAATAATTCATGTTGAATTTTATCTACATTAGATCCCTTCTTGACATTAATGTGGAGGCTTCTTAATATGTGAAGTCTTCATCACCGACAATATCTAATAAAATGACCACAAATAGAAAACTAGTTCTTCTCATCTAAAGAGCTATCTCTTAGAAAGAAGTTACCCTGAGATGTGAAAATCCTTTAACCTTAAGTGCCTCTATTTTGCGTTTGCAATCTCTATACTATCTACAAAATGTAGAATTTACTTGTCTCTAAAGGCTTTCTTAGGTGTAACATGGATGGCAAGAGTACAAGAACTATATGTAAGTATATTTAAATTTTTAAAAACAATAGGTGTTAGATTCCACCAATAATACACCTATTTAGAAATTGATTAAAATATCTTAACCTTGTCTCTTAAAACAATCTTACATATTTTGATTGGATAGAAAATGAAGAACTTTAGCATAGTTTTCCACATAGAAAACTAATTGTACATTACATCTTTACCATCCTCTTTTCTTTGCACTATTTTCTTGCATAAAAGGTTTGATGAAGCCTCTTAAATATCAGCAAAAAACCTTTTAAATATTCCTTAAAAAAATTACTTCTTAATGCAAATTTAAAAGCAATAGAAACACAAAAAAAATTCCTTAAAAATTCAATCAAAATTTGCTAAAGGAAGAACAAACATTCTACCCATATCATATGTGTGAATGGAAATATCATTCAACATATAAAAACAATGAGAGTAGTAGAGATTGATATAGATTAGTCAACAACATTGGAGGGTAGTCTAACTAGAGAACTATTCAAATATCATGATCTAGGTGTGGATCCCACCAAAGAGTGCAATTTTTGAATAGATACCTCTACACACAAAACTCTCTTATCTAATATTAGAAAACAAAAAAGACTTGCTCTTACAAATTCTTCAAATAATACAAATCATATAATACTCTAATACCATATCAAAAGAATAAAAGAAAATTGATATTAAATTAAGAATTATAAAAAAACATCCCCTTTAATAAAGTTTTGGAGATATAACCACCTTAAATAAGCCTGAGGTTCATTTAGAATCAGATTCTAAAGGCTAATAAGAGCAACATTAACAAACCACTAAATCATTAGTGGCTTTATTATAAAAATACTAAACAATAGCAAACCGTTAAAGAAAGGCGACTTTAATTTCGATTGCTATAGTTGTCAGCGTCGCTTTGGTCTCCATGGTTGTTCGGGAGAGCAGAGCTTGGAACCTGCAGAGACCGAGCGTCCATCTTCCCTTCCAGCATCTGCACCACTTGCCTTATGCTTGGCCTTACCTGCTCGTCCTTTTCAATGCATAACAACCCTACAACGCATGCTCTTCTCACCTCTTCCATATCTGCCTCCTCGGCAACACCTTCTTCCACAATATTAATAGTGTTCTCCTGGTAAATTTGAGCTGCAGCCCATGTGGGAAACAAAGACTTACTTGGATCTTGCACGTTTAAGTCAAAATTTCTTCGCCCCGAAATGATTTCCAAAAGCATCATACCAAAACTATAGACGTCAACCTTGGGAGTGATCGGAAGGCCGGAGATCCACTCTGGAGCCAAGTACCCTCTCGTTCCTCTTGTAGTGGTCAGCACGCGGCTCACATCTCTACCCACAAGCTTTGCCAACCCGAAATCTGCTAACTTCGGTGACAAATTACTGTCCAAGAGAATGTTTGCGGGCTTTACATCGCCGTGAATGATGCAATCTCTACATTCTTCGTGGAGATAAAGTAACCCTCTTGCAGTACCTAATGCGATCTTAAAACGGATCTTCCAGTCGTGCACCCTCCGTTTACTTTTGGACGTACTTGTGAACAAAAAGGAATTCAGAGAGCCGTTGGGCATGTAATCATAAACCAGTAACCGTCTTGATCCTTCTGCACAAAACCCTCGAAGTCTGACCAAATTCACATGTTGTATGTTTCCAAGAGAACTGATTTCCGCTCGGAATTGCTTCTCATCTTGTCGTGAATCGTTCATTTTCTTTACTGCCACAAGCGTGCCGTCTGGTAGAGATCCTTTAAACACTGAGCCGAATCCTCCGCTCCCCAACACAGAGCTGAAGTTCCTAGTTGCAATCTTCAACTCCTTGTAACTAAACATTCTAAGAAAAGAGTTCGAGGAACCTGCACGCCTGTCCATCGATCGCAGGCGATGCCTCCGCCAAATGAAAATTGAACAGATTCCCAGAGCAATGGTAAGTGCACCAACAATACCAAGTGCTACGCCTACAATACTTGTGGTTTTGCTTTTCGTTGAGTGTTGAGAGGCACTTACCCGAATGAAGACATTTGAATTGCTTTTTGTTGGAGTCGAGTTCCGCATGTTTAGCAAGTCTCCGGACCAGATTTGACAGGGCCCTGAAGACGGATTGAAACTAAACGCGTTGCATGAGCAGTTGCGGAGGCAGGCCTTCTGGCAATCTTTCTTTGTGGATGCAGGGTATGAGAAAGCGTTATCATTCCGCAAAGTTACACCAAAGTCGATGAATCCATCAGTGCTGCCATTTACGCCACCGCAGTTTAACGGGCTCTCCCGAATACAGCCAGTGGATGCCCAGTCTTGCGAAACCCAGGAGCAATTGTTTTTGGGCTTGAATCCTTCCTCGCAGCTGCAGACCTGAAGATTTCTGGAGTCGCAGGTTCCGTATGCACCGCAGGGACCATAGACGGCGCATGCATCTCTGGGCACAGACCAGAACATGTTCCAACGACTGCTTTCGAATGAATACTGTCGCCCTTGTCCAAACCTAGTTACCACGAAACGTGCGAGTGCATTGAAGCCAGGAATCAACATGTAAGTTAAATACAAACCAGAGCTATTACTTTCAATGCTGATATTGAATATATGTTTGTCTTCAATTTCTGGAATATTGCTGAAAATTTTGTTGTCCCAAATTCCGGTTTGCCAATACTCTACAGAATTGTTCCATGTCAGCACGAACTGTTTGGCCCCAGACGGATCCACGTGTAGGGAAAAAAGCCCAGAAGCAGGATCCAATGAGCTTTTCCAAGAGACTAGCTTTTGCTGTCCACCGAACCTCATCCCTGGCAACAAGGTATCTACAGGATTGTCGAAACTCTGCCAAACAGTTTCACTTTTATTGTCATCGCTCAGCATTAAAAAATTACCAGAATCCTGTAACACAGCCCGGGAGGCCCTTTTTGTTGTGTTGACTGACCAGATATAAGCGCCCTCTGCATCCAACAGTTCCAGATTACCTTGTCTTGACAGCTTCAAAACGCCAGATTGGTTTCTGGCGGGAGTCTCCCTGTTGGCCACCCAAACATACGTCTTCTCTGGTATTTTGGCATACCAGATGCCAATATACCAGTTATTGCTTCCATTTGGGCTGAAGAATCCCAATTCAAAGGTGCCATTGTTTGAAATTATTGTCTGATTCCCAGCAAGCCAGGCGCCCAACGAAAGAGTATCTCCAGCCTCGACTGCAGCACCATTACTCTTCAGTTGAATAAACATCGCAACTGCGAAAAACAGGCTTAAGCATAAATTTGCCCTGTTTTCGTCCATCGCCATTAAATTTAATATGTTTCCAAGAGATCTTCTAGGGTGGAAAGTCACCTGAAAGAGAAACCTCACAACAAAGAGGCTATAAAGTTTAATGGCGACTTAACTGTATTTAAACCGAAACAATCAAGTTGCGGGTAAAAATTTCCCTCTCCTGGTGCGTGTCAAAGGGTTCCCAGACGCGCTTGTTGCAGTCAATACATTTGCAAAGTCAAGTCGTCTAGTGGAAGATAATAAAAATTGACAAGAGGATTTATTGAAAAATAAATAGATTTTTGGGTAAAGGTCTTCCCTCCAGAATATTATCTAGCCACACAAGTTTTTATTTATTTATTGATGTTTATTTTTTACAGTTTTAATTGTATTGTTATAGCTTTTTAGAGTATAAGATTTTAGTGCTTTTTCCTTTTCTTTTAATTATATCAATTTTAAAAATTGGTTTTAATTATAATATTAAATAAAATTTATCTTTGTCATTTTCTATTATTTATTTTAATTTTTAAAAGTCTTTCCTTATATTATTTTGGAGCATTATCTTATAATTATATAATTAAGAAGGACTGTATTATAATTTATAAGTATTGTAATTAATTTCATGTTTATTATATTTAAATTGTATACATTGTAAAATAATTATTTTTAATTGTAAGTGATCTCATCACCCTTATTTACTTTTGTTTAGTTAATTTATAAAATATTTTGTTAATAAACAAATTGAAGAGCATTACCTTTCAAGATTTAATGTTAATTATTTTTATATGATTCTATTGAAATCAAAATACAAGTTTTAAGTTACCTATTTTCTTAAATCCTTTTGAAAAAGATTAGAATTAAGATAACACATATTGTTGAGGGATTAAAATTAAAATTTAAATCTAGATTTTCTCCATAATGAAAAAGTATCCACTATAGTATTTATAATTTTTTGGTGGGAAATATGATAACCTTACTCAACATTCACATTTTTTTCCCCATATTTTTCTTTAGAATTTTTATAAGTGTATGCTTTTTTTTTACATTGCATCTGGGACGAGATATTTTTAATTAGATAATAATGTATTTTAAAATAGTATATATTATGTTAATTATATCTATCTAAAATATGTCAAGATTTCGGTCTCAATGACACTCTAGATTAATATCTTTGTTTTCACATCACCTCAATCCCTACCTCTATATAGTTTGTTAAGGTATAAAATTCATTCATTCTATTATCTTTCTCTTATCATCTTCTTGATTATAGATGAGGAAGTGCGATCCAAAATATTGATGGTAAAAATCATTAGATAATATAATCTATTAAATTTGATACACATATTATAGATTGTTGAAATTTGATGTTGTTGGTTACTTCACATTGATAATTATGAATATTATATCACATTTTATATCAATGGAAAATAACTTCAATTGAGTACTTTCTTGTTTTCTAATTTCTCACCCAATTTATTTTGCAAATATTTTCTTTACATTTCATTCCTATGTCTACTTTGGTATAGGTATAGAGTAAGAATGGAAGAGAAGTATGAAAATAAATTATAATTTTCAGATGGTTTAGATAATCTATTTGTAGGAGAAAGGATAAATATTTTAGCACATTCTTTCTTATTTTAAACTCTCAATCTTTCTACATGTGGAATTTATAATTTTACTATGAATAAAAAAATATTGTTTTCTTTTTGATAAATGAAAGTGGCTTTTAAGGGAGCCATACCTAAAGTACATATAAGGGATACATCATCCTGTCTTGTTTTACTTAGAATCTGCATCACATTTCATTCTGCCCTTTCCTCGACAAACAAAACCCTACCCAAGACCATATTACATTGTCTTGTAACATATAGATTCGGTAGGAAAAAATTCAAAAACCTCCATCATGGACTGTTCATGCTTCCTCCTCCTCATCGTTTTCATGTGTGTTCATCATATTACAAGCATCCTCCATGTCTGCAACAATATCCGCGAGGGGCACCCCCATCTAGTCTAGTAGAAACCCTATGCCTACAACCGCTTTTCCCCATCTCAGATTCATGATCATGTTTGATCCCCAAATGAGGAATGGTACAAATGATGAATTAAAATCTTAGTGCAGTCCTTACCAGCAACCTATCCGGTTTGAGACCCCTGTCCACCACTGCCATGTCTAAAATGTATGTCATACACCGTCTCCTTCCCAGTCATTCCATGAATATAGATGCCATGTCCGCATTCGTTTTGAACCTCTGATCTAGTTCGACGTATTCCTCACCTAAAATCATCTTTGTTGCTTGCAGAACCATCACAGATTGGAACCTAAAAGTGTTTTTAAAATGCCCGTCTGTAATCCTTCCCGTAAAGGCAACCTAAGGCCCTTGGGATTTAAAACTAAAGGTGGCTTGCATATCTACAAATGTCCATCTCTGCCCATTCACCTAATTAATAGAGCTCACCAGTTAATTCACATGTGGGTAAACCACCTCCTTTGCCAATGTTAAATTATAGATCATCTTGATTGTATGCCATCAAACCCATTTCAACCCTCGCTACATTAAAGGCCTCTCTCGCTTCGTCCTCTGCACACTCTAGCTCATGCTAGATGTCCTCCAACCTTAATCTCCCAGCTTCCACATTCATTTCTATTGCCCCATTTTCGAGGAAGTCTGTGAGACTATTTCCCTCTTTATACACATGCCGGCGGTTCTTGAAATATTTTTCTTCCAAGAGGTTCCATATTGATTTAATGAATTTATTAACCTTCCAACGGATTAGATTCCTCCATACGGTAGTTATAGTTATAAATGACTACCATTCTATATGAATTTTTTGAGATTTAGGTTTTGAAATGTCTTTACAACTAGTCAGACCATTTGGAACTTGACCTTATTATTAATCCCTTCCATCAGTTTCATCATTTCCACTTCCATGATATTACCTTTCTGATCTCTCACTATAATCTCGTGATAGACACAGCTAGGTTCCCACTTGCAGCCTCATCCAAATTTACTTTCATCCACCCTTCACTTGGAGGGGTCCAACTCAGATCTAATCTTCTTTTTAGGGATGAATTAACTCGCTCAACCTATTGAATGGGGGATAAAATAATATTGTTAGCAATATAAGGTGAAAATTATTAATTTTTAAATGGAGTTCTTATAATCATTCCATGTATCATTTATTTTTTATGCCATGTAAATTGTCCTAGCATTCATTTTCTCTCATGAATTTCTACTCATACCTACAAATCACACCCATTTCCCTTCAATATTTGTATAGTTTATAAAACTCTACTCATTTACTTCTAAATCATAATATATCACATCACACAAAGAGATAAGAGAACCTATCAAGATTTATCATTTGTATTATATTTGCATGTTCATGTGTATAGAATCGACTCTTAGATTGAGGTTAGTTTGATTATTGATTACCTTAAATTTATATAAATGACCTAGATATTTCATGTAGGAAGACATTTTATTCCTCTACATTTTTGGTGAAGCTAAAGGTTTCTTTTTTTATCCGTGTTAAGTTAGTAAAAAGTGTAAATTTAATATTACTTCCTCTATAAATATTAGGTTTCACGAATATAATGATCAAAATAATCTATTTAATCTAGCTAATAATCATGGAAAATCACATGGTAGAAATTAGAAACCTAGAAACTAAGAAGAGTGAGAGGTCTCAACTAATTTTTATGGTTGATATATTGGAAATGTTCTGAAATTAATGCAAGGTTTAGTTTGTACTCATAGTTTGGATCTTTCTCCTCACAACCTTAAACTTGTTTGTAGTTTTGACCTTTGACAAACCAAGGTTTTAGTACATATAAAAAGCCTTTTCTTGATGCCTATAATTGAAAATTAAAGGTTGGGAAACACCATTATGACTTGCTATGGAAATGGATAATCATTGAGACATCCTAAATTACAATCAATCCCTATTGATATATTCATTAATCTTTTAGCAATCAAAAGATACACTAATCAATGTATTAAATAGATGTACATGTACTTCATGATGATCTTATGTAATGATATATTCAATTATTTCTTGAAAAAAATTCAATGAATAGCCAAGTAATAGATTAAGTGAATGAAGGATCTATGGTTTTATATTATTGATCTAATCCTTATGAATAATGCAAATACAAAGGAAATAATGGATGTAAAATATTTGAATAGTTGATTATGGATTCTTGATGATTAGAATAAACGAGGGGTGATATGGACCTTTATACAACTCTTGGTGCATAAATGCAAACATTTTTGATGTGCATGTTGATGGATTATATAATAAAGTTATGTCAAGTGATCTTAGAGCCACACTAAATTAAATTTGAAGAGCATGACTAGGTTATTGTAGTAGTCTTTAATTGGTTCAAGGGCACCCAAAGAATCTTGATTTGGATAGAGGTAGTACAAATATGAGAACCAAGGTAGTCTTGAGCAAAGTTAAAGTAGTATGTTTGAGTGATAAATGGAAGTTAGAGTCAATGAATCTGCTAAATCAAACAAAATCATATGCTAAGACTATTTGCATAGAACCTTATTCAAAGTGGTTTAAAATTAAAAAGTAAAGTACCAAGGATATGCACATTTCCCTTCTACAATAAGCTTGTTCTTAGGAATGCTAAAGAGGGAAGTCACTCCATATAAATATTTATAAATACTGAAGATACAAGTGCACGACCATTAATAGTCATTTATTTTAGAAGGGACGGTATGGTGAAAGTGACAACATAAGTTAAGGTCAAAGGTGTGACATAATTAAAAAGAGTGGAATTTTAATGATTGCCTGGTCATGCATGTGTAAATATTTTTAAAATCTCCTACATTTTATTATTTGAGGGTATGTGTAGGATCATGATGGGCCAAAAACTGGCAATATTATGGGTATTTGTAGGGTATGCGGCTGGTGACCTTTTTTAACCTAAAATTGATGAAATGAAAAGGGTTTTTAAAGGAGATTCTTAGCTTTCCACCAATATAAATTATGCTTTAATTTGAATTCAATAAATAATTATTATTCATTTTCTATTAGAATTATGACTAAAGTTCTGATTGATAGGCTGATTGAAAAACATCTATAACTTTCAAACGGTATCACATTTTTTGAATCTAAAACATACATCACATTCTATGTTTCACATACTGTAGGATTAAAAAAAGAAAAATGAAATTTCATGAATTTTTGACCAAGTTAAGGTGGTCAAACATACGAGTTTTTATATTTTTAAAAAGTAATAAAATTCAAAATTATTATTTGGAAAAAAATATAAAAAAATATATCACACATATGAGAGTACTTATATATATAAAAAATATTTAATATGGACCTACTTCTTATTTTTTCCCTAAAATTTAAGTACTACTGCATTGAAATTTCAAATTTTCACCAAATAGATTTTATTTATTTTTAAATAAACCTAGTAGTTTAGAAACTACATTCAATATTCTACAGATTCTATTCTTACATATTTTTGAAATAATATAGATAACTTATTCAAATTTTTACGTCAAGTTGCCTAACACTGATTTTTTCTGAATTTTTTGCCACTTAAGGGCCTATTTTTTCCATGATGATCCTGCACATACCCTTGAGTAACAATGAAAAAATTTAGTTCAAGCAACATATATTGTAATATCATTTTATGCATAAAATGTCAATACAAATATGGAAGAAAATGAGTATAAATCATAGAACCCATTCAATTCACATTTCTCTAAGTAAGTTATAGGATAGCTAAAATTGAGTACACAATTAAAATAATGTTGTAATAAAGAAAATCTATTAAAAAAGTAAACTATGTTTCTTTAAAAAAAAAAATTTATAAACAAATCAAATAAACTTATTATATACATGAAAATACTTGTCATACAATTAATTTTGTTTTTCAAATGATAAAATGTTTTAGTACAAAATATCTAGATTCTAAAATCAATTATGTTAAACCTTCTCTAATACATGTAGAATAGACAATAATCAAAATAAAGAATTAAAATAGTACAATTTTTAACAGCAGACATGAGACAAATACCTATCCTCCTATCACATCAACGACATACAAATAAAATATAAAAAATCTATTTGAAAAATATCACTTTAACCACAAAACTCTCTCCTAAAGCCATCTAAAAATTAGAATAAGGAACAATAGGTACCTGAATTGGTGATGAAATAAAAAATAGTTATCTGCCCCCAAGTTACTAGGTTACCATAAGATCCAAACGCTCAGCTATACTAAGAGATCTTCTATATTGACATCAAGAAATGTCATATTACTATTGTATACATAATCAATACATATTTATTTCACTTGAATTAAAAAGTATTTTTTTCTTTGCTCAAGGTGTACAACATCTTTTTTCTAGAAGTGATTTGAATTCCTATTCTAAGGAGACGTTGCCTAATCAATTCAATCTTTGCTCGTGATTTTTTTAGAATATATTAAATTATTCTAGAGATAATTGTGACAAATCCTTTGATTATTCAATAGCAATAAGAATAGCTGGAAACCTCTCTAGCATAATCCTCAATATACCCACCATTATTCTTTGATCATCATGAGTTTTTCATATATCCTAGTTTGATTGACAACATCTATTGCATGGATAAGGAAGTTATTCATTGATTCAAAATATCTCCTTCATGGATTTTGAAACTCTCTTCTTAATATTTGTAATCTCACTAACTTCATTTCTTAGTAGTTGATAAGAATTTTGTTGGTTATCCCATTATTTCTTTGAATTATCAAATACTACTACAATCCTTGGAAAGATAGACCCCTCAATTTCTTTTTTGATGAAAATTAATGTCTTTTTACCCTTCTTTCAATTTTCATAAAATAAATCCTTTAGAGCTTGAGTGAGTGAATTATATTTGATATGATCTTGGGGTCCTAGATATAATTTTTCTAGTAATTCATAAAGCTCTTATGATCCAAAACAATATTTATCTATATACTTGCATATTCATAATTCTTAGAACTGAAATGTAGAATTGATGGTTGTGTAATATTTCTATTGACATTGGCAATCAAAAATCAACTCATTTGCTAAGACTATTATATTTTGCTACCAACTTGATAGAACAAGTAGAGACTCAAGAGTGTGTAGAAGAAAATTATTATTTTTATAATAATATAGTATAATGATACTAAATTACACACACCCACGCATGAGAATTTATAGTCAAAATTATTGATTTTATTGATAAAAATTCTTTATCATAAGGACACACTTTTAAAAAAATCATCATCCTTTGTTTTTTTTTTGATTAAAAAAACCGAGGGAAGGACTTGAACCTGTATAGAACAAAAACAACATAGAAACAAAAAAACAGAGAAAAAAATCAAGCAAAACCAAATCTTGAACCCAAAAAATTCACCCCCAAGTGCTTGACATGCAAATGGAGTCCATCTTAAGAATATTTTTTCTCCTTTTCTGTATAATTATCCAAGAAGATTCATTAACCAAATATTTATCCTTTAAAAAAGAAAGGAGAGAGACCCCCTCAAAGTGTCTAACTAATGGAACAATACCAAAAGAAGAACAAGGTGGAGAAGAAACAACCTTGTCTAGAACCAAAACATGAGGAACAATAGGTTAAAAAAAATTTTGAGTAGCAAGATTATTAGTCATTTGAGTAAGAGGAGGAGTCACAAGAGGCGAGTGAAACTCCGAATCCTCACTAAAAATAATAGAATCTTCTAGGTGTACACACTAAGATGGTTCTAGGTAGAGCATTCTTCCACCAAGTGGAAGATGACACTTTATAAGAGCCATGGGGACAGTCATAGGTCAAGTGCTTAGTGACTAAAAATGTTTGCAATGAAATGAGACACACTCATAATCCAAAATCTGGGACCATGACTCTAGCCATTAACTTGAAGCACAACCTCACAAGGAAATGGTTTTGACAAATCAACCTCCACTAAAAAATGTGCATATGAGGTGTGGGTAAGGTTCTTAGAAGAAAAATCCACTTTCATGAACCTACCAAGAGCATTACTGTAAGGGGAGATAAGGAAATCTTACACAAATAGGTAAAATATCAATGGATTCCTCCAAAGGGTTAAATGAAGGAGCCCCATACAAAATCTACATAGGATGAAAATTACATTCCAAAAACCCATTATCTACAACAACCTATCTATCCTTAGAAGAATCAAAACAAACAACAAAAAACCCTTGGTAGAAGGGTAAATCTTGATCTTTCCCTCCACTAAAGGTGTCCAATGCTTTGAGATCCAATGATGTAGGTTAGTAAGAGAATGCTACAATCAAAAAAATCTATAGATCAAGCCCTTTCGAGGGAAGAAATCAATATAGTCGATTACTTACTACCCAAGAGAAATCAGAGGCAAGAGACACCTATGGACACACAATAATAGAAATAAACTCCACCATATTAGACTTATGACAACAAAAAAAGAGCTAGATAAAGGAAAAACCAAACCGAAAGGAGATACATCTAGATTAGAACATGGAGAACCACTCATAACTAAAGGCACAAACATCTCCACGATAGAGGAAAAATGATTCAAAGTAGAACCCTCCCTCATAGGGGAACACTAAGGGCCAACAGGAGCAAGGAGAATCAAATCCACCACTAGATCATGTATGCAGTAGGGAAAAAATTCATTGAGTAGGAGAAAAGAAATTGAATGAGCAAGAGAGTTGGAGGAGCAAGAGAGTACCATCATCAACCTTTGTTATGTTACTCTATGTGTGTGTGCAATTTGTATGATTTGTACTTTAACTTTTTATTCTTGTCTTGAGATCAAAGTTTCTTACTTGACTTGATAATCAAATGCAATTTTTCCTTGTACTTTTAGCTTCTAACATGTCTTTCACTCTAAGTCTATAACTTGATTTGACATACCTTATACTCTCGGTATGACTTGTGCTATTTCTTCTTTATTTACATACTCTAAATATCTAACTTGACTTGCACTCCAAGACTCTACAATGACTTGACATGAATCATAATATTTGCATGATTTTGGATTTTTAGAAAAGTGATCCTATTTTCAATATCTAGATCACTAAAAATCAATCATTTTCCAATAAACATTGTAATCGAGATTGGTAAAGGTAAGATATTGATTTGCAACCTAAAAGGTGAGTCAATCAACCTTGGATTTGATTCTTTGAAATCCTTACAGATTGAATTTTGATGTGATGCAATGATTGTTATTTCCTTTGTTTTTTCATGACATCTTTGTCAAGTGAATGTTCTTTACACAATGTCATCAAATCCCAATGATTCTTAACTCATATGTGTGTGCCCTTATTTTCGTACCCTTTTTTTTAGGTACTTTCTATGCACATTAAAATTTTCTTTGTTTTCCTACATCCATTTCTTGGTGACACATAGATTCAATGGACCTGTCTTGGCTCTCCATTTTTGCATTATAGGGGGGTTTCTACTGTTGGTGCTAATTCTTCCTTGGTTTCATTTTTTGGAGTGATCTATGTATCTAGCTCTTTTTTGTATGTACTAGGTGGACGCAATGATTGGTTGCCCATGCATTTTGGTGAGATGGAGAATTTAACATATAAACATTCTTGGATTCCTATTTCTATAGGTGACCATATATTTTCACTTCATTAGTGTTCTTTCAACTATTAGTACCTATGCAATTTGCATCTTTTATTTTTAGATGTTTTCCTTTGTTTTCCATCCTATTTGAGTAGTATCGTTGGGAGAACTCATGCAGATTCTTGTCTTCTTGATCTTAATCATCATTTCTTTTGGAGGAGGTTCTTTATTTCGATACTATAACACTCATCATTTGATAGTTTTCTACAAATTATTTGTGTTTATGCAATGTTCTTTATTTTCCTATTCTTTTTGGGACATCAATTTGGAGGCTTTTCAATCCTTCATTTTCCTTTATCTCTTTTGGAGAGGAGTTTTTCCCATGATATTTTCTCCCCTTTTCCCTAATTGTGAGATATTATATTTTTTGTACATGGTCACCTCATGAAGCCTTGTTTTTTGGGACCCATCATTCATTCTTTGTTTTTTATACACTTACATTTTAGGGATTTTAGCTACTTCCTAAGTTCAATTTAATTGGGTGTTATAGTAATCATGCATTAGCTAATAATTAATTAATCTTTAATTGATTGTTAGTCTAATTATTTCATATACTTAAGCTAAACTTATGAGTTATTTTTTATTGAGATATTATTAGATCATTCTATCTCACAATTAATTAATCTTTAGTTGATTGTTAATCTAATTATTTCATATACTTAAGCTAAACTTAGGACTATGTTTTTATTGAGCTATTATTAGATCATTCTATCTCATCACATAGGATGTTGACACTTTTCATGATCTCATCCTTTTATCATTTAGGGTTGATCCTATAAAGCACTCACCCTTATTGTATTATCTCAAATATTTCCTTGAATATTCTTGAGGTTCATTTTGTAAGTTTTTTTAGTTGAGGATATAGAAACTCATTATTTGCAACTCTCTTTGTGTGGAATGTGTTTTTTTTTTCATTTTTTGATCTTGCATCTCATATTTATTCACAATTCTAACAATAATTTAGTAAAGAAGAATTTATATTGTTGCATATTTAAGATATAATTTGTAAGGCTTGATAAGAATACCATATTTATCTTTCTTCTAAAATAAAATATTTAATTTCCAATTCATTACTTTTATTGATCTTTGATAAGTTGAACATTTCTTTGTGACAACCTAACTTTCCTAAATGTCAATAGAAATGTAGTTCAACCATGAAACCATCATGCAATTTTATATGAAAAGAAATTATGAGTATCAAACTCCAAGACCGAAGCAGATAATAATAGAAAACACAAATTATTCATTCATGTTGAAAAGAGAAAGCTATAGAATCACAACTTGCTAAAGTTGTTGCAAAATCATAAGTAAAGGAAAAAGATTAAAATTTGTTTTACATAAATTTAGGCCACCATTGACTTAAGCTATGAAACTTGAAGGCCATGGCCAATATTACCCATGTCTTTACACTATTGCAAAATTTTAGCTTCTTCTTCATCAAATAGGACTATTTGTGGCCCCTTCCTTTTTGTGGATGTCACACTATTGAGCCATTCCCACAAATTGCTAGGCGGGATTTCCCATTTGATCATTGAACCTCTAATTGACATTTGATTGTCCTCAACTTCTAGCTCTTCATCAACAACATCTAGAATATTGAACATCACTCCACGAGGTACTCTAATTAAGCACCTCCCACTTGATCTTTTCCTCTTCTGCCCTAGTGCCATGATTATTAGTGATCATGTACATTGTAAGCCATAAAGTGTCAAAAAAATAGTGTTGAAAGTGGTAGAAAGAAGTTGAAATCATTATTGAAACAACCAACAAACCTAGGAGTACCATTGTTTGCATTCTGAAAGGAGAATGATGTTTGTCATTACCTCACAACATGGAGAGCAGACATCAACAAACATATGGATGTATATAAATTTATATAAGTATACATTTATCTATGTAATTATATGTATATGTGTATATATAATTACACAAATATAATTACACAAAAAATCATTGATATAAATTGCAAAACATAAATTATAATCCCATAATAGTGGTTTACAATTTTTGGCCAAACTAGGCACTGAAATTATTATTTTTAACTAAATCTTCACATTCGGGCACCTATAGCGGCTAGACTATGAGAAATTTGAAGATGGTGCAAACTAGAGTCTCATCAAATTTTGTCTGTAGATTCTAAAAATATTTTTTTGAAAATTTTTGGAATCAAATTTCACTTCTTTTCCATCTCTCCCACGAAAATTGATTTTTTCGAAAACAACATTTTAAAAATGATGCACACCATATAACACATAACTTTTTTCCATGAAGGATAAAATTATAATTCTTTCAAATTTAGATTTGTAACTCTGATATCTAGTGCTTCCACTTGGTTAGATAGTTTTTATTGAATATTTTTTCCTTAATCCGTTTCAAAGTCAAACAAATTACAATTCAGACACAGTGCGACTGTATAACGCATAACTTTTTTTGTATATGTTAAAATTTAATTTAATTTTTTTTGTTGGATCAAGGACTTCAATATCTGGTGCACTCATATTTTTCCTTTTTTTTTTTGATAATCTTCTATTTTTCCATATGTGAAGAACAAAGAAATTCATTTTCAAGGAAAAACCTATGTTTAATAAAACTTTAAAAAAAAAATACATAACAATACCAAAACATATTAAAATTATATTCATTGGATAGCTTGTTCTGAGGAATACCATAATCATTTGAAATAAATTTTAAATGAATTCATTTGATCCCCCAAAAGCCAAATCAAAAGTGATTTTTTATCAGCATTTTGATAGGTGTAAAGGAGATGCATTTATAGGTATGGTTTAAAACTAGCGAGGTTGTATCCAAGGGGTTTTGATCTAAGGTGATTTGATTAAAACCTCTTCAATTGGAATCCTTAAAATGGAACTTTTTAAGGCTTAAATCATTATATTTTCTAAAAATATGTGATTTCAGCTAAAAATCGTTCCTCTCAGGAATTGTAAACCACTATTATGTCAACATAGGTGAGATTAACATGTAATTAAAACTATTTTATCATTCAAATCTGCTCAAAAGTCAATGGGTCTAATTCATGTTAGCACCTTTTAAAATTATTTTGGCACCCATTACAAATCACACCTACACATTAATCACCAAACATTAGCACTGGACAACAAACACATTGCACCCTAATTAAACTTCATTTGGGGTCTGATTAATGCATATGACTAATTTTTTTTTGGGTATCCCATTCTTTTCCATCATTTTATTTGGGTTTACATATATATATGTACATATAGATGTATTTATATGTATTTGTATAGATATATGATACTACATGTATCTATGTATACATATAATTACATAGTTACATGTATGCATATATTTGTACATATACATATATATCTATAGAAATGTGCATATATGTATGTATGTAGATATATCAATTTACAAAGCACATTATATAGAAAATGAAAGAAGTTGTGTTGTATTCAACATCGATAGGATATTAATTTTAACAGAGGTAGATCAATTATAGACTTGGGCTTTTCATAAATGTGCACAAAAAAGTAACCAAGGTTTTCATAATAATAATTACTCACTCACATGAATACAGAAGTTTGTTTTCAGATGGATGTCGAATATTCCAGGCAATGGTTTCATGAGATTAATTCCTTAAGCACACAAATTTGGAAAAAACCAAGCAAGGGTTTTAACATATATGGTGTATAATAAATGGAGAGAAAGAAATATTCATTTAAGTCCAAAAAACTCATGGGAAAAATCAACCACCATGACTCAACAAAGTCAAACAACACATGGTGAAAAGGTATATAAGAGGAATGATTTATTTCATAAACAAGTAGTAATAATTTTTCAATTAGCGAATAAACCCTTCAAGAGTCCTGAAAAATGCAGAAGAAAATGATTAACCAATACCATTGTTTTCATTTTGAAAGAATAGGAAAAGGATACACACATATATATCAATTTGCTCAATGAACAAGAGACAAGAGACACAAAATTTGTAAATGAATGTGTACAATGTTATCTATAAAACACTGTACACATTCATTTACAAATTCAAACACACAGCTTATTGAATTTGTAAATGAATGTGTACAATGTTACATATATAACTATACACATTCATTTACAAATTCAATAAGTTGTGTTATATATATATATATATCTAACATTGTACACATTCTTTTACAAATTCAATAAGATGCAGAAGAAAATGATTATCTAGTACCATTATTTGCATTTTGAAAGGATAGGAAAAGGATACACGCATATATATCGATTTGTTGAATGAACAAGAGATAGAATATAAAATGGAAAAATATATATATGCTGGCATGTTGTGTGTGCAATGGAAACTAGGAAAATATAAACAAATGCTAGTCTGTTGTATTGGACAACCAAACGAAACGTATTTAAACAAAATTATATATGTATATATATGTGTTTTTGTGTATGTATATACGTATATATACATGTATATATGTATTTATATGTAAGTATATGTATGTGTGTGTGTGTATATATATATATCTTTGTATATGTTTTTAAATACATAATACACATATATTAAATACATATATACAGACATATATATACACACATGCATTTATGCAAAAATATAACATATATACATGTATATACATATAAATAAACCCTGATAAATGACCAAAAATAGAAAAGCATAAATACACATATATGCAGAAATAAATGACAAATATAAACCCTCATATAAACCCTGAAATAAATGACAAATGACCAAAAATAGAAAAATATAAATACATGTATACATATGCAAAAATAATTGACAAATATAAACCCTTAAATAAATGACAAATGACCAAAACTAGAAAAATATAAATACATGTATATGCAGAAATAAATGAAAAATATAGATGACAAAAAAAAAAGAAAATGAACACATAGATTATTGAATTTGTAAATGGGGTTTGTAAGGAAAAACCCATGACCAAAAAAGACCTTTCATTTACTTATAAAGCAAAGTAAAAAGACCCTCCATAAATGTAAATGTTAAATGCACACTTCATGAAAATAACTATAAGTATAATGTATAAAGTATCAACCTAAAACTTGGGATATTAGAGGAATGTGCAGAGGATGTTTATCGATGCTCTGAATTTTGTAGAGAAAAATCTTCAAAAATAGCAATTGTGAAGACGTTGGCTGCTATCTCCCTCTTACTTAGGAATTTGAATCTAACAATTAAATGCATTCAATTTGGTTGTTTTGATTCAAATTTGAATTTTTTTGAGCATTTGAATTTGCAGGTGCCAGTTACACAGGTTTTTAAATATGATATGATTGAATTCTACATTATATTTAGATTTGATGTTTATTTGGGGAGCCTTAAACCAATATTTAATTGTGCAGGTACCTACATGAAATGAAGTAAAGACATGTATCTCCTAGGGAGTGTGTGAAGCCTACCATTTGATACACCCATTTGGCTATATTCTGATTTGATCATGTTGATACTATATGTGTTTTGGACTATTTTGGATGATCATAGACACTTGATGTTATGCTTGTTTTATGTTTATGATGCTATGATGATTATATGCGCGTTATGTTTCCTTTATTGATATGCTCATGTGATTTGGCTATCACAATAGAAATGGATAATTGATTTATGAGATAGAATGATAGGATGCTAAATTTAATTTAGTGATGATGTGATTTCCTTATTATGCCATGACTATATATGAATTGATAGAATATGTTATTGCTAGAGGAAGAATGATTATGGATATTGAATTTTTTGATTCAAAGTTAAATTGTGCTAAATATATCCATATGGATTTGTGATTTAATTATTGATTATCATGCATTGGATATTTTGACATGTGGAAGTTGAGTGTGCAGATACACGCCCATGGCCAATGGGATTGGAGGTAACCAAGGGTACCCAATTGTGTCAGCCAAGTGAAGCCACTATGGTCTATTTGGAGAATGGGCCATAGCCTCTTTGTGTTGTATTTTATTTGTGATTAAATATATTTAATGTTGAATTCTGTGATTCTTTTTTCTTTTAAATTCAATCAAACTTTTGATGGGGGTTTTGGGGCATTTTGGAAATTCTTTTATTATGTTTGAATTTCAATTTCTTTTTGAGGGTTTTTAAAGGTTGAATTAGTCTAGGTTAAATTGGGCTAATTGACCCTTAATTAACCCCTAGGATGGTCACCTATGGGTTAGGGGTCAAATCAAACTCATAATTTTTGAAAATTGCAAGTTGTGACCCTTCTTAATTAGCAATGGATTTTGGGGATGGTATTGGAGAGTTGGATCCAAAATCTTATTTATCATATTTGAAGGCCTTGTTGAGTGTTGAACACTCTTTCGCCTTTCACTTCCCCAAGAGTTCTCACACATGTGTGAGAACTTGTGGGGAGGTGTGTCCATAGGAGTGAATAGGATATTGACATGTGTCACCTTCTCCTCCAATGGTTTCCAACCCTTGACTCCTATTTCAACCCTTTGGAAATCCAAAGGGAGGGTTCTTCTTTCTTGGTTGTGGGTTTCTTGGATTGCTTGGGAGAAGGAAAAATTGGCTTAGGCTTGGAGGAGTAGACATTTGGAGTTCATCTTCAACCCTCTTTCATTGTTGGCTTGGATTTGAGGTAGGTTTTATTATACCTTTATGTATACTTCTCTTTTTCTTTTCTATCTTGTTTGGAAATGTGAGAAGATGGGTTATGTTGAATGTTTGTTCATTGTATGTGCCTTTGCAATTCCATGTGTTTGGTTTGGGTTGTATATGATAAACTCATCCAATGTGGGAAGAGCATTCTTGTGGGGGCTAGGAATGAGTAGGAACCTCTATGGGGAGATTGTTCCTCCTTTGAGAAGGAGAGGGAAAAAGAAAAGGGGTATGAGTACCCAAATTTGTTCCATGATGTTATGATATATTTAGAGATTGTTGTATGGATGATATATGATATGAAGAGCTTTGATGAATGGGTGGATTGGAGAAGAAGGAAGATTGTGTTGTTGGTTATTTCTATTTGTTAATAGGTCTCCCCATACATAAGTGATGTCCACCTCTATTCCCATCTTTGAATTCCTGAAGAATCCTTATGTAAGTGTGAAATCTTGGGTGGGAGTATTTTTGTTTTGAGTGTTGTGGTTTGAAATGGCTTTTTGTTCTATTGTGTGTACCTAGTAACTTGGTTACCTCCTAGCTCGGGAGGTGGTTGGTTTTCCAACCCAAGGTTGGGAGGTGAGCACACCTAAATTCCCATGAGAAGAAGTTGTTTTATGTATAGTTTGCAAATTTAAAGATCACCTTTGCAGCTGTGTAAAAGGAGTTAAAAAAAAAACAATCGTCAATGATAGCCATATTGTATTTTTTTGGATAAATATTTTAACATGTAATGAGTATAAAAGCATTGAAGGGAAGAACTATATTTCATATGATCTGTCCTATGTGGGAGGAAAGAGTTATTGCATGCAAACACCCCTTAGACTATTTTTCTCTATAATGTGTATTTAATAGTTATAATACCTCCAAGAGAATTCATTATTTTTCTTTCCAATGAATGTTATCAATATATCAATAATGTCTTCAGGATCTGTTTCCTTTTGATTTATCGTGGTTGCAAGATAAAAATTTCTTACCACCTCCTTTCCAATTTGTGTTGATAAAAGTCTGCTCAAAAGTTGACAGAATAAATGATTAGGTTTTTTTTAAAATGCGGACTGAAATAATGACTATTGAAATACATATGTTTGTGGTAAGGGTAGAAGTTGCTTGATTTTGAGTTTATTTCTCACTATTCCAAAAAAGAATGTATGTGTGCTTGTACATCTACCCTTGAAATGATTGGATGTAAATTGTTTGAAATGCTCATAACATATATTTCTTTTCTACAATATATAAATGACTGAGAAATTTCTCTTGAAAGGGTTAAGTAAACTAGTCTAGTATACTCGTGTATGTCTCTTCCTTCACGTTTGATAGTTGGGGTGGGGAGGAAAATGCTTGACCTATAACACTATTAGTATTTAAACCATAAATTAGCTACCTGTAATAGATTTGGTACACAAATATGACACATGATAGAGTGGAATTAAAACAAAAAAATAACCCAGAAGGAAAGAAGGAAATCTCTCTTAGAGTCTTTACCCTATGTCTTATATGAATCTTGTAGTTGCTTTAGTGACACTACCTATGGTAAATCTCAAATAGAAATTGTAGAGATTTAATTATTTCTAATCCGCTAAATGAATGGAAGTAGTTGCTTCTGGAAAGAGAAAATAAATAAATAAATAAAACAAAACAAAATTATTTCTTTTCCCTATCCCAGAACCGACTGGTATTGGCTTGTTTGAGGCAAATGAATTTTGTATCCCTATAACATTGCATAAAGCCACATTTAACCCATTGACCCTTGCTCTATAAGGCGTACTAGTGTTCACAATAGTAAATAGGGTGGGGAGTTAGCTTTTACCAACAGTCTGGGGAGCAATATTTTACTATGGAGTTTTGTCTGTTCATCTGTACTACTCAAAAAGAATAACATTGAAAATGAGGGAAACTTTCCTTTAACCAAAGATAAAGAATAAAATAAAAATCTAGATGCTTGTTGTTAAACTAGACACTTCTACCAATGACAGTCAGGAAATATCTAGGCCAATAAATACAATTCTCTTGGTGCTCTCCCAGCACAATAGAACATGTCATTACCTTAATCAACTAGTAGTATAAGCGGTGAAGTCATTGGAAAAATATTTTGTTGTGCCAAACACAATAAAATAAAATAAATAAATAAGAAAACTGGTAACCCCTCTGTGTCTTAACAGAAGTCCAACAATTAATATGAATAAGAAACAAATTAGGGTTGCAATTTTCTTAATGTACCTAGTCTAAGTCTAAATTTGACATGGAACTGTGAGTTAATCATTTCACAATTTAACTTATTAATTATTCTAGCAATGTGAAAAGCACGCTTATATCTTACCCAAAGTGTAGGTTAAATATTAATGTTGGCCATAAATAAAATTGTAACAGTAAAAGCAGATCACCAGTGTATTAAGGGTGATGCCAAAGATTAGCACGATAGCTGCCTAAATTACAAAGCCCAAATTTAATTTAAAACAAAAATCAAGTCAATTAATGAGATCATATCTTTCCCCATCTGTTTCTTCTTACAGTTTGTAAATTAGGCAATTGATTGGGCTGGTGAAATAAATTTACTCAGCCCTAGGTTGTTTCCTTTATTGCCTATAAATGTTGCCTTTAGATCTTTAATGAGGAAATCTGTGAATTCAAGTCAACCACCAAATAGTGTTAACAAATAGTGCAAACATTTGTAATAAAATTAACATCAAAGGATAATGGCATTCTTATAAATAAAATGGAGAAATAATTCTAATGTAGGTTGCACATAAGTGTAGGTGTGGTGTCAAAATTGGATGGGAATTATAAGAATTTGCATTAAAATTAATATTGTGGATATTTTACGGTGAAGGTGTATCCTTGTTTAAAAAATACAAAGCTTAAAATGTCAATCAATAGTTTATATTGATCTTTTGGCTGTTAAATGAATCTCAGCCATTCATCATTTTCCATACCTTTTTCCCCACTACTTTCCCCTTTTTTACTTCAAGTATTTTTTGAAAGCCCGAAGGCTTTGTGCAGAGCGTAGCTGCATGGTGCGCTACCCAAGTAGGGAGTACCATGAGGTAATAAGGTGTGTGGTCCATTCTAACAGCCGCCACAATGCCCCATGTACATATCACTAACACCATAAATGGAACATAGGCAAATAAAACCCTCTCAAGGGCCATAACTATTGATGGATTCTCCAATTGGAGCCATCATAATTGTAAAGACACCCAAAATCTGATTAGAAAATTGGCCTCAAAGGAAACTAGCATGACAATAACATATAATGACCATGAACTTAATCTAGATAAAAGAGAACTCCCTATTAAAAATGTGAACTAAGAAATTATCAGGGTAGACTAGATGCCAAAAGAAGGTGCCTTGTTTTAGTTGGATGGCATCCAGGATGTACGAAAACATTATTCCTATTGTAAGCATTGCCATCATAGGAAAACTGCCCATTTTGACCAGCAAAAGCATGTAGGGGACGAGGGTGATGGTGATGCATGCATTGTACTTGAAGGAAGTTGAAGCGAAGAAGTGAGATTTGCCGGATCAAGAATTTCCTGAGTCGTTTAATGGCGAGTGTAGGGAAGGATTGCAGTAGGGAGTTTGATCCATGGTTTGGTAATCTGGGGCCCCCAATGTGGCTATGCATGGAGCACCTTGCAGCGAGGCTTCTCTAGAGTAGGGATCGTCGTGCAAGTACTACACATTGCCTGCACAGGGTGTGCAGGTCTTTTTACTTAAATAATTTTTTATATTGATTTTTTTATTTATATCATTAATTTTTTATATTGATTTTATTTATATCATTAATAATTTTTTAAGTAGATTTTATTTATGTCATTAATAATTTTTAAAATTATTATATGAAATGTGGAATATAATTTAATAATAAAAAATAAATTACAAATAATTTAATTATATCTATTATTATATATTATATTCTAAAATAAAACTATTAATTATATAAAATGATTAAAATAATTTATATATTACAATTACAAAAATAGATCAAAATTTATCTTAATTGACTTTCCACACTTCTTCAAGGAAATCATTGTACACAAATATACATATTAACAATTTTGACCTAGAGAGTTTCAAATTTCTTCATTAGGACAACACTTTATCAATGTAAAATTTGTGGCTTAAATATTTCCTATGCCAACCTTGATGTTATCGCTGCTTTAGAAAACATGTAGTTACTTAAAAAGGAATGAGCTTATCACTTCATGCTCACGGTTAGAATAGTCTTTTTGAAAAAATAAAAATAAAAATCTGCATCATCTAAATCTTCACTCTTATATTGCTTTCCAAGGGCTAACTCATTATGGAAGAATAAATAAAAGAATATAATCCTAAAACCCAGCTAAAATTGAGGGAGTAGTTGCAACTACCATCTTTAAAACTAAAATAAGACCTTTTATTTTAAAGCTATATTCTTGAATAAGAAAATTCACGAGAAGACGTGTTATGCTTTTCTTTTCTTTTTTTCTTGAAAACCATAATATAAACATTGCCTTTTAGGTTTTAAAATGCCTTAATGGAGCCTAAACATATTGCGTGTACTTCTCCCTTAAGAGATACTTAGATTCACATTTTTAGATAATTTAAATTATAGATTTTGGATTAATTTAATTATATAAAATATTATTTTTTTTATAAAGATTATGTATTAAACATAATTTAAATTTATTAAAGATATTTTAAATTATAATTTTAAGATTAATTTAATTATATATATAATTTCTTTTTAAAGTTTATTTAGTAAAGATAATCTAAAATTATAACTTTAAGATTGATTTAATTGTTTATATAATTTTCTTATAAGGATTATTTATATCCTTATTAAATAGATAATATTTATGAAGTAAATGAAGAGAAATTTTATTAATGATATTAATAGTTCATTTATATTAATGTCATTATGTCAAGCAAATAAATTCAGACCTAAGTCAATATTAGGTATTTTTTGTAATAATAAATGGTGATAATATGAAGAACATTATTAAAATATTAATTATAATATCTTATTTTAATCAAGTTAAAGTACAAACCCGATGTTCTTGAAGGGGTCTGCGTGAGATGCCACACACTCAAATGTATTTTATTTTCCCCCACCGCGCTCTTGGGTGACATATCGACTATGATATGGCGCATCCAACCATCTTTCAATGCGTATAGCTGGTGGTTGTGTGCATGTTATGTGTTAATGATCTAGGACTTATGTGTTTAATTCGAAGAAAATTTGTTGGTTGTGTTTTTGCCATCATGCAAACTTTATGGCATGACAAAGTGTGTGGAAGACTATGCATTTCAAATCCCATAGAGTTAATAGGAGATTGTGATTATGTCATGTAAAGCACCATTAAGTGTGCATGTGTAGTTGTTAAGATAATATTGAATGAGGGATAAAAATTTGCAAGTGGAGGTATTTGTAACAATAAAAGTTTTAAATTAAATTGTAAATGAGTATTTTTATGTGCAACTTGACTTTTTCTATAAATGCAAATGTATGTTTAGCTATCTATTATGATTGGTCAGTTACATATTGTGTTATGAGCAGCCATTGGTGTTGTTGTAATTTTTTATATTATAAAATAAAGTTTTTTAATGGATCAAAGTGAATTGTTTTTGGGGAGGTGCAGTGAGCATGGAGGTGGCGGTAATTCAATGGGTGGTGGTAAATGGGTCTTCTCCCCTATATCACAATAATAACTTATCAATTGCTATTACAAAAAACCATGTCTTCCATAACACAACCAAACATGTTAATACCCAACATCATTTTATTTTATGTTGAATTGAGGTTTTGTAAAACCAATAATTAGCTTCTTAAATTTTTTTCGAAAACAATTTCAAAAGAAAATTTGGAAAGACTAAGGAAAATGATCGGTGTTTCAAGATGTTACGGCTGCATACTTTAAAATCTCCTGGTTTTTAATGCAATATTTGCAATAAAAAACTTGTGTTTTCGCATCTGGCTTCACTTCAAAAAACCAACGGTGATATTGAAGATGTCTTTGTTTTCAATTTCTAGAATTCCACTGTCCCAAGACCTCATCCGGTCAACAAGGTATCTCAGGACAGTGAAGGTCTGATTCATTGTGTTGACTCACCAAATAGACACACCATCCGCAGCGAACAGTCCCAGATTACCTTGTCTTGACAGCGTCAAAATGTCAGATCTGTTTCTCATAGGAGACGCCCTGTTAGTCACCCAAACAATCATATTCTCTGGTATTTTGGCATACCAGATGCCAATATACCAGTTGCTTCCATTTGGGCTGAAGAATCCAATTCAAATTTTCCATTCTTCGAAATTATTGTCTGATTTCCAGTAAGCGACACGCCCAACGGAAGAGTATCTCCAACGTTAATTGCTTTACCATAACTCATCAATTGAATAAACGGTAACTCCAAAAGAAATAGGTTTAATCATAATCTTGCCCAGTTTTTGTCCATCGCTAACGTCCCTCTGTAGTTAATATATTTCCATGAGAACTTCTTAGGTGGAAAGTTCCCCGAAAGAGAAACGTCACTTCCAAGAAGGCACTAAAATTCAATGGACTCCGCACTATCTGTATTTAAGCCCAAAAAAAATCAAGCGGAGGGTCAAAGTTTCCATCTGTTGTGTTGCATGCCAAAGGGTTCACACACAGTCCATGACAAAGAAAGTCCCATCAATTTCAGCGTATTTGCTAAGTTAGTGGTTGTGGAAAATAATATGGGAGGTGTGGAATTTGATGGTACGTTGAATAATATGAGAAGCATGGAATTTGATGATATTTTGATTGCTTTTTAAATTTTAAGTAGTAGTTTATAATATAATTATTTTTAATAGTGGAATTTGATGGCATCTTGATCACTTTTTCAATTTTAAGTAGTAGTTTAAAATATAATTATTTTAGGTTATACAAGTGTTTGTATTATTAATTATAGAATAATTTTACATGTATTAATAAAAATGGTAAATGGAAGAATTTATGTCTCAAAGTTAAAATAGGATTAAACTTGGAAACAAAAAATAATAGGAGGTTGTTATGTGGTAAATGTTAACTCACTAGTAGAAGGAAGTGGTGGGTCTCAATCATCTAGTTTATCTCATACATGATTGTGTTCTAGAGTATCTATTGGAGACTTCCAATCATCATTGTCATCTTTTTTTTTAATCTTCATAAGGAGGCTAAGTGTCAAAAACATATAATATAGCAAGAGCAAGGTGAGATGATTTTTTAGAGTCTAGCCAACTGCCAAATACATGTCAAGAGCCTAGGGAGCAGCAAAGTAGTGGCAAGTAGGCTATGACTATCCTCTTTAACATTGGTTTTTGGATCTTCTTGCACAAGGTAGAGAAGAATGAGAATGAGCATCCTATTCATCATGAGCAAATTGGTTGTCTCTCCGACCCCGCCTATGAAGTGAGTAATGGCATCAAATATAGGTAAGAGGCAGAGGGAATTTAGCATAATGCATGGGTCATTTCCCCAATGATTCAAGAAGCACCTAAAGATATGCCACCTCAAGTCCAACCTTGTTGGTTTGAACCTAGATTTGCATAAGAATAATATAATGAATCATTTCCTTAGAGTAAAGTGAGAAATTAGTATCAACTAAATATCCAAAAAATAAAGTAGAATTCTTATCCTTTCATATGCTAAAAATAATTTTCACCATGAAAAAATGTCAAATGTAAGTATATCTAGAGAACAAGCTTCTTAAGTATGTTAATACTAGATGGATTTCCTTGTATGGGATAGTGCAAAGAGTTTTTTTAGAATATAATCTAAATACTAGAGTATGGTATGAACATCACTTGATAGTAGATAAAATTCTTGACATCTTATTTAGGCTAAGTGACATAGAAATGCTTCTATCTTTATCTAGTATTCTACCAATGATGAAATAATTGAACATTCTAATTTTTAGAGAAATCAATATGTATATTTTAAAATACATAGAGCTACCTAAAACAATATGTGTGGCCCTTGATAATCTATTTGTATTAGATAAATCATTTATAACTTAAAAATTCAATTGTTGGCACTTAGCAATGGATATAGATAATACTACTAAAATTTTATAGTAAAGTTCATGTAAGGCACACCAAATTTGCTACATAAATTGTGTTATAAGTGAGCACTTCATGCATTATTTTGCTTTAGATTTTTGTAGGCACATGGTAAATGGAATTATACATGCTAGTTGTGTGATGCCTTGTTGGCCATAGTTCCTTTTGGTGAGTTGACTTGACTAAGTTGAGATTAAAATTCCTTACATGAGCATTAAATTATGAGGAGTCTATATAGTTCACCATTTTTATTAGTTTTAATGGCAAGCCATACTTCATATAACCATGTTTTTGAAAGAGGAAAAAATGGGTTTTACAGGGACCCAAAACCATGAAGTTTACAAGCTAAAAATAAAATCATTAAAGACACCAAAGTTGGAAAGGCTATAAAAACAACAATAATAAAAGTCCACAACCACCAAAAAATAAGACAAAAAGCCAACAACAACTAAATTTGGGTCTTTAATAAATCCGCAGTCTCAACTTCTAGCTCATTCATATCCTAAACCCCCCTCTTTAAGTTTTGAATCATCTAGGTAGTGGGAGGTGCTTTCCTTTTGAGATTGGCATGGGTCTTTTTTGAAATACCTTGGTCCTCATTCTTGCTTTCCTTGTTCTCTTCCAGATCAACAATCAATGAACCCTGTTGCATTTTTTCCAGCTTTTTAGACATAGCATTGATGATAATGGCATTGTCCCTAGCCATTTTATGGTTTTGTTCCACAACTGTTTTCAAGTTAATTTTAATTTTAACCATATCAGCTCCTAGAGACTTGTACTTTTCCTCTATGTTTTTGATAAAGGGAAAAACAATTTTTACAGGGACCCGAAACCACCAAGTTTACAACAAAAGAGAAAGGACAAAAAAGTCCAATAGAAAAAAGAGGTTGCTCAAAAGGAAAAAACTGGAACAAGCAGTAGCCACCTATAAAAGATTAGGAGGGTTAGTCAAAAAAATCCAGTGGAAAAGCCAACATAAAGACTAGCCACGACTAACCATGAGTCTTCAGAATAGACTCGGTCTCAACCTTCAGGTTCTGCATGTCTTGAACTCCTTTCTTGAAGATTTGGATCATTTGTGGCATAGGAAGAGCCTTCCTCTTCAGATTGGCTCTGGGTCCCTTTGAAATAATAGCATCCTCTTCTTGGTTTTTATCATTGACCTCTTCCAGGTCAACCACTAAAGACCCCTATCGGGCTTTTTCCAACTTCTCAGTCATGGCATTATGTCTTGCCATTCTATTTGTTGGTGTAATTAAATATTTTGTACCTTGTCCTAGGTCATAATTACACCTTAGTTAAGTTTACTTAGGGACCACATAGGAGGTTGTTGGAGAATTTCCACCTTTGGTGGAGTTGACATCTCATTCCTCATCACTTCCACCTTTTGTGGACACATCATGTGATTATCTCTCCATCTTTGGTGGAGTGATAAGTCTTCATTGTTGTCACATGTCATAAGATTCTGACACTTGTCATAATCTTATGCCCTTCTATGTTCTCACCTTGGCTATATAACCAAGGGGTCTCTCTCATTTGTAATAAATCAAGTACTGCATATCATATTAATGACATTGAATAGAGTTTATTCTTGTCATATCTTTTCTCTCTTTCTTGTGCTTTCTATTTGGTCCATAGATCTTGGGTGGCATCCATAGCCAATTCTAACATGGTATCAAAGCATGTTTGGAGCCATTGGAGAGTCTTATTCTGAAGAGAGATTCCAGATCTGAGGAGGTTCCGTTCGTGGCTCTTTGTTGCAGGTTCAAATCCGAGCTTGCTGGTGCAAATCTGAGCTCACCATTGCGTCCAAAAGGTTCGAGATAGTCGATTTTGCCTTTTGTTTCATCCAAATCGGAGCTACGAGGCCAAATCTACGAGGGTTTGAAGTTGAAGTGTGGTTGCCAGATCCAGAAGGTAGCTGCAATTTTGGAGCATTTTGGGTCAAATCCGACCCTGCCATCGCGTCCAGAAGGACCAAAAACCCTAAAATCGACTGTCAATTCGTCCGATTCGGAGCAGTTGTCCGGTGAGGCAAAAATCTTTTTGCCCAAAGAATCGTACGGCCCCCTAAGCGTCATAATTATCCCATCGCATAATGATAAAAATAATAATAATATATTTCTTCAAGCAAATTTTTAAATATTTTATTTAAATCATAGCTTTATTTTTATCAAAAAAAAAAAAAAATTCATTCAAAATTTTATTAAAAAAAAATTTAAAAAAAAAGAAAGGGGAAATTGTACACTCTGCGGATTGTACAAATCCGCAGAGGGTACTATCACTACCCACAGGGTATTGTGTATCTGCAGGCGCCACGTGGCGCTACCGCAGCCCACTCATTGTACACCGGCGGGCCCATACACAACCGGCGCCAAACACTTTCACCGGCGGTTAGCAATTTCCCGGCGGTTGATTTGAAATTCTGGGCAGTAAAATCAAAAATCCGGCGGTCTATTCAACAATACCGGCGGCAAAGATTCGTAGCATATTCCAGCGAAAAATTCTGGTACCTTGGAGAATATTCCGGTATTTGAGAGAATATTATGTTTATGTTTCCGGCAGGAGGGCGCGTTTTGCCGTGACGAGCACGGGACCGTCAAATTAAACCTAGCGAAATGATGACGTCAGCAATACGTCAGCGTGACGTCATCATCTTTTGAAAATTTTGCCCCCTTCACCATTTGCATTTTGGATTTTGCAGTCTAACTTTGAAGCTTCGTAACTCAGTCATTTTGAGTCCTTTTTTCGCGCAATTTTTTTTTATTTGGGCTAGAATTTTGTGCTCTACGCACTGGTGCAATCAGTTTTTGGTTTTGGTTCCTGGTTTTTTTAGAATTTGTAGATTCTCACAGGTGTTGCTGCTTCGTCCTCATTTTGAGAACTTCAGGAGCTCATAACTTGCTCCTACGGTAACATTTTTGAGTGAAATTCTTTTTCAAAGTGCATATTTTTTGTGTACTTCTCAGTGGTATGATCAGATTGATCTCATTTTGTACCAAAAATTGTATTTGATATTGTGGCCTATTTTGGCATTTGTAAGCACTAAGATCAAGTCTAGCTTGCTATTCTTGGCATCTAGCAACTGTAAGCGCACTAAATATAAAGTGCCAAATCAGATATTGCTTTGGGGGTTTCTTGATTGAGTGATTTGGGGGGGTAATCTTGCAGTGTTTGTTTGCATTCTTTTGCTTGATTTGTGTTCTTACAATGGGGAGATCTCAAATTGAACCCCTAAATCCACATAATTATGCTACATGGAGAAAATCAGTAACAAACTATCTCATGATGAAAGGTCTAATAGGTCATCTAAAGGACACAATTCAAAAACCTACTGATGCTAAAGAATTGGCAATGTGGGAGATTGATCGTGAGAAAACACTTGGATGCATATGTTCATTAGTCTCATTTGATTTTCAATTTCATATTGAATCATGTAAAACACCTAAAGAAGTATGGGATACTTTTGAGAAATTGTATGGCAAAACAGATAAGATTAGAGGCTATCAGATTGATGAATGATTTGATGAATCTTGATCCTAAAAGTTTTGACCACATCCAAGACTACATCTCCAAAATCAAGCAACTAAGAACACAATTGAAAGAATGCACAATTGAAAAGAGGATTTACAGTTGATTCTGAATGTGTTATCCAAGCTTGGTCTTGAGTATTCAGTTTTTGTTTCTGGCTTCATACCCATCGACTTTCTATGGGAGCATCATATGTTGATCCTAAGTTTGATGACTTTGCAAATCTCCTAATCCAAGAGGAAGCTAAGTTAATGAACATGGGTCTAATCAAGTCTTCCAAACCACAAGCATTGGTGGCTAATGAGTCTAAGGTACAGAAAGAATCAGGGAATCTTGATAAGAAGCAAAATAAGAAAAAGAACAAGCCACATAAAGAATCAGAATCCTCATCATCAAAAGGAGAAACATCTAAGAAGGAGAGACCTTTTTGTGCATATTGCAAGAAGGATGGACATGAAGAACATTATTGTTATAAGAAGGATATTGATGAGTTGAAAAATCTTCTCAAAAAGAATCACATTGATTTTCCTTCTAGAATGTCTAAATCAACTTCTTCTCCTTCTACTTCAAAAGAGTCTAAAAAGGACAAAGTCAAACATCAGGATATAAAGGACAAGCTCTTTGTGCTCATTCAAGTCCAGGATCAGGGAGATGGCTTCTAGATTCAGGAGTGTCACATCATATGGCATCTTCACACACTATCTTCTCTACATTTCAGCCTTGTACTATGTCTCCTATCTTGATGGGAAACAATACATACATGAGCGTCACAGGGAAGGGATCTATTAGCATTGGGGAAAACAATTTTCAGGATGTCTTGTGTGTTCCTCATTTGACGAACAATCTGCTTTCCATTTATCAGATTACACATGGTGGAGATGGGAGATCTATGGAGTTCACTCCTGATTCAGTTATCATTCGTGACTTGGAGACTAGAGATATCATTGCTACTGGGGTGGTTGATCATTCATCTCGGTTGTATTCCTTTGCATAGTTTGCTTCTGATGATGACGATGTTCCTTCAACTGTTGATCACAACTATGATTCGGAGGAGACATTTGGCTTTTTGAACTTGGGCATACTCACATCAGATCCAGTCCTTGAGCCATGCACTTCATCTCCTCCACCTACTATTGCAGTTGATGATACTTGTGTTGCTATAGTTTTGGCTCCTAGTGATTCAGTGCAGCAGAATATACACAGTCTTCCAGATATGGCTACTTTGGATGACTTCCTAACAGGTATTTCAGAATTGTTTGTGGAGTCTCATCTGGTGGATTTGGAAGACACTCTTGATAGCATTCATCTTCTCTTTGATGAAGATGCACCTTCTTTAGTTGTTGTGAGGGAACACCTTGACCCTCTTGTTCATTCTCTACATGATCATTCTTCGCAGATTGGCGTGAGTGTGGATACTTTTGGACAGCATTTGGAGGAGGCTTCTTTTTCTTCAGAGGGGATAACTTTGTCTTTGGATAGTGCTCTACATTCATCTCTACTAGATGTTGGATTGTACTCTTCAGCAGTGTGGCCTAGAACGCCTGATTGGAGTGGTTTAGCTTTCGACATCGACATGGAGACACTTGAGCATGCTTCAGAGACATTGCACATCATCCATCTTCATGATATCTTGCATACATCCTTGGTTTTGTTTCTTCCTAAGGGTAGGAACGTTGTTCGACAAGATTGGATCATCTTCAGCATTCAATGTCGAGCTTCTACCATTCTTGCAGGAGACTCAACATTGAAGGGGGGCTGCCTTGCTTCTCTTCTACTTCTCTTATGGGGGGTTCTTTTTCCTCACATGGGGTTTTTACCTTCTCATTCTTCATTGAGAATTTCTATTTTGTATTTCATCTCTCTTTTGAGGGGGAGTTTTGTCCCATGAGGTTTTCTCCCTTTCCTCGGTTGTGAGAGATTGCATTGATTGCATTGTTTGTACATGGGTACCTAACATGGCCTAGTAGCCAGGACCCATCTTGCATTGTTTTCATTTGTACATGGGTACCTTAAATATTTTGTACCTTGTCCTAGGTCATAATTACACATTAGTTAAGTTTACTTAGGGACCACATAGGAGGTTTTTGGAGAATTTCCACCTTTGGTGGAGTTGACATCTCATTCCTCATCACTTCCACCTTTTGTGGACACATCATGTGATTATCTCTCCATCTTTGGTGGAGTGATAAGTCTTCATTATTGTCACATGTCATAAGATTCTGACACTTGTCATAATCTTATGCCCTTCTATGTTCTCACCTTGGCTATATAACCAAGGGGTCTCTCTCATTTGTAATAAATCAAGTACTGCATATCATATTAATGACATTGAATAGAGTTTATTCTTGTCATATCTTTTCTCTCTTTCTTGTGCTTTCCATTTGGTCCATAGATCTTGGGTGGTGTCCATAGCCAATTCTAACACTATTGTTCTGCTCAGCAATAATTTTAATAGTATTTTTCATTTTATCTAGCTTGATTTCAACCCTTCTGTCCATGGCCGCTTGGTTCTCGGTTTTTTTACTAGCACCATGATCTTTTAGCTCAACCTCTTTCTTGCTAGGCGTTGTAATCTTGGCTCCCATTTCTTCTAGTTTACTTTGAAGGGCCCAATTTTTTATTTTTAGCTCATTGATTTCATGATAGATCCATTTCAAAAATCTAAAATGGTCAATAGCATTATTTCTGGCCAAACCCAAAACATCCACAGTGGGTTCCCTATCAAGGTTGAAGTAGGTTTTAGCAGGGTCGGGGGTAATAGGGGAACCAATTCTAGCATCTTTGTCCAGAGACAGGGCAGCAAAGGATGAAGAATTATTAGCACTAGAATTCTCAAACCTAGGAGAGTTTTCTAAGTACGAAACAAGTTTTTTAGCTGGAAGGGTAGAAATCCAGGCTTAGGCATAGTGCAAGCTTTCACAAAACGGGGGTTAGGGCTTTTCATACCAATTTGGATAGAGGACGGACTAAGGGCCATTCTAATCGAGCTTTTCATACTTTTCCTCAATGTTACTTCATATAACCATGTTTTTAATGTTAATGGATATTTTAATATAACTTATTGAGATAACAATTTTGGTTCATAACCCTCTTAACTAGTATTCAATTTCATGTTATTGTCACTTTCATAATTTATTTTCAATCTATTTGATGTGTGCATTGAGTCTGCAAGGATATTCATAATTTGGCCAACGAAGAACAAGAGATCAACTAAGAACCTATCTACATGTTCCTCTCTAGTTTGTGCAGAAATAAGAAATCAACTCTAACCCACTATTACACCTCCATCTTATGTATAGGAGAGGAAAGAGTCCAACTAGATATGTGTCTCTATAAGTACATCTATTTCCTTAAATGTTTTAAAATTTCATTTAGTTCAATATATTAAGAAGTTGAGTGCATCTTTTTATAAGAAGTCATATTCTCCTAGAATTTAATGAATCATATCTATGGTGTTGAGAATCTTTATAGATCACGGGAAGAGGTGTCTAGAATTCCCAAGGATGTAGGGCATATAAATTACATGGTATTGTAACATAGAAAGATGGATATTTAGACATTTTTACGGTCATTTGGGTCTTTTTCCTATGATTCTTGGCCTATTTTGCTTAAATTTAATGTTGTAATGTAACTTATACATTCACATTAGGTCTTGATGCTTGTAATTCAAAAAGAATATTATGGTGTCTTTCAAGAGTGTTGTAAGGTGTTGTAACACATCTTCACACTTTTCTAGGACATTTTTATTATAATTAATCTAAATATCATCTTTTTATTACTTACCAAGTCCTATCTCAAAGTGTTGTAAGGTGTTGTAACAAACCTTCACACTTTTCTAACCTTGTCATCAATATTTACACCTTCCTTATGCTTTAATGGCCCCTTTATGCACTTATAGGCCATATTTAAGTGTCTTCTTAAAGAACCTGACAAATATTTAAATAATCACAATTCTCGACAACCACTCAAAAGCCTTGAGTGGGAATAATTTTTCATTAGGGGTGAATTAGTCCCTCTTGGCACAAAATTCGAGATAATTTCAAATTACTTTTTGGTTTTTATTCATTAAGACCTAAGGTCAGCCTATGATGAGGTATTTTTGGGAATTAGGGCATAATTGTGTATAAATACATTGTTTTCCCTCTCATTTCACCCTATTCAATGAACTCATTCATTATTCATCTATCATTCATTTTATCATTATTCTCAAGCAAGCTAGGGCATCAAGAGAGAATTCAAGATCAATTTTAGACGTTCAAAGGCTAAATACTCATCTATTGCTACAACAAATCAAGATCAATCATCAAGGCAAGGTTTTTATTCCATTGTTGCATGTTTCATTACTTTTTTTATCATTTTGGTTTACTTACCTAAAAGGGGTTTGACCAAGGCAAATCCACATGCCCTAACATTCAACATTTTTCTCTTCCTCTTTGTGTGATTCTATATTTAAGTTCCTTGAAGGCTTGGAAAACATTGAAGAATAGGTTGCAAAATTATTGAGATCATCTCCTTGTCAAGTAGGTCAAATCATCCACAAGAAGTCATCCAAAGTGTCGTACATTAGAATTTCAAATTCGGGTATCTAAGGAGTAGAAAGAGTAGACAAAAAGCTACAGATTCCAACTTTGAAGTTTCAAAAATTTAGAGGTGTACTAATTCACCATTGGTGGTGAATTAGACCAAATTTTAGTATAGAAAGTAAGTTTTCTTCAAATCTGGGCACCCAGTACCCTAAAACCTATTACAATAAACTTTGTCAAAAACATGACTAATTTGCCCAGAATGGTGAATTAGTCCTAGTAGGATTTTTTAGTGTCCTCTATAGCATTTCAGACCTCCATCCAATCACTTTCCAACTTTCAGGTGCACACTCCCAGTTTTACAAGTTTCTATTTTGTTTCACAATCATTTCAAGGTCAGTTTTGCATATCACGATGTGTTTTCAAAAAAGTTACATTTCTTAGGTTTTTCATTTGTAACTCATTTAATTTTTTAGTGTATTACATTTAGATAAGTACATTGGAATACTTCATTCATATATCATCTACCCTTACAGTAGCTTTGAGTGTGACAATTGCCCATTTTAGCCCTTCTTTCTCCTTTTAGGTGAAAAAACCTAGAAGTGATAGAAAGGATTAGGGTGCCAAAATCCTTTGTTTTTGATAAAAGGGGTAAAAAAGGTTTTATAGGGACCTAAAACCACAACGTTTACAAAATAGAAAAGAGGACACAAAAGTCCAACCAAAAAGACCAGCTGCTCGAGAAAAGATCAGCAGCAACCAAATGAAAAAGACTAGAAAGGTCAAACCAAAAGGAACAACAAAATAAGCACCAAAAACCCTAGCCGTTAATTCAGAGTCTTGAGGATAGACTCTGTCTCTGCCTCCAGATTTTGCATATCATTAAGTCCCTTTTTTAAAATTTGAATCATCTTCGAAGTAGGGAGGACCTTGCGCTTCAAATTGGCTCTGGTTCTTTTGGAAATGCCCGCATCCATATCCTAGCCTTTGTCCTCTGTTTCCTCCAGATCCACCACTAAAGATCCCTATTGGGCTTTATCTAGCTTTTCAGTGATCACGTTAATGATAATGGCATTATGTCTTGCCATTCGGTTGTCTTTCCATTCGGTTGTTTTGCTTAGCAATAGTTTTGATGGTATTCCTTATGTTCTCAACCTTGGAGTCTATATTTCTGTTACTGTGATCCACATCTTTCTTTTCCATCTCTGCAATCTTAGCACCCAACTCTTCAATCTTGCTTTGAAGGGCCCAATTTTTTATTTTCAACTCATTAATTTCAATGAAAGTCCATTCCAAGAGTTTTAAGTGGGACTCAGAATTGGCTTTGGCAAGGTTCAGAACATCCAGAGAGGGCTCTTTTCCAGTATTAAGACAAGTTTTCTCAGGGTTAGGAATAATAGGGGAGTCATCATTAGCATGTTTATCCCACAAAGGTTTAGCACAAAGCTCAATTTTGTTGGCATCAGACTTTTCTGACTTAGAGGAATCTTCAGAGTAGGAAACAAGGCTTTTGGCTTGGGGTTTCTTATCAATTGAACTATTCTTAAGGGAGGGGCTATCAGGCTCAAGCTCAACACGGGTTTTACCAGAAAGGGGAGTAGGGTTTTTGTTCCCAGAAGGGACATCGTGCAAGCTAAGGGCTTTACTAGTTAGACTAGAGTTAGGAAGATACTTTGAGCCACTGGGCTCAGTGTCGTCACTCACATAATTAGGGATAGTTTCTAGTATAGCGAGGGTAGACATTTTTTGGAAATATTCAACAATCAACCTTATTAACCCAGTGTGCAGGATGGGGAATCTTTTAGGGTTTTTCTTATTATCCTCCAAGATTTTCTTCAAGGAACAGAAAAGATAATAGGGGAGAGAGACCCTAACCTTGTATCGGAAGTGGTTGAGAAGAGCAAATTGGTAGCCATAGATTCTGGTGAAGCGCCCATCCACCGTAATGTACTCCATGATGACCCGCATAACCTTTCTCCAAATGGCCTTTATGTGTCTGCATTGAAGTAGCTATTTGCAATTTTAACCAGACTTAGCCTTTCTTTGTCCTTTTTAGGAAATCTGATCATAGCTTCATCAGAAAAAGCCCTGTCCCTGAAGAACTTCTTCCCTTTAGTAGATAATCCCGTAACATCAGCGATTAAATTTTCACTGAGCTCCATATTCCTACCAAATAGGGTCAAGTTTCCATTATTCCATTTTTTAATAAAGAGGTCTATAGCCTCCTAGTTAGAGCCATGGAGCTTCTCCAGGAAAGGAAGCAACCCTCCACTTTTAACCTTACTCCAAGCCTTGGAATTTTTCATGTGTGTATCATAGTTGTTCAACTCAATTCACTTTCTGTCTCATCCCATTTTAGCTGATACAGTGGGGTAGACCCAATCGAAAGCTTTACTAAAATTTTCCCCACCAAATCTAAGAACCTAGAAAGCGTGCGGAGCTTTCTTGCAAATTAAGCTACTGGGCTCGGTCCCATGCACTCTAATGATTGTGATGTGAAAGATCCAACTTGTCCTCATTAAAGGGATAACACTTCGCTTTTCCATGTGATTTATCATAATTTAATAGGGCACATACATTAGAGTTTAGATCGCTAATATTAAGCCAGGTGCACACATCTTTACTCCTAACTCCTTCGTTAGCAAAAAAATCCGCAACAGCATTGGCTTCTTTATAAGCATGTGATATTTTAATTTTATCAAATTTAGCCAAAGTCAATATTGCATCCTCAACCCATGATTTAATGGTCCAAAAGGGGGGAGACTTGCCACAGAGGCAGTTGATTATGTTTTTGGAATCTCCTTCAAGCCACAGATTTTTAATGTTAAGACTTTGGGCTAAATTTATGATGTGAAAAGCTTCAGTAGCCTCCACCAGATGATTTGTTTGGGAACCAAAAGGAGAGGCCATCGCTCCAATGAAATTTCCAAAAAAATCCCTTATAACTCCACCATAGCCTGCCACCCTCGGATTACCTTTAGCCACACCATCAAAGTTAGCTTTGATCCAACCATTTGGTGGAAAAGACCAGCAAACACCCTCTCTATCCTTCTTGGCCTTCATTATGGTTCTAGACAATTCTAGACTTATGTTTCAATCCTTAGCAACAATTAGGTCATAGAGTGAATGCTCCGCTTTCATGGGCATGCTGTCCTTCTGAACCAAGGCATTAAATTTTTTCTTCAAGAGTCTAACAATTTTATCAAAGACAATATCCACAGAGGCTTCTTTATCCCTATAAATTCTATTGTTGCATTCTTTCTAGAGGTCCCAAGCAACATGAGGGGAGGATAAATCCCATAAAAGCCTAAGAATAGGATTTCTTGTTGGGGCTTTCCATTGAGTGAAGAAGTCTTCAATGGACGAAGGGAAAACCCAAGGAAGATGCCATAACCTGATATTTTTTCCTAGATAGAAGTAGCAAATGAGCAATAAAAGAATAAATGACACACAGATTTAGCCTCCATCTTACAAAGAAAGCATCTATTAGGAATTTGAAATCCGTGTTTACATAGGTTATCAATCGTGAGCACCTTGTTTTGGAGAAGGATCCAGAAGAAGATATTTATTTTAGGTGTCAAATGTTTGAACCAAGCTTTAGATCAGAAGGGAGGATGGTCTAGAGAAGAAGTAATCCTGGAAAAAGTAGATGACACTGAAAAATTGCTAAAGGGTTCATCTATCCAAACTGCACGATCATCCAACTACTTAGAACTAAGTCTAACTGCCAGCAGAGAAGACTGGATAGGAGCCAAAGCCTGACTAACACTACACAAGTCCACCCAATTACCATTTGCTCTGTAATCTTTGACATAAGTTCCAAACCATACCTTACAAATATCTGCCCATTCACTTAAGGAGTTTATTTTTATAATGCGCTCCTTAAAAAGCCATTTATCCTCCCAGAATCTAGTATGATAACCATTTCTCACTTGCCATCCAATACCATCATCCACAATCTTTTTTCCATTGATTATATTATTCCAGCAAGTAGACCCTCTAGGAAGAAGGTGGGGATCCTTCTTTATAATGGAGGAGCAGTTGTTTTCTAAATATTTGCTAGCCAGAATATCAATCCACTCCCCAGAAGAAGAGGAGATTCTCCAGATTTGTTTAGCTAAGAGGATTTTGTTGACTGTTTTGATTCTTCTTAAACCTAATCCTCTGGCCTTTTTAGGTCTACAAACCAAATTCCAACTAATTAAAGGAAGTCTTTTTTTTTCCTCAACACCCGACCAAAAAAAATCTTTTTTGAATTTTTTCAATGGCATTAGCAAATTTAGCAGGAATTTTAAATAGGCTCAAGGCATAGATAGGAAGATTCTGGAGAGAGGGTTAAAGGAGCTAAAGTTTTCTAGCTTGACTTAGCAGGGCTCCTTTCTAGCCCACAAACTTCTTGTTGAATCTTTCAGCTAGTGAGAGCTAGAAAGACTCAGGAGGTTTCAAGCTTAAGAGTAGATCAAGGTAAGTGGCAGGAAGGGAATCCACCCTACAACCCAGAATTTTAGCAATTTTAGCCTGTCTATGATCCAGAGTGTTGAAGAAGAATAGAGAGATTTTTTTATTGTTGATCAGCTATCTTGAAGCTCTCCCGTAATTGACAAGCATCTTTTTTATAGTTTTTCCTTCAGACACCGTAGCTTGACCCATAAGCATAGTGTCATCAACAAATTGTTGATCGGAACACACCAGATTTCCCAAGGAAGGTTTGAGACCAAAAATAAATTTAAAGTCAACCAATTTTTTTAGATTCCTGCCTAAACTTTCAGCCATAATAGTGAATAAAATAGGAGAGATAGGATCACCCTACTTTAGACCTCTGGTGCTTTGGAAAAAAGAGGTGGGGGATCCATTGACCATAATCGATATGGAAGCCACGGACACAAGTTGTTCCACCAATTGGATAACCCTATTATGAAAACCAAAAGCCTTTAAAATTTTAAATAAGAAAGTCTAGTCAACTCTATCATAGGCTTTTGAGATATCAAGCTTTAATAAAAAGCCTTCAGTCTTCGACTCAACTAAGGAGTGAATATTCTCATGTACCATGACAATAGAGTCAAGAATTTGTCTACCAGGGACAAAGCCATTCTGATGAGGAGAAATCAAGGAAGGAAAAAAAGTTAAAAATCTAGAGGTTAAGACCTTAGAGAAGATTTTGTATAAAGAATTACAGAGACTTATAGGCCTAAAAGTCTCAAAATTATTAGCCCCAGGTTTCTTGGAGATAAGAACCAAGAAGGTAGCATTTAAAAAAAATCTTTAATAGCATTTACCACATCTTCTTCAACAATCTCCCAGAGCCATTGAAAGAAAAATAAAGGGAAACCATCAGGACCTGGAGCTTTACTCCCATTAAAGTAAAAGACAACCCACTTGACTTCCTCATTGGTGGGGATAGCTGTCAAAAAAGAGTTGTTTTCCTAGTTGATAATTATTGGTATTGCTTCAACTAACTGATCCTACTCATTTTAGTTTATTTCATCACTTTCCAAGAGAAGATGTTTAAAGAAGGAGCTTGCCTGCTTTCTAATATCCTCCTCCTCATACCTAGTTCCATTCACTTCTATTTGAGATATTTTGTTTACAACTCTATGTTTTGATGCCGATAGATGGAAGTACCTATTGTTTCTGTCTCCTGCTGATAACCAAAGAGCTCTAGATCTTTGTCTCCAAAACTCCTTCTTTCCAATTATGTCATGCATCTTCATAAGGAGCTCATTCTCTTTTTCCTTAGTGTCATTCAAGTAACCCTCCTGTATTTTAAATTGAACTTCTCCCAAGTCCATCTGTAGATCAGACTTAATCCTAAAGATGTTCCCAAAAGATTCCTTTTTCCATTTTTTTAAATTACATTTCACTTCCCTTAACTTTTTTACTACTCTAAACATAGCAGTTCCTTGAATTCTTATATTCCACCATTTTCTTATTTTCTCTTTAAGAGTAGGATGAGAAATCCACATTTTTTCAAATCTAAAAGGAATGTTCTTCTTTTTTATTGGATCTGTAGTGAAACTGATAGGAAAATGATTAGAACCAATTCTCATAAGAGCTTTAAGGGAGCAGTAATAATCAAAATACCAATTATTGGAGATTAAAGATCTAAATAATCTGACCTGTATGAGATCCAGCCCCTTTCTACAATTAGACCAGGTAAAGGAAGCTCCATGTAGATCCAGGTCAATCAACCCTTGATTATCAATGAAATTTTGAAGATCCTCTTTACTCTCCAAATTGATCTGGGATCCCCCAAAATTTTCTCCATTCATTAAGGGTGTGTTAAAATCCCCTATAACAATCCAAGCTTCTCTATCAAAAATCCTCCTAAAGGATAGTAATTCCAACCAAAAATATTTTCTCATTCCTTTTCCATTAGGAGCATATATATTCACTTAAATCCAGCTATAGTTATCTCTTATATGTGTAAATCTAGTGGCTATATGATTCGTACCTTCCAAGATCGGATCACCTTTGATTGTGTGGCTATTCCAGAAAGTCGCAATGCCTCCAGAAGTACCATTCAAATTATTTCCCTGGTTACTATCATACTAGAAAAGTTTCATCTTTTCAATTTTCTCCTTGGACATTTTAGTTTCCTGAATTAAAAGAATATTCGGCTTGTGATCTCTAACAATATTGCGAAGAATATCTTGCTCTTGGGGGCTATTGAGTCACCTGATAATCCAGGACATAATCTTCATTAGATACCAGGGGAGTTAAGACATTCTGGGATGGTTTTCTGAGATCCATCCACAATATCCTAAAAATTATTTAGCTCTCTTTTCTTTTTTGAGGACCTTTTACCTCTTGAGTTCTTTACTACTCCACAATCTACCTTGACTCTTGATCTGGTAGAAATGCCACTTGAGGTCTTCCATTGTTTTTTTTTTTCTATCTTCTTCTTTGATATATTCTCCTCTTTATCAGTCTCATATTAGCTATTTGTCTCTCTATTAGGATCCTATTCCTTATCAGTTCATATTCTTTGTTCCCAAGGTAAAACGTCCATGTTACCATTCTAGGGTTTCAACTTTTTGCATTAGTTAAAGTGCATTTAGTTTGCATTTTTTCCTTTCAAATCATTGAAAAACACCTAAAAACTATATTTTCATTTATTCTTCAGGCCATCCAACACATAAATCATTAAAATCAATTACACATTTATAATTTTTTTTAAAAAACCCCTTATTGGGACTCATTCACCATTCTAGGCAAACTAGTCCCTGTCTAGATTTTTCATTATTTGTCACAGCAATAGAAACCTCATTTATGTGCTTCCTAAGCCTCCTAGTATCATATACTATAAGTCTAGAAAGTTGCTGGAACATTTCTTTTATTCATTTAGGCGAAAAACATCATTTTACACTACTCATTCTTCAAATCACCTCAATTACAAATACCATTAGATTTGAAAATGCTCACATTTCTTAAATTTTGCATAACATTGATAAAAGTACTTTTCACTTTTGCATACATCATGTTTCTATTCATAAAACTTTGCATTAGTTTGATAAAAGTGCTTTTCATTCTTGCATATACATTGTGTACATTTTTCAAATCTTGCATAAATTAGATAAGCATGTTTTGAACTTTTGTACATGCATTGTTTATATTGTTGAAACATTGTATGAAATGGTTGCAAGTATTTTTCATTCTTGTTCACACAATGCTATTATTTTACATAACTAGACATATTAGGAAATGTTCCCTATCTTATCCCTCTAAGAGTGTTTTAGTGCAAGAGAATACAACCTTGGACATTCCTAGTGATCATATTTGTTCTTCCCCTAATATCTCTCCTATTGATGAAGAAGATATTTTGGTGTTAGAAGAACCAATCAAGGATAATTTTGAGAATCCATGTTGTTTCTCTCCTCTTACCTATTTTCGTGGACAAGAAATTCATTACCAACATAACATTACCAACATAACACAATCATAGATAATCATGACTCTACAATTTTTTCTTCCCCTAGTATTTCTCATTGTTGTGAAGATGATACTTTGATGTTAGAAAACCTATTCCATGAAGGTCACGAGAATCTTAGTTTTCCCCTTCACCTAACAAAACCCTTCTTGGGCAAGACAATTCAACCATTAATCATTCTTCTACTTGTGATGAAATCCTTTTAGAAGAACCAACCTTAGAATGTTAAGAAAATTCGGTTTGTAGTTCTCCTCAAAACCCTCCTCCTAGGAAGGATATAATGATGCAAGACAAAAATAACAATAATGATATAGACTCTCACTCGCTAAAGGATGTTAACATTATTAAACCTCAACTCATTCTTTACCCCCCCTTCACACCAACCTCAAACTCAAAACAAACCAGAATTAATCCTCTACCCATCTAAGAATAATGTTTTGTAGCACCTAAGTCATAATACTATTGTTCATACATATCACACTAGAAATAATGTACAACCACCACAACCAACCCCAACAACCTTACCTTTGTCTAATCCCATCTTACTAGGCCCTCCTCGTTTATCTCTACAAAGTGGAAAGGAGTACAATCTTGTTGAACAACTAAAGAATACTCCTGTTAAAATCTCATTATGGTACCTTATTCAAGCCTCCCCTCACTATCACAACATGATTCAAGCATCCTTGCAACAAGTTCATGTCCCTTCTAATACGTGCAACCAAATGATATAGCAGCCATGATTCAATCCATAAATGTTGAGATTTTTTCCACCAAAGTGAGCTCCCTCCTTTGGATCTAGGGTATGTGCAGGATCATCATGGAAAAAATAGGCCCTTAAGTTGCAAAAAATTTAGAAAAATTAGAGTTAGGCAACTTGACATAAAAATTTGAATAAGTTATCTATATTATTTCAAAAATATGTACGAATAGAATCTATAGAAAATTGAATGTAGTTTCTAAACTACTAGGTTTATTTAAAAAATAAAAAAATATTTGGTGAAAATTTGAAATTTCAATGCAGTAGTACTTAAATTTTAGGAAAAAATAAGAAGTAGGTGTCTATCCGACCACCTAACCATAATAAAATGATAATATTTTTTTATGAGATTTTAGATATAAGTAGGGGACTCATGTCCGGATGTGATATTTTTTTGTAATTTTTTCCAAATAAATAATTAATTATGAATTTTTATTACAACTTTTAAAAAAGATAAAAACTCATATGTCTAACCACTTTAACTTGGTAAAAACTTCATGAAATTCAATTTTTCTTTTTGTAATCCTATAGTATGTGAAACATAGAATGTGATGCATATTTTGGATTCAAAAAATGTGATACTGTTTGAAAGCTATAGATGTTTTTCAATCAACCTATCAATTAGGACTTTAGTCATAATTCAAATAGAAAATGAATAATAATTATTTATTAAATTCAAAGTAAAACATAATTTATATTGGTGGAAAGCTGATAATTTCCTTTAAAACCATTTTGTTTCATCAATTTTGGCTAAAAAAAAAGTCGTCAGCCACATACCCATCATATCTCCACTTTTTGGCCCATTATGATCCTACACATACCCTATACAAAAACAAAATGAAGCTTTTATGGTCATCGCTCAATACAAATGAAAAGGGATTAAGAGAACTCTTGTGGATATTGGTTCCACTCTTAATGTATGTGGAGTGAACCTTCTTGATAGACTTGGTGTTGAAAAATAAAACATTCAACCCAATCCTTTATCCATCAAGAGATTTGACAATATAAGAAAACAACCACTTGGTGTGATCACTTTACCTATTACAGTTTGAGTGGTCACACTGGAAACACGAATCCATGTTATGCTTGATGATCTTGCATATAACCTTCTCTTAGGAAAACTATGGATTCATGCAATGAATGATGTTCCTTCTACTCTTCATCGCAAAATGAAATACATCTACAACAAAAAAGTGTACGCACTTGAAGCTGACCCTCATCCAAATAGTTGTCCAAACATTGAGAAAAACAAAGAGAATCATTTGAACACATTAACACCAACCACACAAGTGGACCTAGTCCAACATCTTGAACTAATCACGAAGCTCTTAAATGATGATTGGGGTTCCTTAGACTTCACACCCACCTACTTTGAAGAATACCAGAGGGTGATCCCACAATAGTGGTTTACAATTTTTGGCCAAACTGGACATTGAAATTATTTTTTAAAACTAAATCTTCACATTTGGGCACCTATAGCAGCTAAACCGTGAAGAATTTGAAGATGATGCAAACTAGAGTGTCGTCACATTTTGTCTGCAGATTATAAAAAATATTTTTTCCAAATTTTTTGGAATCAGATTCCACTTCTTTTTCCATATCCCATGAAAACTTTTTTTTTCAAAAACCAACATTTTTAAAAAGTGACACACACCGTATAACACATAAAAAAAATTTCATGAAGGATAAAATTCTAATTCTTTTGAATTTAGATTCGTAACTCCAATATCTAGTGCTTCCACTTGGTTAGATAGTTTTTTTATTGAATATTTTTTCTTTAATCAAGTTTCAAAGTCAAACCAATTACAATTCAGACATAGCGCGACCGTATAATGCATAACTTTTTTTGTATATATTGAAATTCATATTTATTTTTTCTATTGGATCAAGGACTTCAATATTTAGTGCACTGATATTTTATAAATTTTTTTTGATAATCTGCTATTTTTCCACATGTGTAGAATAGAGACCTTCATTTTTGATGAAAAACCTATGTTTAATAAAACTAAAATATCAAATACACAATAAAACCAAAACATATTAAAATTATATTCATTGGATAGCTCATTCTGAGGACTACCTGATTCCAGTTGGGTTTGTGAATATTCCTCCATTTTCATCCTCAAACCGAGCTCTGAAGTGCCAAAATTCAAGTTTTTTCTGTCTCAGGGGGGATGAGGAATAAAGGGGGTTCGAACGAACTCCTAGGGATTCGAGCAAACCACTTAGGTTCACTCGAACCAAGATTCATTCGAACCCCCCTTCTATAAGGGGTTTTGATGTCTTTTTTGGTGGGAAAGTATTAAGAGGGTTCGGCCGAACCTAGGTTCTACTGAACCCCTAATTGGTTTGGTTGAATGAATAGGTTCGTACAAACCCCTAAAATCAAGTGTTTTTCCATGCATTCTTTTTTTGTGAGTTTTCCTTCCTCACTTCAATTGTAAACCACTATTGTGGCTTCACCCTAGATCATACACAAAGACTCTAGCGAGGTAAAAGAAACTGCAGTCTTGTCAACAAAAAACTCGAACAACCCTTCACAAGCATGCACCTCAACCACTTAGAATAATAGATATCAAGTTACACAACAACCTTTGATGAACTTAATCATGAACAACCATTGACTTCAAAAGAAATGAAGAAGCTTTATGGAAAAGGTTATGAACTTGTGAAACAACTTGGATATAGTGGAAAGGGATGTGGTGCTCTAGAACAAGGTATCCACAAGCCTATAGAGCCTAACACACAACAAAAGACTCATGTTCTTGGTTATTTTCCTTTGATTGAGATAAACAAGCCATCCCTTAACATCAATACTATAAAAAAAATCCTTCTAAAGTAACCTTAACAGTAGTACATCCTGAGTTGATCAACACTCCTGGTCTTAATCTTTCTCCTAAACCAAAACACACAAAGAAATATTCGCTTAACAACAATGCCATCTCACATGGCACTAAGGATTTGCATTCGATAGATTCTCCCTCCTCTTGTAAGAGAGAAAAAAATATTACATTCTAAAGAACCCTACATAGGTATGACATCTTGTACTAAGAAAGACATCTCTTTTCCACCAACAACAAAAACTACTTCTCCCCTTGATCAAGAGGGTATCTTGTTGAGACTCCTCCAATATGACTTGATATCCCTTCCCCCACAAACTTGAAAGAAATGCTATTACAAGACTTCATTTTGTGCATATCATAGAGTTCACGGTCATTCTACTAATGAATGCAAGGCTCTAAGTAGTAAAATCCACATCTTAAGGAGTTTGGTATTCTTCCTTATGTGGGGGCACTTAATTCCTCTAATTGATACCAATTTTCACTCTACCATGCATCTCATCAATCATTTTGGCTCACCTTTTTCCTACACTACGTGGGGGCAAGGGGTTAGATATCCTTATCCTCATATATCACTTGTCATTGCCTCCTCTAACTAGTCATTAACCTTTCATGAACATATAAGAGAAAACTTAGGATGTGGATGACATGCCTTAAGCTAGCTTGCATGTGACATACTACCTTATTCATGATGTAGCTTATCTGAAACATATGACTTGGCATAGGGATTTCCTAATAAGCTCTCATGTCTTCCTCTACTTTAAAGCAATTTCTCACAACAATGATGTTCATAACCACTTTAAAGTGGGGGCATACATCGACACTTACATTTCATTCCATGATTTTCTTTTTCTTGCGATTCCCTCTCTTGGACACATTTGGCACAATGTTTCCTTGGATGAGACCTTGCACTTGTCCTCTCTTGGAAACAAGATGAGACCATTTGCACTTATCATCTCTTGGGGACGTTAAGCATGATGTTCCCTAAGATGAGACATTGCACAAACTAAACAAAATCCATTTGAACAAACCTTACACCATTTCGCATTTACAATGTACATTTTTGTGGCCCTTATTAAAGTTATCAGGAGGTATAACTTTGGTATGGTTGAGCAGGAAGCCCATTCTGAGGAATGACTTTCCCCATAGCCACCCACATGTTTGTGAGTACATAGTAGCTAAAAGTATGTTTCTCATCTTTTTGGCCTTCTTACTCGGTGGACAACCATAAGTTCTGTCACCCTAGAGTGAGTATGCATTTATTTTTTAGACAAACAACCTAGATCTAATGCACAATGTGTTGGAAAAACAGTTAAAGCTTGATCCACCTTTATACTTCTCTTCCTTCAAGTTATTGCCATTGCATGTTCGTGTATCTTGTTCTCTTGCATATCATTCACCTTGCGCATGTCCTTTTGTTCTTATGTCATTTTGACTTTGGATCTTTGATCTTGGGGGCATAACCACTTCTTTTGTTCTTTGTTGTCCTCTGTCATCCACATTGGTATGATTGGACCCCCCTTGAATGGAAATATGAAGATAGATATACTTCTTAAAAAGTTATTTTATTTATTTAAGAGTTTTTATTTGATATTTCATGTTCTAGATAAATTTCAATCTCAATTTTCTTCTTCCCTTTTTCCTTAAAACTTTAAATATAATTTTTTTTAAAAATTACAAAAAATGACTTCTAAAATTTTGAAGGTTATTTGAAAAATTGTGACTCATGTGTGCAAAACATCCCATGAGTATGCTAGTATTACTCTCACACATAAGATTAATATATATTTTTAAATTTTTTTTCTTAGAATAATATTATAAATATACATATTTATATATTATATAAGCAATATATAGATAAATATATTTCTTACAAAGTTATTTTCTTTATTTAAGAGTTTTGATTTGATATTTCATGTTCTAGATAAATTTCAATTTCAATTTTCATTTTTCTCTTTTCTTTTAAACTTTAAATAAAATTTATAGAAAAATTCACAAAGAATTGACTTCTAAAATTTTGAAGGTTATTTGGAAAATTATGTCTCATATAGGAAAAACATCCCATGTTGATGCAAGGTTGAATGCAAGTGCAATATCCAACCACAAATTTAAACATTTATAGTTGTGCCACACCTAGTATGGCATGGATATATGCTTTTGTCTATGCTTCATTTGATATTAGTTCTATATTTTATGATTTGGGAACCCTAATAAATATTTGAAAACATCTAAATTTGTTTCTCATTATAAATTTAAATATAGTTTTATTTATTCTTAAATATTATTTTTACTTTGTAAGAGGGGTACATTCATCTGCTCAACAGGTGAACACCAACCATGGAAGCCCAACTAGAGACCAACAAAAATGATAGGGTGTATTTGGCCCACCCCAAATCCTAGCTTGGAATTGTGACTACAAACACTATTGACTAACAACCACACTACCTGACCCATAAAAAAAATACCAGCCAATCATGTTTCCTTAAGAAATTACTAAACCAAAAGGTGGCCCTAAGCCACAACTTAACTCACAACATTTTAATAGAAAACTAAAATTATGTAATACCAGACACCATACCCAAACCCCACCTTTAGACACAATGTGACAAGGACACCAGACATTATAGGAAGCCATTTGCTTTGGCAAAATGGTTGAAATCCATCACCCATTTGAAGTCATTCACCACCACCAGCCTGAAGATCTTCAGCAGGAAGCTGACTATGACCACCACCACCATTCTATGTTTCATCAACAACATTCCTTTTAAATCCATAAGGAAAGGGTATAGATTTACCACCTCACCCTATATTTTAACCATTTCCAAATCCGTGGGTCTTGGAATACCTCTGCCAAGAAAGGCCGCCTTCATAGTTTCATCCAAACCACCTAGTAAAATTTTCCTAAAAAGCTTACCCACCAATTCCTTTGCCTCTCCCTTTGGAGTTTAGATATCCAAGACCGAAGCTAGGAAATGTGATACAATATGCAAATTCATCCTAAAATATTCCTTTTCTTCTAAATTCCCTTTCCCTAAAATCATCTTCACAACCACCATAGTGAGGGGGTCTATATTGAGCATAATACACTTAAGGCATTGGTCGGTGACCCACTTGAAAGCATTCGACCGATCCTTTGTCTCTAGGGAAATTGGAGTATTTGACCTGAAGCAAGCAATCAAGTCTATTGACATCTCCACAATAAATTTAGATTGCTCCTCCATTGCAGCCTACATTTAGCATAATACCCATGATGAGAAGACAAGAATTTAGTAATTCTAACTACCTTCCCACCTTACAAATAGCTAGGATGGAGCCACCAATGTTATTACTCTGTACATCACATCATCTTGAGGATGCCAAAAAATGCAGGGCTATCGATATTCGAATGAGAGGACATGAAATGAAATGATGTTGAGCTACCTAACATGACCTAAACCACCCACAAAATGTCTCCAAAACCAAAGTCATTTGAACAATAAAACAGGGTAAGAATTTTTGTACTTGCCATCAAAGTTCAGGTGCACAAATAAGTAAATGACGTGTCATCACAAACCTCCCGCCAGCTCACTGCCATCATGATTGCACCCCTTAAGACAGACTTGCCACCTCCAACATGGAAAGTCACCTATCCATCCACCCACTTATTCTTAAATATTTTTATAACCAATATGTGGATGTGAAATCTACAAATGGCTAACACTATAACACACACATTAGCATGGTTAGTATTTTAAAACAAAGCAAATAGTCAACATCCCTATGAAATAATGAAACATGGTTAAGTATGCAATGAAACGAAACAAGGAAGCTAAATAAAGCATATAAAAACATGATCAAACCCCTATCTCATAGTGGATTGGTGCTTCTTTGATGTGGAAAGAAGCCCTTTCCTAATCCTTGATAAGCTCCTAGATGATATGATGAACAAGATGATAAGTGATCAAGTTGCCTAAAATTGTGGAGTTGTGTTAGATTAATACAATAGAGGAGGTCTCTATTTATAACTAATAAGGATGGAAGAATGCAAAAAATGGAGGATGTGGGATAAAACATGAGCCAATGACAAGATGCCACTTGTCAAGATGTGAGAGGATGAAGGTTGAGAACATTTTGATCAATGTGCCAAAGAGGGGGAGATTTGAAATTCAAAAGATGGCTTTTTGGAGGGAGAAGAGTCTTAAATGCCAAGTGGGAGACATGTAAGAGAGAATGTAAGAGGAGTTAATGCTATGTTGAAAGACAAGACATTTGGAGGGATTTTAAAACCTAGAGGAATATTCCCTTTTTTTGATGCCATTTTGAAAATAATTAGGGAATTATTAAATCAAAGAAATGATTTATTGGTGCAAGTTGCAAAATCTAGAGGATTCAGGTGATTAGGATTTGATTAATTTAATAGGAGATTAGGTGATTTTGACTTTTGACTTAGATTTTAGGATTAAAATAAATCAAAATGAGAAGAAAATGATTTTAGATTGAATTAAATAAAGATTTGATTTATATAATCAAAGAGGATGATGTTAGTGTTAAATCAAATAAAGATGAATTTATTTAATTTAAATGGATGACTTTAGGAGATTAATTAAATAAACTTGATTTATTTAATTAAAGAGATAACTTAGGAGATTAATCAAATAAACATGATTTATTTAATTAATGGGTGAATATGTTTTAATTAAATATGAGGAATGAATGATTTCAATTTTGCATGTCTACACAATAAAATTATAAAATAATTAATTAAATATATTTTTAATTATGTTGACAAATATTCTTACACTAAGAAAACTTCTATAATGACAAAAATATCTCATGTTATTATTTTATACATAAGATCTAAAACATGGCCCATATATATACTTTTTAAAATTATGTCTTCTACAATTTTAGGAACCATAATCAATATTTTAAAACATCTAAATTTCTTTATGAATGCAATTTTCATTTATGGTACTTATTTACTCTTAAATATTTTTATAATCAATAATAATATTAAAATTATTTAATTATGTTAACTCTAATTATGTCAAGAGACATTATTACACTAAGATAGCTTCTATAATTAGAAAAAATTTCATGTTATTATTTAAATTCTTAAATATATTAAATATTACACCATAGAAAATTGGACCCTCTTGAGAAAACAAACAATTTCATGTATAATTTGACCCAATTTTGAGTCCCTTTACATCATTTATCTTTCAAAACAACATTTATAGGCCCCCAATACCCATTATTTATGATCTAGAGGCTTGTTTTACATGAGAAATCACCTAAAACCCAACAAACAACACTTAATTCTTTCATACCTTGAAAACCCACCTTCAAAAGTTAGTAGTGGGACCCATTTGCCACCTTGGGTGAGTGAGTCCCCTCTAGTGGGACCCATTCACCACGGGTGTCAAATGAGTCCCTTTTGAGGGAAAATGCAATTTTGAGCGAGAATTTGATTAATTTAACTTGAATTTTTCGTGGATGTCAGCCTCTTAGGTCTAAATAATGGGAAAATTAAGTGTTTTTGCTTATAAATACTCAAGTCAAGTCTTCTACATCAAGTCTCATTAGCAAAAGTTGAAGCTTTAATTCAGCAAACTAGGGTTTTTGTAGGTCTTAAAGCTCACTATTTAGGTCAAGATTCAACATTGCAAAGGGTTGATGATGGATGCTTATGGTGAATCATGAAGAAATCTAGGTTCAGGAGATGCAACTAGCCATCAAATCACACCTAAAGACTTGGTTTCATAGTGATTACATGTTCCATTTTAACTCTATCTTCATATTAAGGTTTGCATTTTGTTTAATTTTCATTTGCATGTTATTTTACTTCCATTTTTGATGTGTTGTAAGGTTTTTAGGGTTAAGATCTTGCATCACACAAATCATATTTGTATTTCTTATTATAGCACAATAGAATAGGGCTTTTGTCATTTTTAGACTTTCCTAGTCTTTAACACATCTAAGCCTAGGGTTTTATGTAGATTTTTCTCCATTCAAGGTTTAATTACCCAACTAGGGGTTTTACCAAGGAAAACCCCCCATTAGATAAACCATTTTAAGTTGTTTTGTAAGAATTTTCTGAGATCTCGAGTTGGGTTTCCATCAAAAATTGTTGTGCAGGTGTCAAGGTGCATAATAGATATTTGAAGTTACAAAAATTTAAAAGTGGATTGATTCACTATGCATGGAGAATGAGTCCCTTTTGAGATGCATTTTTGAGTCAAATGCAGATCTTGGTTCCCAATTGATAGAAAACAACTTTTGTGCAAAAATACCCATAATTGGGATTGATTTGCGTAGGGTGGCGAATGAGTCCCAGTTAGCTCAAAATTAGATTTCATCAATTTTCTAGATTGCTCTTTAGTCTTCTTCAATTTCCTAGTTGTACACATTATGAAAAATAGTCTTATGTTTGGTTTAATTTGCATTCTTGCTCATTCTTTTAACTTTTTTGTAAACAACAATGTGTTTTCAAACATAGCATAAGTCTTTGATTTTGCATACATAATTAGTCATATAGATCACTTAATTGCACTTAGTTCATTGCATTTAGGTTAAACAACATCATACATAACATAATGAACCATTAGCATTTTTGGCCCTACTCTCTTCTTTTAGGTGAAAAACCCTAGAAGAGTTAGGGATTCTTGTGAGTGCCAAAAATCTACAGTTCACACATATATTTTTTAAATCATAAACTACAAAATCAAAATTTTAAGAATAAACATATAAATATATAATATATTTTACAAGTTTTTGAAGTAAAGAGAAAATCAAAAATAAAAATAATAATATCAAAATAATAATTAGTGGCTTTTTTAAAACAAAGTTAAATTTAATAAAAATTAAGTAAAGAATGAAATAAATCAAAATAATTCTTAAGAAAATAAAATAAATTTTTAGTGAGTAAAATAGTTTTAAATAAAGAAAAATAAATGTTCAAATGAAAATGACAATAAATTAAACAATAAAAATTATAATAGAATAATCATTAAGTAAATAATCAAGTAAAGGAATTTTAGATAGATGTATTTAAAATATCTAGACTAAAATTGATTCCTATGTAAATAAAATTATTCAATTCATTTTTTCAAGATAGATGTATTTAAGATTTCTATACCATTATTATGATTGCGTACATAAACCACCATATATCTTTAGATAAAATATATATGAGACATTGAAGGTGTCTATTTCACTTAATATATAAATCCAATTTAAAATAGGAATGTCAAGAATGTACATCTCCAAGTGTCTCCACCATTAATTTTTTCTTTAGATAAATATGTTGGTATTTTTCTCATATGTATAAGAATAATATATATATATTTTAAATTTGTTTTCTAAAATTATATATATATTTATTTCGTAAATTTTTATTTTATTTTATTTAAGAGTTTTAATTTGATATTTCATGTTTTAGATAAATTTCAATTTCTTTAATTCTCCTTTCCTTAAAACTCTAAATAAAATTTATAGAAACTTTCACAAAGAATTGTCTTATAAAATGTTGAAGATTATTTGAAAAAATGTGTTTCATGTATGTAAAGCTTCTCATATTGATGTAGGGTTGTAAGGTGTAATATACAAGTGTAATTTAAACATCAATAGTTGTTCCACATCTAGTAAGACATGGATCATATTCTTTTGTCTATGCTTCATTTGATATTTTTCTATATTTTAGAGTTGAGAACCATAATAAACATTTCAAAACACCTAATTTCTTTCTTATTAAAAACTTAATTTACATTTCTTATTTATTCTTAGACATTTTAACAACCAATAAAATTATTAATTAATTAATTACATTTATTTTAAATAATGTAGAGAGGTACTTTCATGCTAAGAAAACATTTATAACAATATAAACAAAATCTCATGTTATTATGTATACATAAAGTCCAAAGCATAGAAAATCAAACTTTTAAAAAGATATAAAAAATATAATATATTTTAATTTTTTAAAGTAACAAAAAATATTAAAACAAAATTAAAATTATATTATATAAGCGATGTATAGATGAATGTATTTCTTAAAAGTATATTTTATTTATTTAAGATTTTTTGAAACTTTATAACTATTATAGAGAGGGTTTTGATTTGTTTTTTCTAATTAAGATTTATCTTTTACATATTTACATACTAGCACTTGCACTAAAAGAAGGTGGAATAATTACGTCAATTATACTATATAAAGTATTCTATATGATTTTGAATAGTTTTCTAATAAGAATATAGAATAGCTCAAGGGGAAAAAATAGAGTATTGCATGTGAAAAATACAAAGAACTTTAGGGCATAGAACAACAAACAGATTAAAAATTCTAGGGTAGTGAAAGTGAAAAAAAAAACCCAAGCAACGAAGATTAAAAAACTTTAAAAGAAAGGGATCAACATAAGAATGATAAACAATAGGAGAAAGTGCCTGAATTCAAACCTATAAAGAAGATATTTAAATTGAAAATTGAAACCATAAGCAAGTCCAATGTGATGTGCTTTGTGTTAAATAATTGAATGCCCTAGGTTCAAATCTCAACCACTATATCTAGTATACAATAAAAGTGTTGAAACTGATAGTGAACAAAACATAAGTGATGAATCTCTAAAATCAGGATTGAAATCACAAAAGAAACTTTTAGAAGAAATTGGATATAATACACCAATCAATTATATCCCATGGTTCCAATAAGATACCCCAATCAATTATGAGAAAACACTAAACTCACTAGACAAGGCATCCAACTCTTAGCTAAGAGTAAAATAGATATCACATCCAATTCCACACAAAGTTGAAACAAAACCATGAGAAAAATACCACATATGCAATTTTTGATGCATCATGCATGCACTAGGTGAACCTTAAATTGATAAAAGCAAAGACAAAATGAAAAAATATAGGAAAAATTCTAAATGGTACAATAGCTAAGCCCTGAGTTAAAGTCTCTAAATTCACTAAAACTATGACAAGTGATTTACCTCAAGATTCTACACAAATTGTGCTATGGTGTCAACAATGTTGATGAGAAAAAATAGGAAAATTTTGAAAGAAAATTAACAAAACCCTACCAGGTAGAATATTTTCAAATGAGACAAATTGAAACTTATGTCCCTTTACTTGTTGCTTCAATCTATTCACAATAAAACAAAGTAGAGTAAATGAAAGTAGATACAAAAATATCAGAGTTTGAGGGTTCCTGAAGTTCCATTTTATGTGAAGATTGACAAGATTTTTTCAGCCTTGTTGCATAGATAAGGAAACAACACAATGGTGGTGTGGTTAAGATAAGAATATGAAATCTTGATTTTCACCCTTCATCTTATCATTTGAAACATTAACGGTGATTTTTAACCACGATTTTTTAGCCATTGAATGTGATTTGCAATTTTCCAAGTGTTTGACTATGGAATTGTTGACTATTTTAACTGACAAGATTTTTCTTAGGCATGAGACAATTCTAGTGGGCTATGCCCACAATAAATAGCCTATCGGCTAATTATATATGCTTTAATATTATTTACTTATTTATATAATATAAAAAGTAATGTATAGATAGATAGAAAAATAAAGAATAATAAGTTTGTGTTATTTTGTTTAATGAAGAGGTTTTTAATTTTTTTAGGATTTAATTTATAGATGATAATATATGTTAGTTGTGTTAGTTTTATAATAATATGTTAGTTGTATGTTTTACTAAAAAATATTTAAACACATTCATCATATGAGATATTTTTAAATTGTTATGTAACATTTTTAGATGTATCAATTAAACAAACATTTTAAAAATAAATTGATAAAAATAATTTATTACTTTTATATTAAATTTTATACATTTAAATATCAAAAATAATAATATTTAATAATAAACATAATATTAGTGATATTATTTAATAATTAAATATAAAATATAAAATATTTTTTAAATATGAAACATAAATAAAATAGTCACATACATAAATTTATTCACTACTTAAAATTGAATTTAAGTTAAAATTAACGTTTAAGCTTATTAAATAACAAGCGTTACATTTAAGATATATTATCCCCTAACATTTATCCTAGGCTAGTAGCGTTGCCATCATCACTATGGCTGTTTGTGTCGCTTCAGTCTGCCGGGTTCTCCATGTCCGCAGAGCTCGGAATCTGCGGATGTTGAGGCTCCATCTTCCCTTCTAGCATCTGCACCACTTGCCTCATGCTTGGCCTCACTCCCTCGTCCTCTTGAATGCATAACAACGCAACAACACATGCTCTTCTCACCTCTTCCACGTCTGCCTCCTCTGCAACACCCTCCTCCACAATAGCAATCGTGTTCCCCTGGTGAAATTGAGTTGCAGCCCATGTGGGAAAGTAAAACTTGCTTGAATCTTGCACGGTTAAGTCTAGATTTCTTCGCCCCGAAATGATTTCCAAGAATGTCATACCAAAACTGTAGACGTCAACCTTGGGAGTAATAGGAAGGCCGGAGATCCACTCTGGAGCCAAGTACCCTCTCGTACCTCTTGTAGTGGTCAGCACGCGGCTCAAATCTCTACCCACAAGCTTTGCCATTCCAAAATCGGCCAACTTCGGTGACAAATCACTGTCCAGCAGAATGTTTTCGGGCTTAACATCGCTGTGAATGATGCAATCTCTGCACTCTTCGTGGAGATAAAGCAACCCTCTTGCAGTGCCTAATGCGATCTCAAATCGGGATTTCCAGTCGAGTACCTCCCCTTTACTTTTGGAATTACTGTTGAACAGTAAGGAACTTAGGGAGCCGTTGGGCATGTAATCATAAATCAGTAACCGTTTCAATCCTTCTACACAAAACCCTCGAAGTCTGACCAAATTCACATGTTGTATGCTTCCAAGAGAACTGATTTCCGCTCGGAATTGCTTCTCATCTTGTCTTGAACCCTCCATTTTTTTTACGGCCACAAGTGTACCGTCTGATAGAGATCCTTTGAACACAGAGCCAAATCCTCCACTCCCCAACGTAGACCTGAAATTCCTTGTTGCAATTTTCAACTCCTTGTAACTAAACATTCTAAGAAAAGAGTTCGAGGAACCTGCACGCCTGTCCATCGATCGCAGGCGATGCCTCCGCCAAATGAAAATTGAACAGATTCCCAGAGCAATGGTGAGTGCACCAACAATACCAAGTGCTACGCCTACAATACTTGTGGTTTTGCTTTTCGTTGAGTGTTGAGAGGCACTTACCCGAATGAAGACATTTGAATTGCTTTTTGATGGAGTCGAGTTCCGCATGTTTAGCAAGTCTCCGGACCAGATTTGACAGGGCCCTGAAGACGGATTGAAACTAAACGCGTTGCATGAGCAGTTGCGGAGGCAGGCCTTCTGGCAATCTTTCTTTGTGGATGCAGGGTATGAGAAAACGTTATCATTCCGCAAAGTTACACCAAAGTCGATGAATCCATCAGTGCTGCCATTTACGCCACCGCAGTTTAACGGGCTCTCCCGAATACAGCCAGTGGATGCCCAGTCTTGCGAAACCCAGGAGCGATTGTTTTTGGGCTTGAATCCTTCCTCGCAGCTGCAGACCTGAAGATTTGTGGAGTCGCAGGTTCCGTATGCACCGCAGGGACCATAGACGGCGCATGCATCTCTGGGCACAGACCAGAACATGTTCCAACCACTGCTTTCGAATGAATACTGTCGCCCTTGTCCAAACCTAGTTACCACGAAACGTGCGAGTGCATTTAACTGAGAACTCAACGTATAATTGAAATACAAGCCAGAGCTATCACCTTCAACGCTGATATTGAAGATATGTTTGTCTTCAACTTCTGGAATATTGCTGAAAATTTTGCCGTCCCAAATTCCGGTCTGCCAATACTGTACAGAATTGTTCCATGTCAGCACGAACTGTTTGGCCCCAGATGGATCCGCTTTTATGGTAAAAAGCCCAGGAGCAGGATCCATTGAGTTTTTCCAAGAGACTAGCTTTTGCTGTCCACCGAACCTCATCCCTGGCAACCAGGTATCTACAGGATTGTCGAAACTCTGCCAAATAATTTCAGATTTATTGTCATCGCTCAGCATTAAAAAATTACCAGAATCCAATATCACAGCCCGGGAGGCCTTTTTTGTTGTGTTGACTGACCAGATAGATGCGCCCTCTGCATCGAACAGTTCCAGATTACCTTGTCTTGACAGCTTTAAAACACCAGATTGGTTTCTGGCGGGAGTCTCCCTGTTGGCCACCCAAACATACGTCTTCTCTGGTATTTTGGCATACCAGATGCCAATATACCAGCTATTGCTTCCATTTGGGCTGAAGAATCCCAATTCAAAGGTGCCATTCTTTGAAATTATTGTCTGATTCCCAGCAAGCGAGGCGCCCAACGAAAGAGTATCTCCAGCCTCGACTGCAGCACCATTACTCTTCAGTTGAATAAACATCGCAACTGCGAAAAACAGGCTTAGGCATAAATTTTCCCTGTTTTCGTCCATCGCCATTAAATTTAATATGTTTCCAAGAGATCTTCTAGGGTGGAAAGCCACCTGAAAGAGAAACCTCACAACCAAGAGGCTATAAAGTTTAATGGCGACTTAACTGTATTTAAGCCGAAACAATAAAGTTGTGGGTAAAAATTTCCCTCTCCTGGTGCGTGTCAAAGGGTTCCCAGACGCGCTTGTTGCAGTCAATACATTTGCAAAGTCAAGTCGTCTAGTGGAAGATAATAAAAATTGACAAGAGGATTTATTGAAAAATAAATAGATTTTTGGGTAAAGGTCTTCCCTCCAGAATATTATCTAGCCACACAAGTTTTTATTTATTTACTTATGTTTATTTTTTACAGTTTTAATTGTATTGTTATAGCTTTTTAGAGTATAAGATTTTAGTGCCTTTTCCTTTTCTTCTAATTATATCAATTTTAAAAATTGGTTTTAATTATAATATTAAATAAAATTTATCTTTGTCATCTCCTTTTATTTATTTTAATTTTTAGAAGTCTTTCAGTATATTATTTTGGAGTATTATCTTATAATTATATATAATTAAGAAGGACTGTATTATAATTTATAAGTATTGTAATTAATTTCATGTTTATTATATTTAAATTGTATACATTGTAAAATAATTATTTTTAATTGTAAGTGATCTCATCATCCTTATTTTCTTTTTTTTAGTTAGTTTCTAAAATATTTTGTTAATAAACAAATTGAAGAGCATTACCTTTCAAGATTTAATGTTAATTATTTTTATATGATTCTATTGAAATCAAAATACAAGTTTTAAGTTACCTATTTTCTTAAATCCTTTTGAAAAAGATTAGATTTAAGATAACACATATTGTTGAGGGATTAAACTTAAAATTTAAATCTAGATTTTCTCCATAATAAAAAAGTATCCACTATAGTATTTATAATTTTTTGGTGGGAAATATGATAACCTTACTCAACATTCACATTTTTTCCTCCATATTTTTCTTTAGAATTTTTACAAGTGTATGCTTATTTTTTTACATTGCATCTAGGACGAGATATTTTTAATTAGATAATAATGTATTTTAAAATAGTATATATTATGTTAATTCTATCTATCTAAAATATGTCAAGATATCAGTCTCAATGACACTCTAGATTAATATCTTTGTTTTCACATTACCTCACTCCCTACCTCTATATAGTTTGTTAAGGTATAAAATTCATTCATTCTATTAACTTTCTCTCATCATCTTCTTGATTATAGATGAGGAAGTGCGATCCAAAATATTAATGGTAAAAATCATTAGATAATATAATCTATTAAATTTGATACACATATTATAGATTGTTGAAATTTGATGTTGTTGGTTACTGCACATTGATAATTATGAATATTATAGAACATTTTATATCAATGGAAAATAACTTCAATCGAGTACTTTCTTGTTTTCTAATTTCTCACCCATTTTATTTTGCAAATATTTTCTTTGCATTTGATTCCTATGTCTACTTTGATATAGGTATAGAGTAAGAATGGAAGAGAAGTATGAAAATAAATTATAATTTTCAGATGGTTTAGATAATCTATTTGTAAGAGAAAGGATAAATATTTTAGCACATTCTTTCTTATTTTAAACTCTCAATCTTTCTACATGTGGAATGTATAATTTTATTATGAATAAAAAAATATTGTGTTCTTTTTGATAAATGAAAGTGGCTTTAAAGGGAGCCATACCTAAAGTACATATAAGGGATACATCATCCTGTCTTGTTTTACTTAGAATCTGCAACACATTTCATTCTGCCCTTTCCTCGACAAACAAAACCCTACCCAAGACCATATTACATTGTCTTGTAGCATATAGATTCGGTAGGAAAAAAGTCAAAAACCCCCATCATGGACTGTTCATGCTTCTTCCTCCTCATCGTTTTCATGTGTGTTTATCATATTACAAGCATCCTCCATGTCTGCAACAATATCCGCCAGGGGCACCCCCATCTAGTCTAGTAGAAACCCTATACCTACAACCGCTTTTCCCCATCTCAGATTCATGATCATGTTTGATCCCCAAATGAGGAATGGTACAAGTGATGAATTAAAATCTTAGTGCAGTCCTTACCAGCAACCTATCTGGTTTGAGACCCCTGCCCACCACTGCCATGTCTAAAATCTATGTCATACACCGTCTCCTTCCCAGTCATGCCATGAATATAGATGCCATGTCCGCATTCGTTTTGAACCTCTGGTCTAGTTCGACGTATTCCTCACCTAAAATCATCTTTGTTGCTTGCAGAACCATCACAGATTGGAACCTAAAAGTGTTTTTAAAATGCCCGTCTGTGATCCTTCCCGTAAAGGCAACCTAAGGCCCTTGGGATTTAAAACTAAAGGTAGCTTGCATATCTACAAATTTTCCATCTCTGCCCATTCACCTAATTAATAGAGCTCACGAGTTAATTCACATGTGGGTAAACCACCTCCGCTGCCAATGGTAAATTATAGATCATCTTGATTGTATGTCATCCAACCCATTTCGACCCTCGCTACGTTAAAGCCCTCTCTCCCTTCGTCCTCTTTACACTCTAGCTCATGCTAGATGTCCTCCAACCTAAATCTCCCAGCTTCCACATTCATTTCTATTGCCCCATTTTCGAGGAAGTCCGTGAGACTATTTCCCTCTCTATACACATGCCGGCTCTTGAAATATTTTTCTTCCAAGAGGTTCCATATTGATTTAATGAATTTATTAACCTTCCAATGCATTAGATTCCTCCATACGACAGTTATAGTTATAAGTCAGTACGCTTCTAAATGAATTTTTTGAGATTTAGGTTTTGAAATGTCTTTACAACTAGTCAGATCATTTGCAACTTGACCTTATTATTAATCCCTTCCATCAGTTTCATCATTTCCACTTCCATGATATTACCTTTTTGATTTCTCACTATAATCTCGTGATAGACAGAGCTAGGTTCTAACTTGCAGCCTCATCCAAATTTGCTTTCATCCACCCTTCATTTGGAGGGGTCCAACTCAGATCTAATCTTCTTTTTGGGGATGAATTAACTCGCTCAACCTATTGAATGGGGGATAAAATAATATTGTTAGCAATATAAGGTGAAAATTATTAATTTTTAAATGGAGTTCTTATAATCATTCCATGTAGCATTTATTTTTTATGCCATGTAAATTGTCCTGGCACTCATTTTCTCTCATGAATTTCTACTCATACCTACAAATCACACCCATTTCCCTTCCATATTTGTATAGTTTATAAAACTCTACTCATTTACTTCTAAAGTCATAATATTTCACATCGCACAAAGAGATAAGAGAACCTATCAAGATTTATCATTTGTATTATATTTGCATGTTCATATGTATAGAATCGACTCTTAGATTGAGTTTAATTTGATTATTGATTACCTTAAATTATTTAAATGACCTAGATATTTCATGTAGGAACACATTTTATTCCTCTACTTTTTTGGTAAAGCTGAATGTTCCTTTTTGATCCATGTTAAGTTAATAAAAAGTGTAAATTTAACATTACTTCCTCTATAAATATTAGGTTTCATGAATATAATGATCAAAATAATCTAGTTAGTCTAGCTAATAATCATGGCATATCACATGGTAGGAATTAGAAACCTAGAAACTAAGAAGAGTGAGAGGTCTTAACTAATTTTTATGGTTGACATGTTGGAAATATTCTGAAATTAATATAAGGTTTAGTTTGTACTCATAGTTTGGATCTTTCTCCTCACAACCTTAAACTTATTTGTAGTTTTGACCTTTGACAAACCAAGGTTTTAGTACTTATAAAAAGCCTTTGCTTAATGCCTATAATTGAAAATTGAAGGTTGGGAAACACCATTAAGACTTGCTATGGAAATGGATAATCATTGAGATATCCTAAAGTACAATCAATCCCTATTGATATATTCATTAATTGTTTAGCAATTAAAAGATACACTAATCAATGTATTAAATAGATGTACATGTACTTCATGATCATCTTATGTAATGATATATTCAATTCTTTCTTGAAAAAAATCCATGAATAGCCAAGTAATAGATTAAGTGCATGAAGGCTATATGGTTTTATATTATTGATCTAATCCTTATGACTAATGCAAATCCGAAGGAAATAATGGATGTAAAATATTTGAATAGTTTATTATGGATTCTTGATGATTGGAATGAACTAGGGGTGATATGGACCTTTATACAACTCTTGGTGCATAAATGCAAACATTTTTGACATGCATGTTGATGGATTATATAATAAAGTTGGGTATGTGCAGGATCATGATGGGCCAAAAAGTGGCAATATGATGGGTATGTGGTTGACGACTATTTTTGTACCAAAAATTGATGAAACGAAAAGGGTTTTTAAAGGAGATTCTCAGCTTTTCACCAATATAAATTATCCTTTACTTTGAATTTAATAAGTAATTATTATTCATTTTCTATTCAAATTACGACTAAAGTCCTAATTGATAGGTTGATTGAAAAACATCTATAGCTTTCAAATGGTATCACTTTTTTTGAATCCAAAACATGTGTCACATTCTATGCTTCGCATACTATAGGATTAAAAAAATAAAAAATAATTTTATAAAGTTTTGACCAAGTTAAGGTGGTTAGACATACGAGTTTTTATATTTTTTTAAAAGTTGTAATAAAATTTTCATAATTAATTATTTACTTGGAAAAAACTACAAAAAATATGCATCACATCGAGGCATGAGTCCTCTACTTATATATAAAATATTATTAAAAAATATTATCATTTTATTGTGGTTAGGGTGGTTAGAGACACCTACTTCTTTATTTTTCCCTGAAATTTAAGTATTGCATTGCAATTTCAAATTTTCACCAAATAATCTTTTATTTTTTAAACAAACCTAGTAGTTTAGAAACTACATTAAATTTTCTATAGATTCTATTCTTACATATTTTTGAAATAATATAGATAACTTATTCAAATTTTTACATCTCACCTAACTCTGATTTTTCTTATTTTTTTGCCACTTAAGGGCCTCTTTTTCCCATGATGATCCTGCACATACCCAGTTATGTCAAGTGATCTTAGAGCTAGACTAAGTTAAATTTGAAGAGCATTCTTAGGCTATTTCCGCAATCTTTAATTGGTTCAAGGGCACCCAAAGAATCTTGATTTGGATAGAGGTAGTACAAATATGAGAACCAAGGAAGTTTTGAGCAAAGTTAAAGTAGTATGTTTGAGTGATAAATGAAAGCTAGGGTCAATGAATCTACTAAATCAAACAAAATCATATGCTAATACTATTTTCATAGAACCTTATTCAAAGTGGTTTAAACTTATAAGGTAAAGCACCAAGGATATGCACATTTCCCTTCTATTCCCTTCTATAATAAGCTTGTTCTTAGGAATGCTAAAAAAGGGGAGTGGCTCCATATAAATATTTATAAATACCGAAGATATAAGTGCATGACCATTAATAGTCATTTCTTTTAGAAGGGAGGGTATGGTGAAAGTGATAACATAAGTTAAGCTCAAAGGTGTGACATAATTAAAAAGAGTAGATTTTAATGATCGCTTGGTCATGCATGTGTGAATATTTTAAAAATCTTCTGCATTTTATTATTTGAGTAACAATGAAAATTTTAAAGCGTGGGAAAGAATTGAAAAGGGGGGTTTAGTCCCATATATGGAAAAGCTTCATGGAACGGATGAGGGGATTCTGAAATATTTTGTTAAAAGCTGGAAAAATGGAGAGATCGTGTTGTTTGGCAGGAATGTTAAGTTGAGTGAGGAATTAATAGGGGAGATAACTGGTCTTTCAACTGAGGGTGTCAAATTCTACTGGGATCGACGATTCTCTGATGAAGCGGTCATTAAATTCCCCAAAAAAGATAAGGAGAAAGCAAAGATGGTGAAGGTTGCTAATAGCTACTTTGATGTGGAGTCCATCAAATCAATTTGGAGGAAAGTTTTAAGAGTTGTAATGGAATATATCACGGTTGACGGGCGCTTTACCAGAGTCTATGGTTACCACTTTGCCATTCTTAACCATTTCCGGCATAAGATTTGTATATCTTTGCCTTTTTACTTATTTTCTTCTCTGAAGAATTGCCTCGATGAGGTGGAAAGAAACCCTAGGAGGGATGCTATTATTCACCCTGGTCTTGTTAGGCTTATTTATGAGTATTTTCAAAATTTACCTACTTTGCCTAAAACTGTTGAGATTGAAGAGTTGGATGATGAGGAGACAGAAAGCAGTAGGGAGATCGAACCCCGGGCCCCCCTGCTTGTGTTCTTGCTGGCCCTGTTACCTTTGCTCCCCAGTCCTTGTCTTGTCAGAAAACCTGTAAAGGCTCTACCCCGCTGTCTTGTCCTAAACGGCAACCTCTACATAAGTGCCCAAGTCCGGGTTTTATCACCCCGCCCTGTCTTAATCCTTAGTCGTCTTCTGGTTGTCCTACTCCTGGTTTGTCCCTAGGAGTGAAAGGTAACCCTGTTATGAAACTTGTTTCGTATTCAAGGAATTCTATGGAAATCCTCTCTGACAAGCCCATGGCCAGTAAGGACTCGGCCCCTAGTGTTCCTGCTTCTGGTAATTTTGGGAATGATCATTTTGAGCCCCCTATTTAGGATGAAATTAATTCTGCCCTGAATAATCTTAAACCTGAGGATTTGGTTAGTATAGTAGAAAAAAGTACGGATGGTATTTTTACCGTTCTCAAATGGACCCAGAAAGAAGTCTGTAAATTGAAAGATCATGTTACTGATCTCAGTAACAAGATCATGGATCTGCAGTAGAAAATTAGTTGGAACAGTGGAGACAATGATGAACAGGAAAATCCTTTACCGAGGAAAAGACAACAATTACACGAGGATAGATTGGCCAGCATCGAGTGCAACATGTCCAAGATTGAACAAAACATTAGGGCTACTATTGCTAACAATCATAAAATTGCTAGGCATAACACCATCATCATCAATGCAATGGTGGAAAAGCTTGAAAAAAACTAAAAGGGATCGCTGGTTGTGGATTTGGATGCGGATAGGGGAGGCAACAAATCGGCTGGTGAAGGGATTTCGACTCGTACCAAGGCTAACATCAAGAGGAAAACCCCGACTTCATCTCATACAGTCCAAATTCTCAAGCAGGGGTTACAGGACATGCAGAATGTTGAAAAGGAAGCCAAGGATTTACTTAACACCCTGGAGTAATGTAATGTTTTCTTTGCTAGTTTTTTTGGGCGGTCCTTTTTTTGGACTCTGTTGTCTTTCGATACTGTCGTTTCCTCTTTTGGGACAGCTGTCCGGTTATTTGTACTTTCTCTGTCTATTTCTTGTTGTTTAAACTCTGCGGTTTCAGGTACCTGTAAAACCTATTTTTTCCTTTTCAAAAATAATGAAAACTTTTAGTTAAAGTGACATATCTTGCAATATCATTTGATGCATAAAATGTCAATACAAATATGGAAGAAAATAAGTATAAATCATAGAACCCATTCAATTCACGTTTCTCTAAGTAAGTTATAGGATAGTTAAAAATGTGTACACAATTAAAATAATGTTGTAATAAATAAAATCTATTAAAAAAGTAAACTAAGTTTCTTTAAAAAAATTAATTTATAAACAAATCAAATAAACTTATAATATACATGAGAATACTAGTTGTACAATTAATTTTTTTTTTCGAATGATAAAATGTTTAGTGCAAAATATTCAAATTCTAAAATCAAATATGTTAAACCTTATCTAATACATGTAGAATAGACTATAATCAAAATGAAAGAGTTAAAATAATACCACTTTTTTAACAGCCGACATGAGACAAATACCTATCAATCCTTCTATCACATCAACCACATAGAAATAAAATATAAAAGATCTATTTGAAAAATATCACTTTAACCAAAATAAAAGAGTTAAAATGGTACCATTTTTTAACAAATGATATGAGACAAATACCTATGAATACTCCTATCATGTCAACCACATACAAATAAAATATAAAAATTCTATTTGAAAAATATCACTCTAACCACTAAACTCTCACCTAAAGCCATCTAAAACTTACAACTAGCACTTGCGCCCCAATGAGGTGCAATACTTATGTCAATAGGTTGAGCCCACATTATTTATGGTCGTGAAAAGTAGTGGATGACATGAAGAAAGTAGTGATCTACCTCACCTATCCCTCTCTATCTCTCCCTCCCTTCCCCCCTTCTCTCTCCCTCTTGCTTTCTCCTTCCCTCTCTATTTCTCTCTATATCACATTTCCCTCTCTACCTATCCCTCCATCCATCCCCCTTATTTCTCTCTCACTCTCTCCTTCCCTCCCTACTTCTCTCCCTCTCTCACTGATTCCTCTCTCCTCTCTCTCCTTCCCCCTCTAATTCTCTATATCTCCCCTATCCCTCTCTACCTCTCTCTCCCTCTCTCTGGCTCTCTTTCCTTCTCTACTTCTTTCTATCCCACCTCTCTCCCCCTCCCTATCTCAATCTTACTTATCCCTCTCTACTCCCTCGTCCCTTTACCCTCCTCTCTCTCTATCCTTCCCTCTCTACTTATTTTCTCTCTTTTCTCTCTCTTTCTCTTATCCTTCCCTCTCTACTTCTTTACCCTCCTCTCTCTCTTTCTCTATCTCACCTATCCCTCTTTACCTCTCCCTCCCTCCCTCCCTCCCCCTTCTCCTTCTCTCTCCCTCTTGCCTCTCCTTCCCTCTCTACTTCTTTCCCTCTCTCATTTATTCCTCTCTACCTCTCTCTCCTTCCCCCTCTAATTCTCTATATCTCCCCTATCCCTCTCTACCACTCCCTCCCTCCCCCTCTCTCTTACTCTCTTTGACTCTCTCTTTCCTTCTCTACTTCTTTCTATCCCACCTCTCTCTCCCTCCTTATCTCTATCTCACTTATCCCTCTCTACCTCCCTCCGTCCCTTTACCCTCCTCTCTCTCTCTTTCTCTATCCTTCCCTCTCTACTTCTTTTCCCTCCTCTCTCTCTCTCTTTCTCTATCCTTCCCTCTTTGCTTCTTTACCCTCCTCTCCAATTCATTCCAAAAAAACACTTCCTATAAAACTTTAGTTTTTCATTTTTCTATTTGTTTATAGTTCACATTTTATAACACAAAACAAATACCATATAGTTTGTCCTTTATGACCCCCACACTAATGAATATTGGCCATTCCACAACATCTGAAACTTTGAAAAGCTCTGCTTTCTTACACTATTAATTTTTCATGATATTCTTCAAAGATCCATACTTTTATTGCTACCAAGAAACTTCTAATGGAGACTAAAATGTATTCACACCTCTTCCACAAACATTGTATTGAAAAACATTTGGCCTTTGATGATAGGTTGCTAAATTTTTCCCTACTGCATTCTAGGAAAAAAATTCTGACTTTTATAACCCATAATTTTTGGTAGAAAAAACCCAACTATTTACACTTTGGGCATAAACACAACCACAATTTTTTTTTCAATAGTAATGTATAAACATTGCTAACACTATATTATTGTGTAACAACACCATAAGATATAGATGATATGCACATTAAAGTTATGTAAATATTTCATGTCGGTTAACTTTGAGTGCAAGAATGTAAAAAAATTGAGATCATTTTAATTCTTATAATAGATATATTTTTATTTAATAATTAATCTCAGATTGATTAAGCCTATAATAGGTATACTTGTATTTAATAATCAATCTCAGATTGCTAAATTATTATCAAGATATATTATTAAATACATGTTTATTTATGTCTATTTAATATTATTAATTGATTGCTATTCTTTATATAGATAAAAATAATAAATATCCTTTATACAAATATAAATAATTAAGAAATTTATACTATGAAACTAATGAATATTATATGCAAATAAATATCATTAAGGAACCATAAAAAAAAAAAGGTAATAAAGAGATTCTAACAATACCTAAGTTCTTTTACTCTCCGTCAATCGGGGTGGCAAGCCTGAAAAATCTACATATATTATTTTTATTGTTAGATTTTTTTATTTTATTTGGTGGATTAAATATAAAATAAAGGATTCTTGATTTTTGAATTGCAATAAGCAATATTTAAAAATCTATTAAAAAATATTTGTTAGTCCATTTCAAATTCTCATGGCCATCTCATTGTCTTTTGCCCATTCCAAATCTCCGTCGTCGACATCCTCTATTTGTTGATGGTTTAGTTACAAATCATGTAACTAATTTAAATTATTTGTACAAATTATAAATTTAACTGGAATAAAAAAATATAAATTAAAAATTATAATAAAATCATACTAAATTAATTTACAACCGTCCATACAAAATGGATCATTTTAAATAATAAATATTGTATTAAAAACAAACAAATAAAAGTGAATCTAATAAATTCAAAAAATAGGAAGCATGCAATTTTCACTAGGACAATAATCAAATGCCATGTTAGCCACAATGAATCCTACGTAACATATTGAGAACAACAATATTAATGCACAATAATCGATAGCCATTAAATAGGACTAGCACTTGCACCCCAACAAGGTGCAATACTTACGCCGATAGGTTGAGCACACATTATTTATGGACGTGAAAAGTAGTGGATGACGTGAAGAAAGCAGTGATCTATCTCACCTATCCCTCTCTACCTCTGCCTCTCTCCCTCCCCCCTTCTCTCTCCCTCTTGCTCTCTCCTTCCCTTTTTATTTCTCTCTATATAACATATCCCTCTCTACCTATCCCTCCCTCCATCCCACCTATTTTCTCTCTCACTCTTTCCTCCCTCTCTCACTTATTCCTCTCTAGCTCTCTCTCCTTCCCCCTCTAATTCTTTGTATCTCCCCTATCCCTCTCTAGCTCTCCCTCCCTCCCCCTCTCTCTCTCTCACTCTCTAGCTCTCTCTTTCCTTCTCTCCTTCTTTCTATCCCACCTCTCTCTCTCTCCCTATCTCTATCTCACATATCCCTCTTTACCTCCCTTCATCTCTTTAGCCTCCTCTCTCTCTTTCTCTATCCTTCCCTCTCTACTTCTTTTCCCTCTCCTCTCTCTCTCTTTTTGTATCCTTCCCTCTCTACTTCTTTACCCTCCTCTCCAATTCATTCCAAAACACTTCCTATGCAACTTTAGTTTTTCATTTTTCTATTTATTTATTATTTGAATTTTATAACATAAAACAAATTTTTTTTTATTTAAAAATTTATTATATTATTTTATTTATTGTATAAATTATTTTATTTATTATATTATTTTATTTATTGTATAAATTATTTTATTTATTATATAAATTTTATTTTTTATTAAAAAATTATTATATTATATTATATTATTTTATTTATTATATAAATTATTTTATTTATTTTTATTTGTTTTATTTATTTTTATTTTTAGTATATATAAATTATTTTGTAGTTAAATAGTTATTTTATTTGTTATATAAATTTTGTTTTTCTTCAAAATTTATTATATTATTTCATAACATTATTATAATTTGAATTTTTATTCCACCAAACTTCCATCACACTCATTCGCACTGTAATTAATTTTAGAATTACATAAAGTGACTCGAATCCCCTGTAAATCGTATCGTATGGGACGGGTGCTTTGTTGCTGAAATATTGCAGCAGGCAGTTTATGCCGTGGCTCAATTTCTGCACGCATGTGGACAATGGCGAGCTTGGGAGGGCTTTGGGCGGCAATAGAAGCGGGTGGTACGCTAACTCCAAGACCTTAGCGAGGTCTTCTTTATAAATCCCAAATTTTACCCTTACCCATGTCTGTTTTCCAAGCTTCGTTTGCTTTACTTGCACTATAAGCACATCCGTCATTTCTTTAATGGGCACCAACTTCAGTCTGAGAATAGATATTCCTCATGCCCTTATACGCCTGCTTAACGAATGCATCTTTATGCGCTTCGATGTATAAGTAGTCCTTGAGATGATCCAGAGCAACTGCAGATATAATTTGCAGGTCTATTCCCTCAGCCTTCAGGTCCAAATACTTTTGCATCAGGCAGCATGCGACCTCGCTTTCGAATCCCTGAGCGCATTTCACCATCAATAGCTTGGGGTCCGTCACGGAGGGCAAATTCTCGTAAAAAATTGAGAATCGATTTAATGAAATCAGGTTTGGAAGATGTGCGGGTGGTGGCTCCGCATCAAGTGGCCGATTGATCTGATCAGTACATTTAATCTTGCGATTCCGTAAGCTTCGTTAGATATTTTTTTCTTTTAGTATTCTTTGACCTTCAAACTGTACAGGGATTTCTCCTAAATAGTTTTCCCATATAGATCGGATGGATCTACTTGATAGATAAACTGTGCTTTTGAAAATATTCAAAAACTATAACAGTCAGAAATCAGATTTAACGCCGCTCCTGCACATTGTTTGTTTGGCACGCAATTGACCGGCGACGCAAAGGCGAATTTGTTTGGAGAAGCCGTATGAATAATCAAGGGAACGCATTTATCCCAAAACTTTATTTTTGAAAGCATTCGCGCATCTTCCCCATTGAAAACATTCTTCATGCGTGTTGAGACTTTGTGGATGGGAGGGAATTTGCTTGTAGGACTAGTAATGTGAAGACGAAGTTGTTCATTGTTCTAGAAAGTAGCCAGAAAAGTAATGTGAAGACTAAGTTGTTCATTGTTCTGGAAAGTATCCAGAAAAGGACAGGGAACAAGTAGCGTGTTAGATCCGCTTTAGTTGATTCCATATTGGAACGCTGACGTTGACAGGAAAAAGTCTGTTTGCCTCTTCATTCATTCATTAGCCTAATTAACTGATAGGCCGATAGCTGATATTCGTGGGGTTCCCGCCGGCCTCAGACTGGGGGAAATGCCGGTGGGGTTCCCCCATGTAGAATAGCCTAGCGGCTAATGAACATCAACAATAATGATGTCTATTAATTTTTAAAATTTGATTAAAAGAATATCTAAGGATTAAGATTTAGGGAAGGGCTTCATAAGGAAAGTATACGTGGAATCCTATAATAAGACTCCCAAAACATTCTGTTTTTATTTGATTTTTTTTTTGAAATCTTGTTTTTTTAAATCATGAGAGGGGCTTTTCTCTTTTGCTTTAAAAAGAAACATGCTAAAAAAAAGCTCAACTAAATTTACGGAATAAATCGAGAGTATGATAAACTTAAAATTCTTTAATTTATTTCGTTGACCACGGGACCTATTTAAGCTCTGTTTACCAGTGGCTTTATTAATTTGCAGGCATTCGTGGAGTTCCAGCCGGCGTCAGACTGCTGGAAAACGTAAAATAGCCTATCGGCTAATAAGGAACAATAGTTACCTGGATTGGTGATGAGAATAAAAAATAGTTCTGCCCCCTGGTTACCAGGTTACCAAAAGATCCAAACCCAGCTGGGCCGGCTTAACTGGCACACTCTAAGCGCTGACTGTGCTTAGGTGGCCGGGCCCATGGGCCCTATTTAACTTGACATTTCTGTTCCCTGTCATTTTCACATTCCCGTTTTTCGACGGATCCCGTTCCCGTAAAAATTCTTGTTCCTCCGTTTTAATGTTCGTAGCCTTCAGTTTCGTAGCAGTTCGTTTTACTCCCACACTCGGTAAGAATTAAAAATAGTCCAATAAAATTCCTATAAATACACCGCCTGTAGAAAAAACAAAGCACGGTATTTTAACAACAAAACTCCATCTAACTGCGTTTGTTCTAGAGATCCATTAGTTGCAAGGGTAATTTAATAAAAATATTAATTATGTATTACTACCATCCCATTTTGAAAAGGAGATACATTAGTTGCAAGGGTAATTTAATAAAAATATTAATTATGTATTAAAGTATATAACAAGGATGTTTAAATTATATAAAATTTTAAATAATTAATTTAAAAGTAGTTTAATAATAAATATATAATGAAGGTTGTTGAAACAAGTTTTATATAATATTTTATTATAACAATATTATTGTTTTACAAGAAAATTATTTTTACTTTATAAAATAAAATAGTTATAAACACAATTTATATATTTAAAAAAGAATAGTAATTATAAAATCTTTTAAATAAATGAAAAATATATATATAATAACTCAATAAAAAACTTAATAATTCTTAGATAGTTTTAATTTTTTTAAACATTTAATTGTGTTTCAATTTTTATATATGGTTATGACATATAAAATAATTCTTAATTAAATAAAAAATTAAATAATTTTTAGATAGTTTTAAATTTTTTAAATATTTAATTGTGTTTCAATTTTAATATATGATCATGGCATGACATTTTGTTTCTTACATTCATTCATTATTTTTATTTAGAGACTCAAAGGTGCAAGTATGATTATAATCTAATGAGGAGAATCATTATTGTTCAATATTTTTAATTTAATAGAATTCAAATATTTTTTTATAAAACAAGACTAGAGAAAGAAAATAATCTTAAATTTGAATATCATAAATTTGTCTACTATTCATGTTTATTAACATGGCCGAAATATTTTTCCATTGAATGAATTTTTTAAGAATTAATTTTTCACAAATCATGTTATTGAAATTAGTTTTGTTGTAATATGCTAGAAATTATAATTCATACTAATCAATTAAAAATATTAGCAAATATTGATTGTTTTTATTTTTATTTTTTTGAGAGTTCTTTATTAGAGTGATTTTAAATTAAAAAAATCACTATAAATAAAATAACTCTTGACGAATTTTTTTAAAAAAAAAATCTTAAATTAGTCATAAAGTAAAAAATAAATCTTAGGTAAATAAAAATAAAGTATTATATATATAGCCTTGTTAAAGGGGTCTCAAGAGTTAATTCATGAAAAAGGAGAGAAGAGAGAAGACAAGTGGCTACCAATCTCCCCAAGAAAAGTGAGAAGAAGTGAAGGGTGCCAGAAGGAGAGATGAATCATATATATTTTAAATTTGGATAAGATTATCCTCAAGTCTTGATAAGAAAAGGGACCTAGTCCCATAGAAGATGACATTTTTATTTTGCATCTTTTTTATTAAGTCATCTATAATTCTTTTTGCATGATATTGTCCATTATTAAAATATTATTTTGAACCACAACCCAAAATTTCAATATTTTAACCCAAGGGAGGTCATCCAAACTCACATTTAACCTAGTGGTATATCTGGTCATGATAGTACTTTTTTAATTAGCATCATCTAACTCAACGTTTAGAATGTGCCAATTAAGCTCACCCTGCGAGCTATCACACCTCAACTAGATATGTAAGCAATGATTTATAGAAAGAGTAGGATGAGGGTAAAATTCACCTCCTATCCACTCAAAATAACCTTAAATACATCTAAACACAAGAAAAAATCTTCAAAGAAATTACCTTCAATATTTTAAAAATTTGAAACAAATTAAATATTTAAAAAAATAAAATTGTATAAGAATTATTTAATTTTTTATTTACTTAAGAATTATTTTACCTTCAATATTTTAAAAATTTGAAACACAATTAAATATTTTTAAAAATAAATTTATTTTTATTTACTTAAGAATTATTTTATATGCCATAATCATATATAATATAAAAATTGAAACACAATTAAATGTTTAAAAAAAATTAAAACTATCTAAGAACTATTAAATTTTTTAAAGTTATTTTATATATTTTTCATTTACTTAAAAAATGTTATAATTACTATTATTTGTAAAAATAAATAAATAAAATTAAGTTATTTTATATATTTTTCATTTACCTAAAGAAGATGTTATAATTATTATTATTTTTTAAATAAATTAATTGTATTTATAACTATTTTATTTTATAAAATATAAATAAATAAAAAGTTATTTTATATATTTTTCATTTACTTAAAAAATGTTATAATTACTATTATTTTTTAAATAAATTAATTGTATTAAAAATTAATAAACAAATTGTTTATAATTATCTTGTAAAACAATAATACTTTATATTATTTAAACACCCTTGGTATATATTTTTCAAAGAGGGTAGAAATATATAATTATTATCTTCAGTTAAAACCACCCTGACACATAATCTATATCTTAAGAATGAGTTCAGTTATATTTAGTTTTGTTGTTAAAATACTGTTCTTTGATTTTACTAGTGACGGGTATTTATAGGAATTTATTCGACCATATTAACCGCCTATGGAATGTGGGAGTAAAACGAACTACTACGGAAAGCAACTAATATAAAAACAGAGGAACGAGAATGTTAATGGGAACGGAATCCGTCAAAAAAACGGAAATGATAGGGGACGGAAATGTCAGGTTAATGGGGCCCATGGGGGTGACCACCTAAGCACGGTCAGTACTTAGAGTGTGCCGGTTAAGCCGGCCCAACTCGGCTATACCCACATGGGATATGGCCCTACAGTCCACTAACTTTATTTTCAAACATCCAACATCACTTACCCGTGTAATGTACTTCACCGTCTTTCGATAGAAAAAGGCTAGCTTTTCAATTTGAAAAGAAGAAACAACACGTTCCCTGGACAAGGACTCAAGATTTCAAGCCCGTGAGTGATTAGAAGTCTGGTTGAGATTGACAATCCAGGTTCTTTTTTGTCCATTTTATTGCCTCCTCCCTCTGTCCTTTGAAAGCTTTTGGAAAGGCATGAAAAAGGATTAAAGAAAGGACTGAGAATAAGAATTGCAGTATTAGCTTTGGTATTGGTGTTAAGTGACTAGAGGGCAAAGGCAGGCGAGGGGGAATCGTGCTTAAAGCTCATTAGCGTCCTCCCCACAGTATCAATATATAATTGAAAACCATGATAAACTTTTTCAAATGTCTAAATTTTTTCCTCAATTTAAATTTAATTTATAATATTTGTTTATGTTAAATATTGTTATAATCAATAATATATTTAATAATTCAAATAATTAATTAAATTAATTTTCTTTATGTTTGAGACATTTTTATATTAAGAAATCTTTTATATTGGCATCAAGAAATATCACATTACTATTGTATGCATAATAAATAATTATTTGTTTTACATAATTAAAAATATTTTTTCTCTTGTTCAAAGTGTACAACATCCTTTTTCTTAGTAGTGATTTGAATTCTTATTGTAGAGAGAAGTTGACTAATCAACTCAATCTTTTCTCATGATTTTATTGGAAATATTGAATTCTTCTAGAGACAATTGTGACAAATCCTTTGATTCTTTAATACTAATAACAATAGGTGGAAACCTCTCTAACAGACTCCTCAATATGCTCACCCTTATTCTTTGATCATCATGAGTTTTTCCATACATCCTAGTTTGACTAAAAGCATCTATTTCATGGATAAAGAAATTATTCATTGATTTAAAATATCACCTTCATAAGTTTTGAAACTCTATTCTCAACATTTGCAATCTCACTAACTTCATTTTTTTGTAGTTGATAAGCATTTTGTTGGTTGTCTCATTATTTATTTGAATTGTCTACTACTATAATCCTTGGAAAGATAGGCTTGTCATTCTTTTTCAAGAAAATTAGTGTCTTTTTTACGCTTCTTGTGAATTTCCTACAATAAATTCTTTAGAGCTTGAGTGAGAGAATTATATGTTACTTGGTCTTGGAATTCTAGATATAAATTTTCTACTACATTCTAAATATCTTGTGATTCAAAAAAATATTTTTCTATATATTTGCATATTCATAATTCTTAGAATTGAAATGTAGAATTAATGGTTGTGTAAGATTTCTATTCAAATTGTCCATTGCAAATCAACTCCTTTTCTTGGATATTGTACTTTGCTACCAACTTGATAAAAAAAGTAGAGATTCAAGAGTGTGTAGAAGAAGAAAAAAATAATTATAATAACATAGTAAATTAATGATAAACTACATACACCCACTCCTAATAATTATTTTAGAAAACAAAATTATTATTGATAATAATACTAGAGTATAAGGACACTCTTTTAATATTTTTTCCTTCATCATACTTTATTATGTTTTTGATTAAAAAATAGAGGTAAGGACCCCTGGTCCAAAACAAAACATTAAAAGCTAGATAATAAAGCCAAAAAGTCCAACCACAACACAACAAGACAAAATAGGCCACTAGGCCAAATCATCCAACTAGACCAGGAGTAACTAAAACACAACAAGCATATACAAGATAGACCATAGAACTAATATAAGGTGGCATGAAAGCCCAATGTATTAATAGTACGAAGGAAATAAAATAGGAAATAAGAACAATACTATAAACAAAAAACAGGAAACAACAAACTAATCCTTTTAGCTATCAATCAACTCCCATTCTTTGGTGAGTGTTTCTAGCTCCTTAGTCTACAATTCTTTTCCATCCTTTTCCACTTCATCCACCTTCTTTTCTTCTTCCTTAGAAGGTTCTCAAATCTGAAATTTCTTTTCCCGGTCTTTGCTCTACCATTTAGAGTTCCCAAGATAGTTCTTGTACTTTATTATGTTACTCTATGTGTGAGTGTTCAATTTGAATGATTTGTACTTTAAATTTATATTCTTTTATTGAGATCAAATTTTCTTACTTGACTATATGAAATCACATGTACTTTTGATTTGTATTTTTTAACTTCTAACATGATTTTCACTCTAAGCCTCTAAGTTGATTTGATATACCTTATACTCTTGGTATGAATTGTATTTTATCAATGACTTGTGTTCTTGACTTGGGTTACATACTCCAAATGTCTAACTTGACTTGTACTCGAAGACTCAACATTGACTTGAAATAAATTGTAATTTTGTCATGATTTATAAACTAGACATTAGTACATTTGTATAGTGAATTCTTAAAGGGAAATATTATCATTTTCTCATAGTAGATCCTCAAGTCATGAAATTTTTCAATAAGATTTCATCCTAAATTGTCTATTGGTTTATCAACTTCCCTCCAACTTACATGAATGCTCATTTAATAAAAAAAAACTATTTAATTGTAGCAATAAATTCTATGTTTGTGGAGTAAAATTAAAAAATATAATAAAATGTTAAAAATATCTAAATTTATTTCTCAATTATATAAATTAAATTTATAATACTTATTTATGGATAAATAGTTTTATAAAAAAACAAATAATAAATTAACTAAATAACTAACTAATTTACACTGAAGGCATATCCAATTTGAAAGAGACCAACCTAAATTTGTAAATCCATGGTTGATCTCTCTCCACAGTAGCTACCCAATTGTCGATCTCTTCAAGATATTTTGGGCGTCATAAATTATGGTAGCTTTTTGCGTAGGCGTGCGAGAAGCTTCGACCTTTCCAGGTCGTTGTAATTGTAAAATAGATAGACTGTAACCCACGTTAAATCTGTAGATTAATGATACCTATTGAAACACAACTTGCATTTCATGGCGGCTATGATAGCAACTTTGTATTTATTACGAAAGGGTACATGCTCAGACTGGCGGGGATTTAATTATTCTACAGGTTGGTGTGCGAATGATCCCATCAAACCATTTGACATTGGAAAGCTACAAAACTTTACCACAAAACAGGTAAGTTTTACAGAAAACTACAAAAATTTATCACAAAAAGGGTCTAATCGGCGAATTGTCTCGGCCGTTGTCTCATGCGGAAATGTCTCAAGTTGCAGTTTTTTTAAATTCGTTGGATCTAGAGTAGAATGGGAAACAACTATCGGCCAATATCCTTTTATGAGGTAAATATTTGATATTATTTTGGATAATTCGTAGTAGTTGGATAACATTTATACAGTATTTGATATTATTTGATTTGCTTTGAATTAATTTTGTGTGGCTGGAAAATGCATTCTACTATATATCATAGCCCATGCTAGGAATAATTACATTGAGTATTGAGGGGAGAACTAAAAATAAATTCCACAACAATCTGAATACAGGTAGATTATGAGTATCACTGAGCAATATGAATCCATAAGGATATTTAGCCTACTGCACATGGATTTAGAGGATTGGTGGACCCTTCATGCAAGCCTCTAAGAAGCAATTGAATGCTCATATTCAGTCGCTTATGGTATTGATCTGTAAACATTTACTCCAAAAATTTAGTATGATAAATGTATAACTAAAGATGGAGAATGCAAAAAACAACTATAGAGAATGGAGAGGATAACTATATCTTGGGATTCTGAAAGCAAATATTTTAATTAATTTTCTCTTTTTGTTGTTTAGATTAATTGATTTTCTCTTTATGGTGTTTAGACCAAGCTCTCTTTAACACATATTTTTGCTTCACCTTTGGCTATGGTAGGAAGCTTTTGAAAGAGATTATCCTAAATAATAGAAAAATAATCTCTTCTTTCCTCACTCACCTCAATCTTTAGCTAGAGATAAAATCAATGAGCCTAGGAGAAAAGAAAATGGTGCTTGCAGACCTTGGCAATAAGTAGCCAATGTTGAAAAGTACTCAAAAATGCCCTTCAATTTTGGGGGAAATTGAATCTAAACCCAAACAATCATCACTTTATAGCTGGAAAGAGTCCTAGAAGGTGAAAACTTCACAAAGTTTTTCATTCAATAATATTCCAAACAAAGACTACAACAATAACTTGTTGTGTTAATGTATAATGAAAAAAAAATTATAAAAAAAAATATTCCCAAAAAATACTTGCTCAAAAAATGGCAAGGTAAGTATCTCAACATTCTCTAAACAAATTATGTCATTCTATCAATCATGCCAATGGAAAATACGAATATAGTTTGAAAAAATGAAAAATACTTTGAAACCCTACCAAAGCAAATTTTTTGCTAGATTGTGGTGAACCAAAACCAATCTCAGTAGAACTACTTCTTCAATCTTTTCACAATAAATGGAAAGTAGATCTTAAATATCTACTAGATTTTTGAACTCTAGACAAGATTTTTACAGCCAAACAGTCATCAGTTCAAAAAATTAAGGCATGAGGTGAGGAATGTTTTAGCTATCTAAAAGTTGTTCTTACTGGGATGAGACAATTTTGCATGTATTTCCCATAAGACAAATTAATTCACTCTATAAACTAGGCTAATACCTGTTAATGTAACCATCAAGTGAAGGTAAGATGTTGTAGTTGCAACTGTCCTGGTAGACATGTATGCAAAATGTGGAAGCATAGACAAGGCACATATCCAAAGATTAAATGGAAAGCTGTAATGTAGTACTAACCTTGGGAGATTCGCCCTGTCATTTAATGGGGAAAATAAACATTTACAAACATCCGTGAGGAAGTTTCAAGTCACCTCGTCCATAGAACCATGCGTGTCTCTGGTTATTGCCGATCCCAGGCAACCAAAGTAATCTTATCACTCGACTTGAAGCCAACAAATGAGTCAAAAAAACCTACAAAAAGGTTGTTTTTGTATGATGATCTTTCGTTCTCACAAACGGGAAAAATATTTGTTAAATCATCATCTACCATGTTTTTTTTGCTCACAAAATTTGTAGTAATTAGAAATGATGTTGGAAATAATCTGCTTTTGTTGACTCTTTTTGATGTTTTGGTCACTATGTGGCATTCAATATGTTAATGGTGATTCATGAAGAGTAGCATGAAGCTAGCAGCAATCAAAGACGATGTTGGATCATTTTTTCACATTTGTTCTATTATAGAATTGTATAAACATTTTATTCGCCGAAACTTATATTGATGTCTTTCAATCATCCTTTTATCTCTAATCTGGGATTGAATGGAATTCCAACCTTGATTTGACATGTGGGCATTGATTTTGAGAATTTTGAGAATCCACATTATTTCTCTCCTCTTACCTCTTTTTGTGGACAAGACATTCATTACCAACATAACACAACCATAGATAATCACGAGACTATAATTTCTTCTTCTCCTAGTATTTCTTATTGTTCTAAAGATGATACTTTGATGTTAGAAAACATATTCCACGAAGGTCACGAGAATCTTAGTTGTCCCCCTTCACCTAACAAAACCCTTCTTGGGCAAGACAATTCAACCATTAATCATTCTTCTACTTGTGATGGAATCCTTTTAGAAGAACCAACCTTAGAATGTCAAGAAAATTCAATTCGTAGTTCTCCTCAAAACCCTCCTCCTAGGAAGGATATCATGATGCAAGACAAAAATAGCAATAATGATATAGACTCTCACTCGCTAAAGGATGTTAACATTATTCAACCTCAACTCATTCTTTACCCCCCTTCACACCAACCTCAAATGCAAAACAAACCCAAATTAATCATCTATCCACCTAAGAACAATGTTTCACAGCACCTGAGTCATAATACTGTTGTTCATACATATCACACTAGAAATAATGTACAACCACAACAACCAACCCCAACAACCTTACCTTTGTCTGATCCCATCTTACTAGGCCCTCCTTGTTTACCTCTACAAAGTGGAAAGGAGTATAATCTTGTTGAACAACTAAAGAATACTCTTGTTAAAATCTCATTATGGGACCTTATTCAAGCATCTCCTCACTATCACAACATGATTCAAGCAACCTTTCAACAAGTTCTTGTCCCTTCTAATACTCAGCCAAATGATATAGCAGCCATGATTCAAACCATAAATGTTGACATTTTTTCCACCAAAGTGAGCTCCCTCCTTTGGATGTACAAAAGAAAAATGAAGCTTTTATGGTTATCGCTCAATACAAACAAAAATGTATTAAGAGAGATCTTGTGGATATTGGTTCCACTCTTAATGTATGTGGAGTGAACCTTCTCGATAGACTTGGTGTCGACAAATCAAACATTCGACCCAATCCTTTATCCATCAAGGGATTTGACAATATAAGCAAACAACCACTTGGTGTGATCACTTTACCTATTACAGTTGGAGTGGTCACACTAGAAACACCAATCCATGTTATGCTTGATGATCTTGCATATAACCTTCTCTTAGGAAAACTATGGATTCATGCAATGAATGGTGTTCCTTCTACTCTTCATCACCAAATGAAATACATCTACAACAACAAAGTGTACACACTTGAAGCTGATCCTCATCCAAACAATTGTTTAAACATTGAGAAAAACAAAGAGAATATTTTGAACACATTAACACCAACCACACAAGTGGACCTATTCCAACATCTTGAACTAATCACGAAGCTCTTAGATGATGATTGGGGTTCCTTAGACTTCACACCCACCTACTTTGAAGAATACTAGATCATACACAAAGACTCTAGCGAGGTAAAGGAAACTGCAATTTTGTCAACAAAAAACTCGAACAACCCTTCACAAGCATGCACCTCAACCACTTTAGAACAATAGATATCAGGTTACAGAACAACCTTCGATGAACTTAATCGTGAACAACCACCAACTTCAAAAGCAATGAAGAAGCTTTATGGAAAAGGTTATGAACTCATGAAACAACTTGGATATAGTGGAAAGGGATGTGGTGCTCGAGAACAAGGTATCCACAACCCTATAGAGCCTAACACACAACAAAGGACTCATGGTCTTGGTTATTTTCTTTTGATTGAGATAAACAAGCCATCCCTTAACATCAATACTATAAAAAAAATCTTTCTAAAGTAACCTTAACAGTAGTACATCTTGAGTTGATTGACACTCCTAGTCTTAATCTTTCTCCTAAACCAAAACACACAAAGAAATCTTCGCTTAACATCAATGCCATCTCACATAGCACTAAAGATTTGCATTTGATAGATTTTCCCACCTCCTATAAGAGTGAGAAAAAAATCTTACAATCTAAAGAACCCTACATAGGTATGGCATCCTGTACTATGAAAGACATCTATTTTCCACCAACAACAGAAACTACTTCTCCCATTGATCAAGAGGGTATATTTTCGAGACTCCTCCAAGATGACTTGATGTCCCTTCCCCCAAAAAATTGAAAGAAATTCTATTACAAGACTTCATTTTTTGCATATCATAGAGTTCATGGTCATTCTACTAATGAATGCAAGGCTCTGAGTAGTAAAATCCACATCTTAAGGAGTTTGGTATTCTTCCTTATGTGGGGGAACTTAATTCCTCTAATTGATACTGATTTTTACTCTACCATGCATCTCATCAATCATTTTGGCTCACCTTTGTCCTACACTAAGTGGGGGCAAGGGGTTAGATAGCCTTATCCTCGTATGTCACTTGTCATTGCCTCCTCTAACTAGTCATTAACCTTTCATGAACATATAAGAGAAAAATTAGGATGTGGACGACATGCCTTAAGTTGGCTTGCATGTGATATACTACCTTATTCATGACATAGCTTATCTAAAACATATGACTTGGCATAGGGCTTTCCTAATAAGCTCTCATGTCTTCCTCTACTTTAAAGCAATTTCTCACAACAATGATGTTCACAACTGCTTTAAAGTGGGGGCATACATCAATACTCACATTTCATTATGCAATTTTCTTTTCCTTGTGATTCCCTCTCTTGGACACATTTGGCACAATTTTCCCCTGGATGAGACCTTGCACTTGTCCTTTCTTGGAAATAAGATGAGACCATTTGCACTTATCATCACTTGGAGACATTAAGCATGATGTTCCCTAAGATGAGACATTGCACAAACTAAACAAAATCCCTTTGAAAACACCTTACACCATTTCGCATTTACAATGTACATTTTTGTGGTGCCTTATTAAAGTTATCAGGAGGTATAACTTTGGTATGGTTGAGTAGGAAGCCCATTTTGAGGAATGACTTTCCCCATAGCCACCTACATGTTTGTGAGTACATACTAGCCGAGTTTATGTTTCTCATCTTTTGGGCCTTCTTACCTGGCGGACAGCCATAAGTTCTATCACCCTACAGTGAGTATGCATTTATTTTTTAGACAAACAACCTAGATCTGATCCACAATGTGTTGGAAAAATGGTCGAAGATTGATCCACCTTTATACTTCTCTTCCTTCAAGTTATTGTCATTGGATGTTCGTGTATCTTGTTTTGCTACATATCATTCACCTTGCACATGTCCTTTTGTTCTTATGTCATTTTGACTTTGGATCTTTGATCTTGGGGGCATGGCCACCTCCTTTTATCTTTGTTGTCCTATGTCATCCGCATTGGTATGATTGGACCCCTCTTGAATGGCAATATGAAGGTAGATATACTTCTTACAAAGTTATTTTATTTATTTAAGATTTTTGATTTGATATTTCATGTTCTAGATAAATTTCAATCTCAATTTTCCTCTTCCCCTTTTCCTTAAAACTATAAATATAATTTATAAAAAAAATAGAAAAAAATGACTTCTAAAATTGTGAAGGTTATTTGAAAAATTGTGACTCATGTGTGCAAAACATCCCATGTGAGTATGCTAGTATTACTCTCATACATAAGATTAATATATATTTTTTAAAAAAAATTCTTAGAATAATATTATAAATATACATATTTATATATTATATTATAAGAAATATATAGATAAATATATTTCTTACAAAGTTATTTTCTTTATTTAAGAGTTTTGATTTGATATTTCATGTTCTAGGTAAATTTCAATTTCAATTTTCATTTTTCTCTTTTCTTTTAAACTGTAAATAAAATTTATAGAAAAGTTCACAAAGAATTGACTTCAAAAATTTTGAAGGTTATTTGGAAAATTATGTCTCATATAGGAAAAACATCCCATGTTGATGCAAGGTTGAATGCAAGTGCAATATCCAAGCACAAATTTAAACATTTATAGTTGTTCCACACCTAGTAGGGCATGGATCATATATTCTTTTGTCTATGCTTCATTTGATATTAGTTCTATATTTTATGATTTGGGAACCCTAATAAATATTTGAAAGCATCTAAATTTGTTTCTCATTATAAATTTATATATATTTTTATTTATTCTTAAATATTATTTTTTACTTTGTAAGAGGGGTACACACATCTGCTCAATAGGTGAACACCAACCATGGAAGCCCAACTAGAGACCAACAAACATGATAGGGCGTATTAAGCCCACCCCAAATCCCAACTTGGAACTGTGACTGCAAACACTATCGACTAACAACCACACTACCTGACCCATAAACAAAATACCAGCCAGTCATGTTGCCCTAATAAATTACTAAACCAAAAGGTGGCCCTAAGCCACAACTTAACTCACAAGATTTTAACAGAAAACTAAAATTATGTAACACCAGACACCATACCCAAACCCTACCTTTAGACACAATGTGACAAGGACACCGGACCTTATAGGAAGCCATTTTCTTTGGAAAAATGGTCGAATTCCATGACCCATTTGAAGTCATTCACCACCACCAGCCTGAAGATCTTCAGCAGGAAGTTGACTGTGACCACCACCACCATTCTATGTTTCATCAATGACATTCCTTTTAAATCCATAAGGAAAGGGTATAGCTTTACCACCTCACCCTATATTTTAATCGTTTCCAAATCCCTGGGTCTTGGAATACCTTTTCCAAGAAAGGACACCTTCACAGTTTCATCCAAACCACCTAGTAAAATTTTCTTGAAAATCTTACCCACCAATGCCTTTGCCTCTCCCTTTGGAGTTCAGATATCCAAGAACGAAGTTAGGAAATGTGATACAATATGCAAATTCATCCTGAAATATTCCTTGTCTTCTAAGTTCCCTTTCCCTAAAATCATCTTCACAACCACCATAGTGAGGGGGTCTATATTGAGCATAATACACTTAAGGAACTAGTCAGTGACCCACTTGAAAGCGTTCTACCAATCCTTTGTCTCTAGGGAAATTGGGGTATTCGACTTGAAGCAAGCAATCGAGTCTATTGACATCTCCACAATAAATTTAGAATGCTCCTCCATTGCAGCCTACACTTGGCATAATACCCATGATGAGAAGACAAGAATTTGGTAATTCTTACTACCTTGCCACCTTACAAATAGCCAGGATGGAGCCACCAACATTATTACTCTGTACATCACATCATCTTGAGGATTCCAAAAAGGGCAGGGCTATCAATATTCAAATGAGAGGGCATGAAATGAAATGATGTCAAACTACCTGACATGACCTAAACCACCCACAAAATGCATCCAAAACCAAAGCCATTTCAACAATAAAATAGGGTAAGAATTACTGTACTTGCCATCGAAGTTCAGGTGCACAAACAACTAGATGACGTGTCATCACAAACCTCCCACCAGCTCACCACCACCACGATCGCACCCCTCAAGACAGACTTGCCACCTCCAACGTGGCAAGTCACCTACCCATCCACCCACTTATTCTTAAATATTTTTATAACCAATATGTGGATGTGAAAATCTACAAATGGCTAAAACTTTAACACACACACATTAGCAGGGTTAGTATTTTAAAACAAAGCAAATAGTCAACATCCCTATGAAATAATGAAACCTGTTAAGTATGCAATGAAAGGAAACAAGGAAGCTAAATAAAGCATATAAAAACATGATCAAACCCCTATCTCATAGTGGATTGGTGCTTATTTGATGTGGAAATCTAAGCCCTTTCCCAATCCTTGATAAGCTCCTAGATGATATGATGAACAAGATGATAAGTGATCAAGTTGCCTAAGATGGTGGAGTTGTGCCAGATTAATACAATAGAGGAGGTCTTTGTTTATAACTAAGAAGGACGAAAGAATGCAAAACATGGAGGATGTGGGATAAAACATGAGCCAATGACAAGATGCCACTTGTCAAGATGTGAGATGATGAAGGTTGAGAACATTTTGATCAATGTGCCAAAGAGGGGGAGATTTGAAATTCAAAAGATGGCTTGTTGGAGGGAGAAGAAAGAGTCTTAAATGCCAAGTGGGAGACATGTAAGAGACAATGTAAGATGAGTTAATGCTATGTTGGGGGACAAGACATTTGGATGGATCTTCAAACTTGGAGGAATATTCCCTTTTTTTGATGCCATTTTGAAAGTAATTAGGGAATTATTAAATCAAAGAAATGATTTATTGGTGCAAGTTGCAAAATCTAGAGGATTCAAGTTATTAGGATTTGATTAATTTAATAGGAGATTAGGTATTTTGACTTTGGACTTAGATTTTAGGATTAAAATAAATCAAAATGAGAAGAAAATGATTTTAGATTTAATTAAATAAAGATTTGATTTATTTAATCAAAGAGGATGATTTTAGTGTTAAATCAAATAAAGATGAATTTATTTAATTTAAATGGATGAATTTAGGAGATTAATTAAATAAACTTGATTTCTTTAATTAAAGAGATAACTTAGGAGATTAATCAAATAAATGTGATTTATTTAATTAATGAGAGAATATGATTTAATTAAATATGATGAATGCATGATGTCAATTTTGCATGTCTACACAATAAAATTATAAAATAATTAATTAAATATATTTTTAATTATGTTGACAAATATTCTTACACTAAGAAAACTTCTATAATGACATAAAAATATCTCATATTATTATTTTATACATAAAATTTAAAACATAGCCCACATATATACTTTTTAAAATTATATCTTCTACAATTTTAGGAACCATAATCAATATTTTAAAACATCTAAATTTCTCTATGGATGTAATTTTCATTTATGGTACTTATTTACTCTTAAATATTTTTATAATCAGTAATAATATTAAAATTATTTAATTATGTTAACCCTAATTATGTCAAGAGACATTATTACACTAAGATAACTTCTATAATTAGAAAAAATCTCATGTTATTATTTAAATTCTTAAATATATTACACATTGCACCATAGAAAATTGAACCCTCTTGAGAAAAGAGACAATTTCACATATAATTTGACCCAATTTTGAGTCCCTTTACATCATTTATCTTTCAAAACAACATTTATAGGCCCCTAAGACCCATTATTTATGATCTAGAGGCTCGTTTTACCTGAGAAATCACCTAAAACCCGACAAACAACACTTAATTCTTTCATACCTCGAAAACCCACCTTCAAAAGTTAGTAGTGAGACCCATTCACCACCTTGGGCGAGTGAGTCCCCTCTGGTGGGACCCATTCGCCAAGGGTGTTGAATGAGTCCCTTTTGAGGGAAAATTTAATTTTGAGTGGGAATTTGATTAATTTAACTTGAATTTCCAGTGGATGTCAGCCTCTTAGGTCTAAATAATGGGAAAATTAGTTGTTTTTGCTTATAGGGAATGTGCAGGATCATCATGGAAAAAAAAAGGCCCTTAAGTGGCAAAAATTAAAAATCAAAGTTAGGCAACTTGACATAAAAATTTGAATAAGTTATCTATATTATTTCAAAAATATGTAAGAATAGAATCTATAGAAAATTGAATATAGTTTCTAAACTACTAGGTTTGTTTAAAAAAAAAAATCTATTTGGTGAAAATTTGAAATTTCAATGCAATGGTACTTAAATTTAATGTAGGTGTCTGTCTAACCACCCTAACCACAATAAAATGATAATATTTTTTATAATATTTTAGATATGAATAAAAGACTCATGCCCTGATGTGATGCATATTTTTTAAATTTTTTTTCCAAGTAAATAATTAATTGTGAATTTTTTTTTATTATTTTTTTTTAAATATAAAAACTTGTATGTCTGATCACCTTAACTTGGTCAAAACTTCATGAAATTCAATGTTTCTTTTTTTAATCCTATAGAATACAAAGCATAGAATGTGATGCATGTTTTGGATTCAAAAAATATGATATCGTTTGAAAGCTATAGATGTTTCTCAATCAGCCTATCAATTAGGGCTTTAGTCGTAATTTGAATAGAAAATGAATAATAATTACTTATTAAATTCAGAGTAAAAAATAATTTATATTGGTGGAAATCTAAGAATCTCCTTAAAAAACCCTTTTCATTTCATCAATTTTGGATTAAAAAATAGTCATAAGCCAAATAACCATCATATTGTCACTTTTTGGCCCATCATGATCCTGCACATACCCTATAAATACTCATTTTAAGTCATTTTACACATCTTTTGGTGAATTCACAAAAGTAATTTCAAAAGTCAAGTCTTCTACATAAAGTCTAATTAGTAAAAGTTTAACCTTTAGGGCAGCAAACTAGGGTTTTTGTAGGTCTTAAAGCTCACTATTTAGGTCAAGATTCAACATTGCAAAGGGCTGATGATGGATGCCTATGGTGAATCATGAAGAAATCTAGGTTGAGGAGATGCAACTAGCCATCAAATCACACCTAAAGACTTGGTTTCATAGTGATTCCATCTTCCATTTTAACTCTATCTTCAGATTAAGGTTTTCATTTTATTTAATTTTCATTTTCATGTTATTTTACTTCCATTTTTATGTGTTGTAAGGTTTCTAGGGTTTAGATCTTGCATCACACAAATCATATTTTTATTTCTTATTATAGCACAATAGAATAACGCTTTTGTCATATTTCAGACTTTCCTAGTCTTTAACACATCTAAGGTTAGGTTTTTATGTATATTTTTGTCCATTCAAGGTTTAATTACCCAACTAGGGGTTTGACCAAGGAAAATCCCCCATTAGATAAACCATTTTAAGCTATTTTGCAAGAATTTTCTGAGATCTCGAGTTGGGTTTCCATAAAAAATTGTTGTGTAGGTGTCAAGGTGCATAATAGATATTTGAAGTTACAAAAATTTAAAAGTGGACTGATTCACCATGCTTGGCGAATGAGTCCCTTTTGAGATGCATTTTTGAGTTAGATGTAGATCTTGGTTCCCAGTTGATAGAAAACAACTTTTGTGCAAAAAAACCCACAACTAGGAATGATTCTTGTAGGGTGGCGAATGAGTCCCAGTTAGCTCAAAATCAGATTTCATCAATTTTCCAGATTTCTCTTCAGTCTTCTTTAGTTTCCTAGTTGTACACATTATGAAAAATAGTCTTCTGTTTCGTTTGATTTGCATTCTTGTTCATTCTTTTAAGTTTTTTGCAAACAACACTATGTTTTCAAACATAACATAAATCTTTGATTTTGCATACATAATTAGTCATATAGATCACTTAATTGCACTTAGTTCATTAAATTTAGCTTAAACAACATCATACATAACATAACGAACCCTTAGCATTTTTAGCCCTACTCTCTTCTTTTAGGTGAAAAACCCTAGAAGAGTTAGGGAGTCTTGTGGATGCCAAAAAACTATGGTTCACACATTTTTTATATCATAAACTACAAAATCAAAATTTTAAGAATAAACATATAAATATATAATATATTTTACAATTTTTTGAAGTAAAGAGAAAATAAAAAATAAAAATAAAAATATCAAAATAATAATTAGTGGCTTTTTTTTAAAAAAAGTTAAATTTAATAAAAAATTTGTAAACAATGAAATAAATCAAAATAATTCTTAAGGAAATAAAATAAATTTTTAGTGAGTAAAATAGTTTTAAATAAAGAAAAATAAATGTTCAAATGAAAATGAAAATAAATTAAACAATAAAAATTATAATAGAATAATCATTAAGTAAATAATCAAGTAAAGGATTTTTAGATAGATGTATTTAAAATATCTAGACTAACATTGATTCCTAAGTAAATAAAATAATTCAATTCATTTTTTCAAGATAGATGTATTTAAGATGTCTCTACCATTATTATGATTGTGTACATAAACCACCATACCTATCTTTAGAAAAAAAAAATGAGACATTGAAGGTGTCTATTTCACTTAATACATAAATCCAATTTAAAATAGGAATGTCAAGAATGCACATCTACAAGTGTCTCCACCATTAATTTTTTGTTTAGATAAATATGCTGGTATTTTTCTCATATATATAAGAATAATATATATATTTTTTAAATTTGTTTTCTAAAATTATATATATTTATTTCCTAAAAAAATATTTTATTTTATTTAAGAGTTTTAATTTGATATTTCATGTTCTAGATAAATTTCAATTTCTTTCTTTCTCCTTAAAACTCTAAATAAAATTTATAGAAATTTTCACAAAGAATTGTCTTATAAAATGTTGAAGATCATTTGAAAAATTGTGTTTCATGTATGTAAAGCTTTTCATATTGATGTAGGGTTGTAAGGTGTAATATACAAGTGTAATTTAAACATCAATAGTTATTCCACATCTAGTAAGACATGGATCATATTCTTTTCTCTATGCTTCATTTGATATTTTTTCTACATTTTATGAATTGAGAACCATAATAAACATTTCAAAACACCTAATTTCTTTCTTATTAAAAATTAATTTACATTTCTTATTTATTCTTAAACATTTTAACAACCAATAAAATTATAAATTAATTAATTACATTTATTTTAAATAATGTTGAGAGGTACTTTCATGCTAAGAAAACATTTATAACAATATAACAAAAATCTCATGTTATTATGTATACATAAAATCCAAAGCATAGCAAATCAAACTTTTAAAAAGATATAAAAAATATAATATATTTTAATTTTTTAAAGTAACAAAAAAATTAAAACAAAATTAAAATTATATTATATAAGCGATGTATAGATAAATATATTTCTTAAATGTATATTTTATTTATTTAAGATTTTTTGAAACTTTATAACTATTATAGAGAGGGTTTTGATTTGTTTTTTCTAATTAAGATTTATCTTTTACATATTTATATACTAGCACTTGCACTAAAAGAAGGTGAAATAATTATGTCAATTAAACTATATAAAGTATTTTATATGATTTTGAATAGTTTTCTAATAAGAATATAGAACAGTTCAAGGGGAAAAAATAGAGTATTGCATGTGAAAAATACAAAGAACTTTAGGGCATAGAACAACAAAGAGATTAAAAATTATAAGGTAGCGAAAGTGAAAAAAATACCGACAAACAAAGATTAAAAAACTTTAGAAGAAAGGGATCAACATAAGAATGATAAACAATAGGAGGAAGTGCCTGAATTCAAACCTATAAAGAAGATATTTAAATTGAAAACTGAAACCATAAGCAAGTCCAATGGGATGTGCTTTGTGTTGAATAATTGAAAGCCCTAGGTTCAAATCCCAACCACTATATCTAGTATACATTAAAAGTGTTGAAACTGATAGTGAACAAAACATAAGTGATGGATCTCTAAAATTAGGATTGAAATCACAAAAGAAAATTTTATAAGAAACTAGATATAATATAATATTCAATTCTATCCCATGGTTCCAATAAGATACCCAAATGAATTATGAGCAAACACTAAACTCACTAGACGAGGCATCCAACTCTTAGCTAAGAGTAAAATAGATATCACATCCAATTCCACACAAAGTTGAAACAAAACCATGAGAAAAATACCACATAAGCAATTTTTGATGCATCATGCATGCACTAGGTGGACCTTATATTGATAAAAGAAAAGACAAAATTAAAAAATATAGGAAAATTTCTAAATGGTACAATAGCTAAGCCCTGAGTTAAAGTCCCTAAATTCACTGAAATTACGACAAGTGATTTACCTCAAGATTCTACACAAATTGTGTCATGGTGTCAACAATGTCGATGAGAAAAAATGGGAAATTTTTGAAAGAAAATTAACGAAACCCTACCACGGTAGAATATTTTCAAATGAGACAAATTGAAACTTATGTCCCTTTACTTGTTGCTTCAATCTATTCACAGTAAATGAAAGTAGAGTAAACAAAAGTAGATACGAAAATATCAGAGTTTGAGGGTTAAAGTTCCATTTTATGTGAAGATTGACAAGATTTTTTCAGCCTTGTTGAATAGATAAATAAACAACACAATGGTGGTGTGGTTAAGATAAGAAAACAAAACCTTGATTTTCATCCTTCATCTTATCATTTGAAATATTAACGGTGATTTTTAACCATGATTTTTTCGCCATTGAATGTGATTTTTTACTGTTGGAATCTGCGGATGTTGAGGCTCCATCTTCCCTTCTAGCATCTGCACCACTTGCCTCATGCTTGGCCTCACTCCCTCGTCCTCTTGAATGCATAACAATGCTACAACACATGCTATTCTCACCTCTTCCACATCGGCCTCCTCTGCAACACCCCCCTCCACAATAGCAATCGTGTTCCCCTGGTGAAATTGAGTTGCAGCCCATGTGGGAAAGTAAAACTTACTTGAATCTTGCACGGTTAAGTCTAGATTTCTTCGCCCCGAAATGTTTTCCAAGAGTGTCATACCAAAACTGTAGACGTCCACCTTGGGAGTAATAGGAAGGCCGGAGATCCACTCTGGAGCCAAGTACCCTCTCGTACCTCTTGTAGTGGTCAGCACGCGGCTCAAATCTCTACCCACAAGCTTTGCCATTCCAAAATCGGCCAAATTCGGTGACAAATCACTGTCCAGCAGAATGTTTTCGGGCTTAACATCGCTGTGAATGATGCAATCTCTGCACTCTTCGTGGAGATAAAGTAACTCTCTTGCAGTGCCTAATGCGATCTCAAATCGGGATTTCCAGTCGAGTACCTCCCCTTTACTTTTGGAGTTACTGTTGAACAGTAACGAACTTAGGGAGCCGTTGGGCATGTAATCATAAATCAGTAACCGTTTCAATCCTTCTACACAAAACCCTCGAAGTCTGACCAAATTCACGTGTTGTATGTTTCCAAGAGAACTGATTTCCGCTTGGAATTGCTTCTCATCTTGTCTTGAACCCTCCATTTTTTTTACGGCCACAAGTGTACCGTCTGATAGAGATCCTTTGAACACAGAGCCAAATCCTCCACTCCCCAACGTAGACCTGAAATTCGTTGTTGCAATTTTCAACTCCTTGTAACTAAACATTCTAAGAAAAGAGTTCGAGGAACCTGCACGCCTGTCCATCGATCGCAGGCGATGCCTCCGCCAGATGAAAATTGAACAGATTCCCAGAGCAATGGTGAGTGCACCAACAATACCAAATGCTACGCCTACAATACTTGTGGTTTTTCTTTTCGTTGAGTGTTGAGAGGCACTTACCCGAATGAAGACATTTGAATTGCTTTTTGATGGAGTCGAGTTCCGCATGTGTAGCTAGTCTCCGGACCAGATTTGACAGGGCCCTGAAGACGGATTAAAACTAAACGCGTTGCATGAGCAGTTGTGGAGGCAGGCTTTCTGGCAATCTTTCTTTGTGGATGCAGGGTATGAGAAAGCGTTATCATTCCGCAAAGTTACACCAAAGTCGATGAATATATCAGTGCTGCCATTTACGGCACCGCAGTTTAACGGGCTCTCCCGGATACAGCCAGTGGATGCCCAGTCTTGCGAAACCCAGGAGCGATTGTTTTTGGGCTTGAATCCTTCCTCACAGCTGCAGACCTGAAGATTTCTGGAGTCGCAGGTTCCGTACGCACCGCAGGGACCATAGACGGCGCATGCATCTCTGGGCACAGACCAGAACATGTTCCAACCACTGCTTTCGAATGAATAATGTCGCCCTTGTCCAAACGTAGTTACCACGAAACGTGCGAGTGCATTGAAGCCAGGAATCAACATGTAAGTTAAATACAAACCAGAGCTATTACTTTCAATGCTGATATTGAATATATGTTTGTCTTCAATTTCTGGAATATTGCTGAAAATTTTGCCGTCCCAAATTCCGGTTTGCCAATACTGTACAGAATTGTTCCATGTCAGCACGAACTGTTTGGCCCCAGACGGATTCGCGTGTAGGGAAAAAAGCCAAGAAGCAGGATCCAATGAGCTTTTCCAAGAGACTAGCTTTTGCTGTCCACCGAACCTCATCCCTGGCAACAAGGTATCTACAGGATTGTCGAAACTCTGCCAAAGAGTCTCAGATTTATTGTCATCGCTCAGCATTAAAAAAATTACCAGAATCCAATATGACAGCCCGTGAGGCCTTGTTTGTTGTGTTGACTGACCAGATAGATGCGCCCTCTGCATCGAACAGTTCCAGATTACCTTGTCTTGACAGCTTCAAAACGCCAGATTGGTTTCTGGCGGGAGTCTCCCTGTTGGCCACCCAAACAACCGTCTTCTCTGGTATTTTGGCATACCAGATGCCAATATACCAGTTATTGCTTCCATTTGGTTTGAAGAATCCCAATTCAAAGGTGCCATTCTTTGAAATTATTGTCTCATTCCCAGCAAGCGAGGCGCCCAACGAAAGAGTATCTCCAGCCTCGACTGCAGCACCATTACTCTTCAGTTGAATAAACATCGCAACTGCGAAAAACAGGCTTAAGCATAAATTTGCCCTATTTTCGTCCATCGCCATTAAATTTAATATGTTTCCAAGAGATCTTCTAGGGTGGAAAGTCACCTGAAAGAGAAACCTCACAACCAAGAGGCTATAAAGTTTAATGGCGACCTAAGTGTATTTAAGCCGAAACAATCAAGTTGCGGTTAAAACTTTCCCTCTCCTGGTGCGTGTCAAAGGGTTCCCAGACGCGCTTGTTGCAGTCAATACATTTGCAAAGTTAAGTCGTCTAGTGGAAGATAATACAAATTGACAAGAGGATTTATTGAAAAATACATAGATTTTTGGGTAAAGGTCTTCGGCCCAGAATATTATCAAACCACACAAGTTTTTATTTATTTATTTATGTTTTATTTTTTACAGTTTTAATTGTATTGTTATAGCTTTTTAGAGTATAAGATTTTAATGCTTTTTCCTTTTCTTTTTATTATATCAATTCTAAAAATTAGTTTTAATTATAATATTAAATTAAATTTATCTTTGTCATCTTTTTTAATTTATTTTAATTTTTAAAAGTCTTTCGGTATATTATTTTGGAGCATTATCTTATAATTATATATAATTAAGAAGAATTATATTATAATTTATAAGTATTGTAATTAATTTCATGTGTATTATATTTAAATTCTACACATTGTAAAAAAAGTATTTTTAATTGTAAGTGATCTCATCGCCCTTATTTTCTTTTGTTTAGTAAGTTTCTAAAATGTTTTGTTAATAAACAAATTGAAGAACATTACCTTTCAAGATTTAATGTTAATTATTTTTATATGATTCTATTGAAATCAAAATACAAGTTTTAAGTTATCTATTTTCTTAAAACCTTTTGAAAAAGATTGGAATTAAGATCATACATATTGTTGAGGGATTAAACTTAAAATTTAAATCTAGATTTTCTCCATAATAAAAAAGTATCCACTATATATTTATAATTTTTTGGTGGGAAATATGATAACCTTTCTCAACATTCACATTTTTTTCCCCATATTTCTCTTTAGAATTTTTACAAGTGTATGCTTAATTTTTTACATTGCATATGGACAATATATTTTGAATTAGATAATAATGTATTTTAAACTAGTATATATTATGTTAAATATATCTATCTAAAATATTTCAAGATATCAATCTCAATGACACTCTAAGATTAATATCTTTGTTTTCACATCACCTCACTCCCTACATCTATATAGTTTGTTGAGGTATAAAATTCATTCATTCTATTCTCTTTCTCTCATCATCTTCTTGATTATAGATGAGGAAGTGCGATCCAAAATATTGATGATAAAAATCATTAGATAATATAATCTATTAAATTTGATACACATATTATAGATTGTTGAAATTTGATGTTGTTGGTTACTTCACATTGATAATTATGAATATTATATCACATTTTATATCAATAGAAAATAACTTCAATTGAGTACTTTCTTGTTTTCTAATTTCTCACCCATTTTATTTTGCAAATATTTTATTTGCATTTGATTCCTATGTCTACTTTGGTATAGGTATAGAGTAAGAATGGAAGAGAAGTATGAAAATAAATTATAATTTTCAGATGGTTTAGATAATCTATTTGTAGGAGAAATGATAAATATTTTAACACATTCTTTCTTATTTTAAAATCTCAATCTTTCTACATGTGGAATTTATAATTTTATTATGAATAAAAAAATATTGTTTTCTTTTTGATAAATGAAAGTGGCTTTTAAGGGAGCCATACCTAAAGTACATATAAGGGATATATCATCCTGTCTTGTTTTACTTACAATCTGCAACACATTTCATTCTGCCCTTTCCTCGACAAACAAAACCCTACCCAAGACCATATTACATTGTCTTGTAACATATAGATTCGGTAGGAAAAAAGTCAAAAAACCCCATCATGGACTGTTCATGCTTCCTCCTCCTCATCGTTTTCATGTGTGTTCATCATATTACAAGCATCCTCCATGTCTGCAACAATATCCGCGAGGGGCACCCCCATCTAGTCTAGTAGAAACCCTATGCCTACAACCGCTTTTCCCCATCTCAGATTCATGATCATGTTTGATCCCCAAATGAGGAATGGTACAAATGATGAATTAAAATCTTAGTGCAGTCGTTACCAGCAACCTCTCCGGTTTGAGACCCCTGCCCACCACTGCCATGTCTAAAATGTATTGTCATTCACCGTCTCCTTCCCAGTCATTCCATGAATATAGATGCCATGTCCGCATTCGTTTTGAACCTCTGGTCTAGTTCGACGTATTCCTCACCTAAAATCATCTTTGTTGCTTGCAGAGCCATCACAGATTGGAACCTAAAAGTGTTTTTAAAATGCCCGTCTGTAATCCTTCCCGTAAAGGCAAACTAAGGCCCTTGGGATTTAAAACTAAAGGTGGCTTGCATATCTACAAATGTCCATCTCTGCCCATTCACCTAATTAATAGAGCTCACCAGTTAATTCACATGTGGGTAAACCACCTCCTTTGCCAATGTTAAATTATAGATCATCTTGATTGTATGCCATCAAACCCATTTCAACCCTCGCTACATTAAAGGCCTCTTTCGCTTCGTCCTCTGCACACTCTAGCTCATGCTAGATGTCCTCCAACCTTAATCTCCCAGCTTCCACATTCATTTCTATTGCCCCATTTTCGAGGAAGTCCGTGAGACTATTTCCCTCTTTATACACATGCCGGCGGTTCTTGAAATATTTTTCTTCCAAGAGGTTCTATATTGATTTAATGAATTTATTAACCTTCCAATGGATTAGATTCCCCCATCCGGCAGTTAATAGTTATAAGTGAGTACCCTTCTAAATGAATTTTTTGAGATTTAGGTTTTGAAATGTCTTTACAACTAGTCAGACCATTTGGAATTTGACCTTATTAGTAATCCCTTCCATCAGTTTCATCATACTTCCATGATATTATCTTTCTGATCTCTCACTATAATCTCGTGATAAACACAGCTAGGTTCCCACTTGCAGCCTCATCCAAATTTGCTTTCATCCACCCTTCACTTGGAGGGGTCCAACTCAGATCTAATCTTCTTTTTGGGGATGAATTAACTCACTCAACCTATTGAATGGGGGATAAAATAATATTGTTAGCAATATAAGGTGAAAATTATTAATTTTTAAATGGAGTTCTTATAATCATTCCATGTAGCATTTATTTTTTATGCCATGTAAATTGTCCTATCACTCATTTTCTCTCATGAATTTCTACTCATACCTACAAATCACACCCATTTCCCTTCCATATTTGTATAGTTTATAAAACTCTACTCATTTACTTCTAAATCATAATATATCACATCACACAAAGAGATAAGAGAACCTATCAAGATTTATCATTTGTATTATATTTGCATGTTCATGTGTATAGAATCGACTCTTAGATTGAGGTTAGTTTGACTATTGATTACCTTAAATTTATATAAATGACCTAGATATTTCATGTAGGAAGACATTTTATTCCTCTACATTTTTGGTGAAGCTAAAGGTTTCTTTTTTATCCGTGTTAAGTTAGTAAAAAGTGTAAATTTAATATTACTTCCTCTATAAATATTAGGTTTCACGAATATAATGATCAAAATAATCTAGTTAATCTAGCTAATAATCATGGAAAATCACATGGTAGAAATTAGAAACCTAGAAACTAAGAAGAGTGAGAGGTCTCAACTAATTTTTATGGTTGACATGTTGGAAATGTTCTGAAATTAATGCAAGGTTTAGTTTGCACTCATAGTTTGGATCTTTCTCCTCACAACCTTAAACTTGTTTGTAGTTTTGACCTTTGACAAATCAAGGTTTTTGTACCTATAAAAAGCCTTTTCTTGATGCCTACAATTGAAAATTAAAGGTTGGGAAACACCATTAAGACTTGCTATGGAAATGGATAATCATTGAGACATCCTAAAGTACAATCAATCCCTATTGATATATTCATTAATCTTTTAGCAATTAAAAGATACACTAATCAATGTATTAAATAGATGTACATGTACTTCATGATGATCTTATGTAATGATATATTCAATTATTTCTTGAAAAAAATTCAATGAATAGCCAAGTAATAGATTAAGTGCATGAAGGATCTATGGTTTTATATTATTGATCTAATCCTTATGACTAATGCAAATACAAAGAAAATAATGGATGTAAAATATTTGAATAGTTGATTATGGATTCTTGATGATTGGAATGAACTAGGGGTGATATGGAACTTTATACAACTCTTGGTGCATAAATGCAAACATTTTTTATGTGCATGTTGATGGATTATATAATAAAGGTATGTCAAGTGATCTTAGAGCCACACTAAATTAAATTTGAAGAGCATGCTTAGGTTATTGTAGCAGTCTTTAATTGGTTCAAGGGCACCCAAAGAATCTTGATTTGGATAGAGGTAGTACAAATATGAGAACCAAGGCAGTTTTGAGCAAAGTCAAAGTAGTATGTTTGAGTGATAAATGGAAGTTAGGGTCAATGAATCTGCTAAATCAAACAAAATCATATGCTAAGACAATTTGCATAGAACCTTATTCAAAGTGGTTTAAAATTAGAAGGTAAAGTATAAAGGATATGCACATTTCCCTTCTGCAATAAGCTTGTTCTTAGGAATGCAAAGAGGGAAGTCGCTCCTTATAAATATTTATAAATACTGAAGATACAAGTGCATGACCATTAATAGTCATTTATTTTAGAAGGGAGGGTATGGTGAAAGTGACAACATAAGTTAAGGTCAAAGGTGTGACAATTAAAAAGAGTGGAATTTTAATGATTGTCTGGTCATGCATGTGTAAATATTTTTAAAATCTCCTACATTTTATTATTTGAGTAACAAGGAAAAAATTTAGTTAAAGCGACATATATTGCAATATCATTTTATGCATAAAATGTCAATACAAATATGGAAGAAAATTAGTATAAATCATAGAACCCATTGAATTCACATTTCTCTAAGTAAGTTATAGGATAGCTAAAACTCAGTACACAATTAAAATAATGTTGTAATAAAGAAAATCTATTAAAAAATTAAACTATGTTTCTTTAAAAAAATTAATTTATAAACAACTCAAATAAACTTATAATATACATGAAAATAGTGGTCATACAATTAATTTTGTTTTTCAGATGATAAACTAGCGCTTGCACCCCCAACGAGGTGCAATGGTTACACCGATAGCTGGATATACTCTGGTAATATATTGAAGGGGAGGGGCAAAATCACAAAAAAATGTAAATTGCTTTTCTTAAGACTAACTATTTATAGCAAAAGTGAATTGATATGGGATGCGGGAAGATTTGAATATGAAGAAATAGAACTTAATTTAAATCGGTATGTTATGCTAAATGGTTTTACAACATAATATTTTTTTCACAATGAAAAAAGACCTGTAACTTAAAAGGTTGATTGGATTAAGTATAGTTGTTGATGGTTAATGATATACATTGTACCCGAATGAAACATAATTGAAAACTGCATGTTGCAGGAAAATATTTTTATAATACAAAAACTATTTTATGACACGTCAAAACCACTAACTCAAGAGATTGGTTATGTATAATACAATTGTTGGTGGTTGACAATGAGGTTCCTAGTGTTTTATCCACTCCCATAGCTGAGAATAATCATTTTAGGTGAATTAATTGCTTCTGTGTTGTGAATGTTGTTCTCAGAGACTTTTGTTAAACAATTCATGGGTTTTATGTCTACCTTCAATTTCCCTAAGAAAAACTTGTTAGACAGTTCATGTTCTTGTGCATGAATTTTCATTTTGAATTATGCATACTTGGGTAAATTTTGTTGCTGGAAGAGTTAGATTAAGTTATATCTCTCTCCTCAAACTCTTAAGGTAACCAGTATGCAAACTGTGAAAGCTTAGGCATGTGAACGGTTTGACTAAATAGTTGACATAATGTGGCTTAGGGAAATATGTGGCTTAAGGAAATTCCTTGGTAGTTGAATATGTTTGCAATGGGTTTGTTGTAAAGGCTTTAAAAACCTTCAATTAAAATTTGAACATCATCTTGCATGCCTACACTTAGATTGGAGAATGGAAGAAGGGAATGAATGCCTATCAAAGAATAATTAAAAAATATGTTTAAGTTGGATGAAATTGTGAATGCCATTTTGTATCAACACAGCCATAACAAAATTGATGCACACAATTTAATAAAGAAGATAGACACAAAACTCTCTCTTGAATGATATCAAATTATGAATAATTCTACATTTTAGCTTATATTACAACACGGCTCAAAATTCTTTGTAGTTTCGTAATGTCCCATGAGAGGAAGGAAGTGTGGCTTCAATAGTTTATATAGAGATTTAATTAGGCTCATGTTTTATTTGACCATCTGTAAAGTCCATACTCACGATTGTAAATTGTTATTAGTGATGATATAAATTCTATTTTTATGGAAAGCATTGGAAACCCGCATATAATGAGTACAAAATATGTATGATGACTAAAACGCAAGACCTAACATTGATCATGGTATAAGGGTGTAACTCATTTATTAAATTTTGGATTCATTAGTGATTGAAACTAATATACCTTTGTCTTATAAATTAAAACGGTTTGAATGAGACATCATTGTCATTGATTTTGTGGCAACGTACCTAGTGTCAAATATCCTTCAGATTGTGATTGATAGCGATGTCAAGATTAAATTAAGAGTTAGTTTTGGAATTATGTATAGACTTATTGGTTTGTAAGGGAAACCTAATGGATAGTGGTAAGGGTTGGTTAACCACAAGGAAAAGTATTGATTATAAACTTATTACTGTTATAATCATATCATGTATCATTTTTGATAATTTAAGCAACAAAACAAGGGTGTTGTTCCATAATCATATCACTTATTGTTTACCAATAAAGTTAGGATAGTATACAAGAAAAGGAAAATATCATCTAATTTGTAAGCTAAGTTATTATAGGAATTTATGAAGTCACACTATGAGGTAAATGAAATCAATGGGGTTAGAACATTATTTTTAATAATATTGAGTACCCATCTTCATTTGATAATAATTTGATTATTCACTATATCTTAAAAGCATCCTTTAAAATGGTAGTGTGAATAATGTTTGTGATTCTTTAAATGAAAAGTCAACATCTAACTATAGGAGATGACCCAGTAGTTGTGCACCCTAACTTCGTGCTTCTCAAAATCCTACTTGGAAATTTCAAATCACTCCAATTTTTTTACAACAACTTACTTGGCAAGTCCCCTGCTGTTAACTTTCGTTTCATGGCCACATCATTAAATGTGATGCCACATCAGCATGCTTTTTGTTAAGGTGTCCAAAAGGCCCAAAACAAACCTGTTACCAATACTTGTGCATTCACATCATGGGTATTTGAGCACTGATGTGGCATCACATGAGTGGTTGCTTTTTAGATCAAAGGAATACATTTTGTTTAAGTGAAGGTAGTCATGTTACAACTATTGGACATTATATAAACAACTACTATCACAACTATTGGGCATTATATAAACAACTACTATCTCAACTATTGAAACACGCTCAACTACCGAGTCCTCTCCCTATAATATATTTCAACATCCAGATATTTTGCCAACAAACCAAAAAAAATTGTTTTAATGTGCCACACCTAGGTAATAATATCATTGGACAATACACCCTTCCAAGGGGTTTAAGTGGGAAATTTGCTGATCCAACAATAAGTGAAAGCAACACTTTTGTTACCTATCTTATCCATCAATTTCTACTTTTACCTCATTGGAAAGACGACCGACACCCAAAACGTTATAGTTCTCCATTGCTTCCATTTGATCCTCTTTAATATGCAGGAGCTCTGACAACACTTGACTGATTGTTGTGCGCTCATCTGGTATTGCTTTCATACACAATAAAGATATCTTCAATAAATTCTGCACTTTTTCTTTTCTTTTTCGTTGGATATCTCCTCCATTAGAGATGTACCTCGCCGCTGGACATAACACCATTTTCAATCCACTATTGCAAACTTATCCCTTCACCACTCTCAGACAACAAATTTGAGCTGGTGGGTCTTCTGCTCATCAACAACTCCATCAAAACTATGTCGAAGCTAAAAACGTCTGCTTTTGGAGTCACACGCGCCATATATGCAAACTCTGCAAAAACACCAAAGAATAAATTTTACTATAATATACTTCAATAGGATGGGTAGATTATAGATAAAAATGCATGTTTTCTTACCCAGTGCAAAGTACCCAATAGTTCCCTAAAAAGCTGAAGAAGATGATCCTCTGCTACCTTGTTGGAGATGGATCCCAGGCTTTCTTGCAGTACCAAAATCACTCATACGAGCTTCAAGATCTTCATCCAGAAGAATGTTTGCAGGCTTCAGATCACAATGGACAATGGAGAAACCGTATTCCTCACGCAAATAAACCATTTCCTGAGTTATGGATATGGTGATGTCAAGCCTTATAGATAAAATCAAACTTCTACTATGTTCTCTGTTATGTACGGCTACATCCAGATTGTCGTTTGGGAGAAATTCTAGTACCAGAGCCCTTAAGCTATTATCCCAAGAATACCCCATAATCATTACCAGATTTTTGTGTCTGATGTGAGATAACGTATGCAGCTCTGTGTTGAAACAGCGTTCTACTTCTTTGGGGTTTTCTATCTTGAGGACTTTCACTGCCACTATTCTACCATTGCTGAGAACGCCCTTGTAGACTGTGCTGATGCTGCTGCTTCCAATGATGTTGTTTGAATTGAAGTTGCCAGTAGCATTCCACAAATCTGTTCTGGTAAACCGCTGAGGATCTGAATACATTCAAAGAAGAAGTTCCCCCTCAATTCGCATTTGGTCAAACCCCTATTAATGGTGACGGTGCACCTCACGTGGTGTCCATGCCTTATTTATGGCACGACACCCCCTTTTGTCCCCAAAGGAGAGTCATCCTACATGTTGAGGAGATCCAGTACCACCCGTGGTGTGGGCCCGTACCGTCAGAGAGGAGATCCAGGCTACAGATCGGGCCATTAAGGCAAGTCCCCGCCCGCTGAAAATGTCCAGATTTCCCACCGGAATAGTCTCAGCCGGCATCAGACAGTGAGACTTTTCCGGTTGAATTCTCACCTATAATAGCCTATCGGCTAAATATCTAGATTCTAAAATCATTATGTTAAACCTTCTCTAATACATGTAGAATAGACAATAATCAAAATAAAAGAGTTAAAATAGTACCATTTTTTAGTACAAAATATCTAGATTCTAAAATCATTATGTTAAACCTTCTCTAATACATGTAGAATATAGAATAGACAATAATCAAAATAAAAGAGTTAAAATAGTACCATTTTTTAACAGTGGACATGAGACAAATACCTATCCTCCTATCACATCAATGACATACAAATAAAATATAAAAAATCTATTTGAAAAATATCACTTTAACCACCAAACTCTCTCCTAAAGCCATCTAAAAATTAGAATAAGGAACAATAGGTACCTGAATTGGTGATGAAATAAAAAATAGTTATCTGCCCCCAAGTTACCAGGTTACCATAAGATCCAAACGCTCAGCTATACCCACATGGGATATGGCCCTACAGTCCACTATATTTTCAAACATCCAACATCACTTACCCGTATAATGTACTTCACTGTATTTCGATAGAGAAAGGCTGGCTTTTCAAATTGAAAAGAAGAAAAAACACGTTTCCTGGACAAGGACTCAAGATTTGAAGCCCGTGAGTGATTACAAGTCTGGTTAGATTGATAATCCAGCTTCTTTTTTCTCCGTTTTATTGCCTCCTCCCTCTGTCCTTTGAAAACTGTTGGAAAGGCATGAAAAAGGATTAAAGAAAGAGAGGGCTGATAATAAAAACTGCAGTAGTAGCTTTGGTATTGGTGTTAAGTGACCCCGACAGAGGCAGCCGAGGGGAATCGTGCTTAATCTCATTAGCGTCCTCCGCACAGTATCAATATATAATTGAAAACCATAATAAACTTTTAAAAATGTATAAATTTCTTTCTCAATATAAATTTAATTTCTAATATTTATTTATGTTCAATATTTTTATAATCAAGAAAATATTTAATCAACCAAATAATTAATTGATTTTTTTATACTAAGAGATCTTCTATATTGACATCAAGAAATGTCATATTACTATTGTATACATAATCAATACATATTTATTTCACTTGAATTAAAAAGTATTTTTTTCTTTGTTCAAGGTGTACAACATCTTTTTTCTAGAAGTGATTTGAATTCTTATTCTAAGGAGACTTTGCCTAATCAATTCAATCTTTGCTCATGATTTTTTTAGAAAATATTTAATTTTTCTAGAGATAATTGTGACAAATCCTTTGATTATTCAATAGCAATAAGAATAGCTGGAAACCTCTCTAGCAGAATCCTCAATATACCCACCATTATTCTTTGATCATCATGATTTTTTCATATATCCTAGTTTGATTGAAAACATCTATTGCATGGATAAGGAAGTTATTCATTGATTCAAAATATCTCCTTCATGAATTTTGAAACTCTCTTCTCAATATTTGTAATCTCACTAACTTCATTTCTTAGTAGTTAATAAGAATTTTGTTGGTTATCCCATTATTTCTTTGAATTATCAAATACTACTACAATCCTTGGAAAGATGGACCCCTCAATTTCTTTTTGATGAAAATTAATGTCTTTTTACCCTTCTTTCAATTTTCATAAAATAAATCCTTCAGAGCTTGAGTGAGAGAATTATATCTTATATGATCTTGGGGTCATAGATATAATTTTTCTAGTAATTCATAAAGCTCTTATGATCCAAAAAAATATTTATCTATATACTTGCATATTCATAATTCTTAGAATTGAAATGTAGAATTGATGGTTGTGTAATATTTCTATTGACATTGGCAATCACAAATCAACTCATTTGCTAAGACTATTATATTTTGCTACCAACTTGATAGAACAAGTAGAGACTCAAGAGTGTGTAGAAGAAAATTAATTTTTTTATAATAATATAGTATAATGATACTAAATTACACACACCCACTCATGAGAATTTATAGTCAAAATTATTAATTTTATTGATAAAAATTCTTTATCATAAGGACACACTTTTAAAAAAATCATCATCCTTTGTTTTTGTTTTGATTAAAAAAACAGAGGAAAGGACCTAAACCTGTATAGAACAAAAACAACATAGAAACAAAAAAATAGAGAAACAAATCAGGCAAAACCAAATCTTGAACCCAAAAAATTCACCCCCAAGTGCTTGACATGCAAATGCAGTCCATCTTAAGAATATTTTTTCTCCTTTGCTGTATAATTATCCAAGAAGATTCATTAACCAAATATTTATCCTTTAAAAAAAAAAGGATCGAGACCCCCTCAAAGTGTCTAACTAATGGAACAATACCAAAAGAAGAACAAGGTGGAGAAGAAACAACCTTGTCTAGAACCAAAACATGAGGAACAATAGGTTAAACAAAATTTTGAGTAGCAAGATTATTAGTCATCTGAGTAAGAGGAGGAGGAGTCACAAGAGGCGAGTGAAACTCCAAATCCTCACTACAAATAATAGAATCTTCTAGGTACACACTAAGATGGTTCTAGGTAGAGCATTCTTCCACCAAGTGGAAGAGGATGCTTTATGAGAGCCATGGGGATAGTCATAGGTCAAGTGCTTAGTGAAAAAAAATGTTTGCAATGAAATGAGACACACTCATAATCCAAAATCTAGGACCATGGCTCTAGCCATTAACTTGAAGCACAACCTCACAAGGCAATGATTTTGACAAATCAACCTCCACTAAAAAATGTGCATATGAGGTGTGGGTAAAGTTCTTAGAAGCAAGATCCACTTTCAGGAACCTACCAAGAGCATTACTGTAAGGGGATATAAGGAAATCTTACACAAATAGGTAAAATATCAATGGATTCCTCCAAAGGGTTAAATGAAGGAGCCCCATACAAAATCTAAAGAGGATGGAAATTACATTCCAATAAACCATTATCTAAAACAACCTATCTATCCTTAGAAGAATCAAAACAGACAACAAAAAACCCTTGGTAGAAGGGTAAATCTTGATCTTTCCCTCCACTAAAGGTGTCCAATGCTTTGAGATCCAATGATATAGGTTAGTAAGAGAATGCTACAATCAAAAAAATCTATAGATCAAGCCCTTTCGAGGGAAGAAATCAATATAGTCGATTACTTACTACCCAAGAGAAATCAGAGGGAATAGACACCTATGGACACACAATAATAGAGACAAACTCCACCATATTAGACTTACGACAACAAAAAAGGAGCTAGACAAAGGAAAAACCAAACCTAAAGGAGACACATCTAGATTAGAACATGGAGAACCACTCATAACTAAAGGCACAAACATCTCCATGATAGAGGAAAAATGATTCAAAGTAGAACCCTCCCTCATAGGGGAACACTAAGGGCCAACAGGAGCAAGGAGAATCGAATCCACCACTAGATCATGTATGCAGTAGGGAAAACATTCATTGAGTAGGAGAAAAGAAATTGAATGAGCAAGAGAGTTGGAGGAGCAAGAGAGTACCATCATCAACCTTTGTTATGTTACTCTATGTGTGTGTGCAATTTGTATGATTTATACTTTAACTTTTTATTCTTGTCTTGAGATCAAAGTTTCTTACTTGACTTGATAATCAAATGCAATTTTTCCTTGTACTTTTAGCTTCTAACATGTCTTGCACTCTAAGTCTATAACTTGATTTGACATACCTTATACTCTTGGTATGACTTGTGCTATTTGTACTTGATTTACATACTCTAAATATCTAACTTGACTTGCACTCCAAGACTCCACAATGACTTGACATGAATCATAATATTTGCATGATTTTGGCTTTTTAGAAAAGTGATCCTATGTTCAATGTCTAGATCACTAAAAATCAATCCTTTTCCAATAAACATTGTAATTGAGATTGGTAAAGGTATGATATTGATTTGCAACCTAAAAGGTGAGTCAATCAACCTTGGATTTGATTCTTTGAAATCCTTAGAGATTGAATTTTGATGTGATGCAATGATTGTGATTTCCTTTATTTTTTCATGACATCTTTGTCAAGTGAATTTTCTTTACACAATGTCATCAAATCCCAATGATTATTTACTCATATTTGTGTGCCCTTATTTGCGTACCCTTTTTTTTTAGCTACTTTCTATGCACATTAAAATGTTCTTTGTTTTCCTACATCCACTTCTTGGTGACACATAGATTCAATGGACCTATCTTGGCTCTCCATTTTTGCATTATAGGGGGGTTTCTACTGTTGGTGCTAATTCTTCCTTGGTTTCAGTTTTTGGAGCGATCTATGTATCTAGTTCTTTTTTGTATGTACTAGGTGGATGCAATGATTGGTTGCAAATGCATTTTGGTGAGATGGAGAATTTAACATATAAAAATTCTTAGATTCCTATTTCTATAGGTGACCATCTATTTTAACTTCATTAGTGTTCTTTCACCTATTAGTACCTATGCAATTTGCTTCTTTTATTTTTAGATGTTTTCCTTTGCTTTCCATCCTATTTGAGTAGTATCGTTGGGAGCACTCATGTAGATTCTTGTCTTCTTGATCTTAATCATCATTTCTTTTAGAGGAGGTTCCTTATTTCGATACTATAACACTCATCATTTGATAATTTTCTACAAATCATTTATGTTTATGCGGTGTTCTTCGTTTTCCTATTCTTTTTTGGACATCAATTTGGAGGCTTTTCAATCCTTCATTTTGATTTATCTCTTTTGGAGAGGAGTTTTTTCCCATGATATTTTCTCCCCTTTTCCCTAATTGTGAGATATTAGATTGTTTGTACATGGTCACCTCATGAAGCCTTGTTTGCTAGGACCCATCATTCTTTCTTTGTTTTTTATACACTTACTTTTTAGGGATTTTAGCTACTTCCTAAGTTCAATTTAACGGGGTGTTATAGTAATCATGCATTAGCTAATAATTAATTAATCTTTAATTGATTGTTAGTCTAATTATTTCATATACTTAAGCTAAACTTATGAGTTTTTTTTTATTGAGATATTATTAGATCATTCTATCTCACAATTAATTAATCTTTAGTTGATTGTTAGTCTAATTATTTCATATACTTAAGCTAAACTTAGGATTGTGTTTTTATTGAGCTATTATTAGATCATTCTATCTCATCAGATAGGATGTTGACACTTTTCATGATCTCATCCTTTTATCATTTAGGGTTGCTCCTATAAAGCACTCACCCTTATTGTATTATCTCAAATATTTCCTTGAATATTCTTGAGGTTCATTTTGTAATTTTTTTTAGTTGAGGATATAGAAACTCATTATTTGCAACTCTCTTTGTGTGGAAGGTGTTTTTGTTCATTTTTTGATCTTGCATCTCACATTTATTCACAATTCTAATAATAATTTAGTAAAGAAGAATTTATATTGTTGCATATTTAAGATATAATTTTTAAGGCTTGATAAGAATACCATATTTATCTTTCTTCTAAAATAAAATATTTCATTTCCAATTCATTACTTTTATTGATCTTTGATAAGTTGAACATTTCTTTGTGACAACCTAACTTTCCTAAATGTCAACAGAAATGTAGTTCAACCGTGAAACCACCATGCAATTTTATATGAAAAGAAATTATGAGTATCAAACTCCAAGACCGAAGCATATAATAATAGAAAACACAAATTATTCATTCATGTTGAAAAGAGAAAACTATAGAATCACAACTTGCTAAATTTGTTGCAAAATCATAAGTAAAGGCAAAAGATTAAAATTTGTTTTACATAAATTTAGGCCACCGTTGACTTAAGCTATGAAACTTGAAGGCCATGGCTAATATTACCCATGTCTTTACACTATTGCACAATTTTAGCTTCTTCTTCATCAGATAGGACTATTCGTGGCTCCTTCCTTTTTGTGGATGTCACACCAATGAGCCATTCCCACAAACTGCTAGGCAGGATTTCCCATTTGATCATTGAACCTCTAATTGACATTCAATTGTCCTCAAAATCTGTAATGGATTTTTCCATGTGATGCATAGACCAACTTTGCATGCATAGATCTGGGGTTGTCACATGGTCAGTAGGTGGCAGTTCCATTTCTACCTTAATATTATGAACAACAGGTTCAAAATCATCATTTTCATTTGTCTTTTCTACATTTTTAGAAATAACATCCTCGTTGATGTTGACTTCTGGCTCTTCATCAACAACATCTAGAACATTGAATGTCACTCCACGAGGTACTCTAATTAAGCACCTCCGACTTGATCTTTTCCTCTTCTGCCCTAGTGCCATGATTATTAGTGATCTTGTACATTGTAAGCCATAAAGTGTCAAAAAAATAGTGTTGAAAGTGGTAGAAAGAAGTTGAAATCATTATTGAAACAACCAACAAACCCAAGAGTACCATTGTTTGCATTTTGAAAGGAGAATGATGTTTGTCATTACCTCACAACACAGAGAGTAGACATCAACAAACATATGGACGTATATAAATTTATATAAGTATACATTTATCTATGTAATTATATGTATATGTGTATATATAATTACACAAAAAATCATTGATATAAATTGAAAAACATAAAATAGTGCTAGTTGCAAACTATTAACATGTAATTAAAACTATTTTATCATTCAAATCTGCTCAAAAGTCAATGGGTCTAATTCATGTTAGCACCTTTTAAAATTATTTTGGCACCCATTACAAATCACACCTACACATTAATCACCAAACATTAGCACTAGACAACAAACACATTGCACCCCAATTAAGGGTATGTGCAGGATCATCGTGCAAAAAAAAGGCCCTTAAGTGGCAAAAAATTCAGAAAAATCAGTGTTAGGAAACTTGACGTAAATATTTGAATAAGTTATCTATATTATTTCAAAAATATGTAAGAATAGAATTTGTAGAAAATTGAATGTAGTTTCTAAAATACTAGGTTTATTTAAAAATAAATAAAATCTATTTGGTGAAAATTTGAAATTTCAATGCGGTAGTACTTAAATTTTAGGGAAAAATAAGAAGTAGGTCTACCGACCACCTAACCATAATAAAATGATAATATTTTTTTGTAAGATTTTATATATAAGTAGAGGACTCATGTCTAGATGTGATGCATATTTTTTGTAATTTTTTCCAAGTAAATAATTAATTATGAATTTTTATTACAAGTTTTAGAAAATATAAAAACTCGATAGTCTAACCACCTTAACTTGGTCAAAACTTCATGAAATTTAATTTAATTTTTTTAATCCTATAGTATGTGAAGCATAGAATGTGATGCATGTTTTGGATTCAAAAAATATGATACCATTGAAAGTTATAGATGTTTTTCAATCAGCCTATCGATCGGGACTTTAGTCGTAATTCTAATAGAAAATGAATAATAATTATTTATTAAATTCAAATTAAATCATAATTTATATTTTTGGAAAGCTGAGAATCTCCTCTAAAAACCCTTTTCGTTTCATTAATTTTGGGTGAAAAAAAAGTCGTCAGCCACATACCCTCATAATATTGCCACTTTTTGGCACACCATGATCCTGCACATACCCTTAAACTTCATTTGGGGTCTGATTAATGCATATGACTAATATTTTTTTTTGGGTATCCCATTATTTTCCATCATTTTATTTGGGTTTACATATATATATGTACATATAGATGTATTTATATGTATTTGTATAGATATATGATACTACATGTATCTATGTATACATATAATTACACAGTTACATGTATGCATATATTTGTACATATACATATATATCTATAGAAATGTGCATATATGTATGTATGTATATATATCAATGTACAAAGCACATTATATAGAAAATGAAAGAAGTTTTGTTGTATTCAACATCGATAGGATATTAATTTTAGTAGAGGTAGATCGATTACAGACTTGGGCTTTTCATAAATGTGCACAAAAAAGTAACCAAGGTTTTCATAATAATAATTTCTCACTCATAGGAATACAGAAGTGTGTTTTCAGATGGATGTTGAATATTCTAGGCAATGGTTTCATGAGATTAATTCCTTAAGCACACAAATTTGGAAAAAACCAAGCAAGGGTCTTAACATATATGGTGTATAATAAATGGAGTGAAAGAAATATTCATTTAAGTCCAAATGGGAAAAATCAGCCACCATGGCTCAACAAAGTCAAACAACACATGGTGAAAAGGCATATAAGAGGAATGATTTATTTCATAAACAAGTAGTAATAATTTTTCAATCAGTGAATAAACCCTTCATGAGTCCTGAAAAATGCAAAAGAAAATGATTAAACAATACCATTGTTTTCATTTTGAAAGGATAGGAAAAGGATACACACATATATATCGATTTTCTCAATGAACAAGAGACACAAGACACAAAATTTGTAAATGAGTGTGTACAATGTTATATATAAAATACTGTACACATATTTTACAAATTCGAACACACAGCTTATTGAATTTGTAAATGAATGTGTACAATGTTACATATATAACTATACACATTCATTTACAAATTCAATAAGTTGTGTTATATATATATATATATATATATATATATATATATATATATATATATGTAACTAACATTGTACACATTCTTTTACAAATTCAATAAGATGCAGAAGAAAATGATTATATAGTACCATTGTTTGCATTTTGAAAGGATAGGAAAAGGATATGTAACGCCCCGCCGTGCGAACCCCAAAGGACAGCAACACAATAATTACCACACAATTTTTTTTTTTTAAATACACATAACATACATGTAATACGCATCAAGTCATATCACGAATTTCAATTAAATAGATTCATTAACACATACATCCTTTGGGGTACACGAAGAGTCATTACGTGACTTAGATCCATGCAACATCAATAAAGAATAAAATCCAAAGATATAATCATTAACAATAACAAATATAACACATACATGAAAAATTGATTGATAAGAAGCCATCTGCACATAAATACAACATATGCATGATTACATAACACATTGAATAACAACTACCATGGTCAATAGCCACACCAAGTTTAACATTTCATTATAGTACAACGTTTAAGAAGTACAATGATACAAGAGTGTTCCAAATATGAATGGAAACCATACACAAGATACCATGATACAAATAATTAGAGAAATACAAGTATCAAAACTAGCTCCAAGACAGATACAACTCTGGAGTCGTTGCAATAGCACCAATCTGCACCTCTCGATCCTCGACTAGGGACCCAATGGGATGCTTAGCACGTTCCACCCAACCATGTGAGTCCGAAGACCCACCCCCCGTGCTAGGAGCTAACAAGAAAGAGACCTCAACCAAGAACATCCAACAAAGAACCACAAGACTCATCGTCATACAAAAGTATCATAACACTCAGGAATTACAATGACATAATCAACCACATCCAAGAGTCATAAATCTCATCACATAATTCAAGGAAATAGCCAGTAAACAAGGTACCAAAGGAAGATGTAAAACACTTCCAAATCAAACTAAATTAATAAACATAACACAATTCTGAATCACAATGACACAATACAATAACATCATATCACAGTACCATAAGAGTACAAGGTCAAAATAAACATCCATAAGATTTATACAAGACCAAAGAATACACCAGAGATCAAATAGGGTAAAACCATAAATCAATTCAAAACAACTATGATCCATCAATTCAAGACAAGACCCACTTCCAAAGGATTTCCAAAGAAGCAACATAAGAAGGAGTGTTAGAGGAGAGTGTCATCGCATGGCTTAACATGGATTCTCCAGACTACTACATGTGGAAGGTGAGTGTCAGATACATTATCCAGCCAATGGGATTGGAGGTCCATCTATGGTTATCCAGACTACCTATCTCAAGGAGCCACTCCATAGGGTTGCTCATGAGAATCGTTAACCTTTCATGAAGACAAGGTAACAATCTTGCCAACCACGGCCTTTCAATCCCCTTTAGCCTGTGATAGCATCAAACGGCAGACGGGCATCAATATCTTTTTATGTGTTACTACCCACCCCCTAGTTAATTAATTAAATTATCACTTATTAAATTCACTCTAACGAGGGCTATCCTAGCACCCCTTTGTGCGCCGACCACCCACTTAGAGCCACTCTCTCTCTCTAGACACTCAAAACATAAAAACCAAAATCCAAGGGTTGTACAACACAACAAGAACATTAGATCACAATAGAGAAGCAAGCGAGGCATTACCCATCTCGCGAAAAACACATAATCAAAATCTTACAATTCTCGTACAACCCTTTCAAAATCCAAATACCAAAACACTTGCCACATCAAGGGCACATAAAAGGAGGAACATTAACCAACAATAAACATAAACCTCTGGAAGATTCTCATAAAGTTACTCTAGGGTTTCCCCATGAAAATCTGACAACAATAAAAGCAAAACCTTGAAGAACTATTTTCAATTCAAATATGGTGAGAGAATACATCAAAATAAGATCAACAACTCCCTTAAACAACATCAACAACTTCGATACGAACTAAATCGAGAATCCAAGGGAAACCTCTATTTTCTCCTCTCGGAATACCCATAACTCAAGAACTTTTCAATTTGACTCATTAACAACTCAAGCAGAACAGTCAATCATGACAAAGATAACCTTAACCAAATTACCACTTAGGTAGAGAGCAAAAGAAAACATATAGAAATGTAAGTTAAATGAGAGAAAGTCCCTAACTCAAAATCAGCTCACGAAAAGTCACATTGAAAGGACCTATCGAGACAATACATAAAACCACTAATTCAAATATAATATATCCATTCATTCAATAAGAAGTGACTTGAAACCATCTAAAAAGAACATTATTCTAATGATCAAACATTTTCATCATTTAAGGATATCACAATATTGCAAAGTGAAGATATAATCTGATGTTATAAGCCACAAGACACCAATTCTCAAGCATACTCTTCCAAACACAAATTAAAACAATTACGAACAATAATACGGGTTCCCATTTTACACACATAATTACATACAAGGACCATTAGACACATCAACCTTGAAGAACACTATCTTAAAACACTTACCATGAACAGGCCATCGAGACATCTCCATAAATATCCCACACATCACAGCCATCAATTACATAACACTTAAACCAATAATCAAAATACTTTGTTTAAAACAACAATCACTCATACCTTATAACCATAAAGACATTCTTTTAATTTAGGCATTATTTCAACGTTCTTATCACTTACTTTAAGGTATCCACTTAATTTAATTAAAAGAGTATTTACTACAAATAATTATATTTAACATAACTATATCGTTTATAAGATAACCAACTCCATCGACTGTTTAATATGAATCCTAATTATAACTTTAAAATGTAATACTAAGATGACAATTCTATAAATTACAACTTTATTATAATCCTAAGGTGATGATACTAATAAATTATTTCACATAGTAGTTTGATAAATAATTATTATTCACAGACTCATTAGATAACAAAAAAGGTAAAAACATTTAACATTTAATCAGTATCATTTAAATTAATTAACCTATGAACCTGGATTTATCCTCACTTAAAAATAACTTTATCATTTAACCTTCAAGTAAAAGAAACTATGTAAATGTAGAATCACTTATCTCCTTTAGTGAACCCTAAAACTTAATTAACCATATAAACTGATTTACTTTAACTAAATACACAGTTCATTTATCTACAACAAAATTAAATACCTATTTCAATAATGTTTATTCGGTTAAAATCCTTTGTTAAATAATATTTTACTAAACAACCTAGCGAAATAACCATTTTCACTTTAATTATTTACCCAATTCTTTTATTTTCTAAAGCGAAGTCTATACTTCATTTACAAATCAACTATCTAATTAAAATTCTTTATCACCTTTTATTACTTCACTTACCATGAAATTACACTTTTACTTAACTCACTATCTTACCGAACATTCTAACACTGGATTCATATTTTACTTACGAAGAGCAAGCACATACAAAACTCTACTTTTCACTATTTCTAATTTAACTATTCCACTTGGAACTAACCAAAGTAAGAATAAACTAATCTACCAATGTTACACAATAAGTTCACATAGGCAAAATGTATTCTTTCATTAAAACCCTATATATTTGCATTAATATATTTTCTTTTAAACTTAATTTACTTCAATTCACTTATTTAACTAAATCTCTATAAAAATAAGTAATTATTTATTTCAAATTAAAGAGGAAGATATTTATTATTCCAAACTTACCCAAATAAATACTAACTATTAACAATACAAGAATCTATGTGTCCCTCACATAATTAATACCCAATCTATATATAATATTTATATACTTATACTTGAAAGAGAAATTATAAATCAGTCTAAAATAATGCAATTACTCTTCCCTTTCATTTATCTTTAATTATCTCTAATTTCCTTTATAAGCATAAAGTCAACTATAACATAATTCTGTAGCACAACCGAATATTTTCTCAGCCAAAAGTTATCCAACAGAAAGTAAAATAAACCAGCTGAAACAAACTAGGGAAGTGGAGTTTATATATCAAATACAAAAACATATATGAATCTAAAATTCTATAAAAATAACGAAAAATGTATTTCTATATATCCACACGAAGTATTATAATTCATATTTAACAAATATAATAAGAAATAAAAATAGATCTATAGATAATAAAAATATTCAAATTCAGTGTTATTATTTTCTGTCAATCATCTTAAAAAAAAACAAAACGGGACCTAATTCATGCACCAACAACTTAGAAAGATAACAGCAGAAAATAGAAAACAACAGCAAATTATTACAGCTTCGAAAAGTTACAGCTGGGACGGGTTGCCAATGGTTCAGGGAGACTATTTAATCTTGTACAACGCCTCAACTCTAAATGCTGATACTGTGACAGGCTGCCAAGTATATTAGAAAGTGAATATTGAAATTTGGAAATACCGCCATCTACTTGCATTATTAATAATTCACAAATGTTATCCGCAAGACTAAGGGCGAAAGAAAGGTGAGGAGCAAATACGTGACTTATGAGAATTAATATTAGATTTATTAAAACAATAAATCTTTATAGGTTAAAATTAGATTAATCTTGTTAAATTAATTTTATTTTCTTTATATCACAACTTAACTATGACTCTCAATGGATGGTAATTATTATCATTATTATTCAAATTTTATTTAAATTTATTTTATTTTATTTTCTTCTGTTTTGACATCAATTTCGGTAAACATAAATTTACGTTGATTTTATTAACTGTTCTACTCGGTGAAAGAAAAGGCCATGACATCCCTAAACAAGGGTTTCTTCAACAATTACATGCCCTAAGATAAATCGGTTACACTAAATAAAACATAAACATACAACAATCCAAATAATTGCATAACATATACCTAATATATTTACAAGCCATATACTTCTAAGAAACCGAAACGTGACTGCATATTACCAAATGACTATAATTTCTTCCAAGAATCTGAAAAAGTGCATCAAAATTGTGGCTGAAAGAACATGGTTATAAAAGGACATACAATTTATTGGGGTTGAAGGATGGATCAGCCATAACAGAAGCAATTACGCCTAAAACTTTTGCTGCATCCTCAAACCCTTGGTCAATGCAGAAGCGAACAAATAGCATAACGACATTCGAATAAGAAAGTGCTCTCCAATTGGTTCACAGAGAGAACTCCCCCTAAATTTTTCTTGCCTCTTCTTAAAGAAAATACCAAATTCTCCGTTCAACCGCCCTAACTCCTCTTTCTCCCCCGTAAAAGATTTTCAAAAATAACTAATTTTTATTTACCCACTTTAATTAATCATTACTTTATAAATTTATTTATTTAATTTCAACCAATAACTTCTTTTGTTTTAAATTACTTCCACTTAACTCTAAATTTTAACTAAAACAAATTTTCATAAATAATTAACTTTTAATTAAAATATAATTCAATAAATATTTTTACCGTAATTTATTTAAACTTAAGTACAATTTTAAATTTTAATCCTCTTTAATATTTTATCACTTTTAAATTTATTAATTGAATTTAATCATTAAATGATAATTACCTTTCCTCATTTAATCTGATTATTTTAAATAACTAACTCCCAACGATAATTAAATTGACCTTTATCATTGAATCTAATTCTTTATTTAATTCCAAATGAAACAGGTAACCTTATAATTAAATTAATTTTATTAATCAAATCCAAACATATTATTAGTGTTACTTCATAACCTTAAAATTAAATTAAATAATAAAATCACCACATCATCATGACATTACCAACAACAACTTACTTAACATCAACGACGACCGAAACGGAGGGCACTACAGGATACATGCATATATAACGATTTGTTGAATGAACAAGAGATAGAATATAAAATGGAAAATATATATATTCTGCAATGTTGTGTGTGCAATGGAAACTAGAAAAATATAAACAAATGCCAGTCTGTTGTATTGGACAAACAAACGAAACATATTTAAACAGAGTTATATATGTATATATATGTGTGTTTTTGTGTATGTATATACATATATATACATGTATATATGTATTTATATGTAAGTATATGTATGTATATGTGTGTGTGTATATATATCTTTGTATATGTTTTTAAATACATAATACACATATATTAAATACATATATACAGACATATATATACACACATGTATATATGCACAAATATAACATATATACATGTATATGCATATAAATAAACCCTGAGAAATGACCAAAAATAGAAAAATATAAATACACGTATATGCAGAAATAAATCACAAATATAAACCCTCATATAAACCCTTAAATAAATGACAAATGACCAAAAATAGACAAATATAAATACATGTATACATATGCAAAAATAATTGACAAATATAAAACCTCATATAAACCCTTAAATAAATGAAAAATGACCAAAACTAGACAAATATAAATACATGTATATGCAAAAATAAATGAAAAATATAGATGACAAAAAAAAGGAAAATGAACACACAAATTATTGAATTTGTAAATGAGGTTTGTAAGCAAAAACCCATGAATAAAAAAGACCTTTCATTTGCTTATAAACCAAAGTAAAAAGACACTGCATAAATGTAAATGTTAAATGCACACTTCATGAAAATAACTATAAGTATAATGTATAAAGTACCAACCTAAAACTTGGGATATTAGAGGAATGTGCAGAGGATGTTTGTCGATACTCTGAATGTTGTAGAGAAAAAATCTTCAAAAATAGCAATTGTGAAGACGTTGGCTGCTATCTCCCTCTTACTTAGGAATTTGAATCTAACAATTAAATGCATTCAATTTGGTTGTTTTGATTCAAATTTGAATTTTTTTGAGCATTTGAATTTGCAAGTGCTAGTTACATAGGTTTATAAATATGATATGATCGAATTCTACATTATATTTAGATTTGATGTTTATTTGGGGAGCCTTACACCAATATTTAATTGTGCAGGTACCTATATGAAATGAAGTAAAGACATGTATCTCCCAGGGAGTGTGTGAAGCCTACCATTTGATACACCCATTTGACTATATTCTGATTCGATCATGTTGATACTATATGTGTTTTGGACTATTTTGGATGATCATAGACACTTGATGTTATGCTTGTTTTATGTTTATGATGCTATGATGATTATATGCATGTTATGTTTCCTTTATTGATATGCTCATGTGATTTGGCTATCAAAATAGAAATGGATAATTGATTTATGAGATAGAATTGATAGGATGCTAAATTTAATTTAGTGATGATGTGATTTCCTTATTATGCCATGACTATATATGAATTGATAGAATATGTTATTTCTAGAGGAAGAATGATTATGGATATTGAATTTTTTGATTCAAAGTTAAATTGTGCTAAATATATCCATATGGATTTGTGATTTAATTATTGATTATCATCCATTGGATATTTTGACATGTGGAAGTTGAGTGTGCAGATACATGCCCATGGCCAATGGGATTGGAGGTAACCAAGGGTACCCGATTGTGTCAGCCAAGTGAAGCCACTATGGTCTATTTGGAGAATGGGCCATAGCCTCTTTGTGTTGTATTTTATTTGTGATTAAAAATATTTAATGTTGAATTTTGTGATTATTTTTTCTTTTAAAGTCAATCAAACTTTTGATGGGAGTTTTGGGGCATTTTGGAAATTCTTTTATTATGTTTGAATTTCAATTTCTTTTTGAGGGTTCATAAAGGTTGAATTAGTCCAGGTTAAATTGGGATAATTGACCCTTAATTAACCCCTAGGATGGTCACCTATGGGTTAGGGGTCAAGTCAAACTCATAATTTTTTAAAATTGCAAGTTGTGACCCTTCTTAATTAGCACTGGATTTTGGGGATGGTATTGGAGAGTTGGATCCAAAATCTTATTTATGATATTTGAAGGCCTTGTTGAGTGTTGAACACTTTTTGGCTTTTCATTTCCCCAAGAGTTCTCACACACGTGTGAGAACTTGTGGGGAGGTGTGTCCATAGGAGTGAATAGGAGATTGACATGTGTCACCTTCTCCTCCAATGGTTTCCAACCCTTGACTCCTATTTCAACCCTTTGGAAATCCAAAGAGAGGGTTCTTCTTTCTTGGTTGGGGGTTTCTTGGATTGCTTGGAAGAAGGAAAAATTGGCTTAGGCTTGGAGGAGTAGAGATTTGGAGTTCATCTTCAACCCTCTTTCATTGTTGGCTTGGATTTGAGGTAGGTTTTATTATACCTTTATGTATACTTCTCTTTTTCTTTTCTATCTTGTTTGGAAATGTGAGAAGATGGTTTATGTCGAATGTTTGTTCATTGTATGTGCCTTTGCAATTCCATGTGTTTGGTTTGGGTTGTATATGATAAACTCATCCAATGTGGGAAGAGCATTCTTGGGGGGGCTAGGAATGAGTAGGAACCTCTATGGGGAGATTGTTCCTCCTTTGAGAAGGAGAGAGAAAAAGAAAAGGGGTGTGAGTACCCAAATTTGTTCCATGATGTTATGATATATTTAGAGATTGTTGTATGGATGATGTATGATATGAAGAGCTTTGATGAATGGGTGGATTGGAGAAGAAGGAAGATTGTGTTGTTGGTTATTTCTATTTTTTAATAGGTCACCCCATATAGAAGTGATGTCCACCTCTATCCCCATCTTTGAATTCCTGAAGAATCCTTATGTAAGTGTGAAATCTTGAGTGGGAGTATTTTTGTTTTGAGTGTTGTGGTTTGAAATGGGTTTTTGTTCTATTGTGTGTACCCAATAACTTGGTTACCTCCTAGCTTGGGGGGTGGTTGGTTTTCCAACCCAAGGTTGGGAGGTGAACACACCCAAATTCCCATGAGAAGAAGTTGTTTTATGTATAGTTTGCAGATTTAAAGATCACCTTTGTAGCTATGTAAAAGGAGTTAAAAAAAAACAACCTTCAATGATAGCCATATTGTATTTTTTGGATAAATATTTTAACATGTAATGAGTATAAAAGCATTGAAGGGAAGAACTATATTTCATATGATTTGTCCTATGTGGGAGGAAAGAGCTATTGCATGCAAACACCCCTCATACTATTTTTCTCTATAATGTGTATTTAACAGTTATAATACCTCCAAGAGAATGCATTATTTTTCTTTCCAATGAATGTTATCAATATATCAATGTTGTCTTCAGGATCTATTTCCTTCTAATTTATCGTGATTGCAAGATAAAAAGTTCTTACCACCTCCTTTCCAATTTGTGTTGATAAAATTCTGCTCGAAAGTTGACAAAATAAATGATTAGGTTTTCTTTAGAATGCGCATTGAAATAATGACTATCAAAATACATATGTTTGTGGTAAGGGTATAAGTTGCTTGATTTTGAGTTTATTTCTCACTGTTCCAAAAAAGAATGTATGTGTGCTTGTACTTCTACCCTTGAAATGATTAGATTTAAATTGTTTGAAATGCTCATAATGTATATTTCTTTTCTACAATATATAAATAATTGAGAAATTTCTCTTGAAAGGGTTAAGTAAACTGGTCTATTATACTCGCGTATGTCTCTTCCTTCACATTTGACAGTTGGGGTGGGAAGGAAAATGCTTGGCCTATAACACTATTAGTCTTTAAACCATAAATTAGCTACTTGTAATAGATTTGGTACACAAATATGACGCATGGTAGAGTGGAATTAAAACAAAAAAAATAACCCAGAAGGAAAGAAGGAAATCTCTCTTAGAGTCTTTACCCTATGTCTTATATGAATCTCGTAGTTGCTTTAGTGACACTACTTGTGGTAAATCTCCGATAGAAATTGTAGAGCTTTAATTCTTTCTAATCCGCTAAATGAATGTAAGTAGTTGCTTCTGGAAAGAGAAAATAAATAAATATACAAAACAAAACAAAATTATTTCTTTTCCCTATACGAGAACCGAGTGGTATTGGATTGTTTGAGGCAAATGAATTTTGTATCCCTATAACATTGCATAAAGCCACATTTAACCTGTTGACCCTTGCTCTGCAAGGCGTACTAGTGTTGACAACAGTAAATAGGGTGGGGAGTTAGCTTTTACCAACAATTTGGGGAGCACTATTTTACTATGGAGTTTTGTTTGTTCATCTGTACTGCTAAAAAATAATAACATTGAAAATGAGGGCAACTTTCTTTTAACCAAAGATAAAGAATAAAATAAAAATCTAGATGCTTGTTGTTAAACCAAACACTTCTAGCAATGACAATCAAGAAATATCTAGGCCAATAAATACAATTCTCTTGGTGCTCTCTGAGCACAATAGAACATGTCATTGCCTTAATTAGCTAGTAGTATAAGCGGCGAAGTCATTGGAAAAATATTTTGTTGTGCCAAACACAAAAAAATAAAATAAATAAATAAATAAGCAAACTGGTAACCCCTTTGTGTCTTAACAGAAGTCCAACAATTAAGATGAATAAAAAGCAAATTAGGGTTGCAATTTTCTTAATGTACCTAGTCTAAGTCTAAATTTGACGTGGAACTATGAGTTAATCATTTCACAATTTAACTTATTAATTAATCTAGCAATGTGAAAAGCACGCTTGTATCTTACCCAAAGTGTAGGTTAAATATTAATGTTGGCCAGAAATAAAATTGTACTAGTAAAAGCAGATCACCAGTGTATTGAGGGTGATGCCAGAGATTAGCATGATAGCTGCCTAAATTACAAAGCCCAAATTTAATTTAAAAAAAAAACAAGTCAATTAATGAGATCATATCTTTCCCCATCTGTTTCTTCTTACAGTTTGTAAATTAGGCAATTGATTGGGTAGGTGAAATAAATTTACTTAGCCCTAGGTTGTTTCCTTTATTGCCCATAAATGTTGCCTTTAGATCTTTAATGAGGAAATTTGTGAATTCAAGTCAACCACCAAATAGTGTTAACAAATAGTGCAAACATTTGTAATAAAATTAACAACAAAGGATAATGACATTCTTATAAATAAAATGGAGAAATAATTCCAATGTAGGTTGCACATAAGTGTAGGTGTGGTGTCAAAATTGGATGGGAATTATAAGAATTTGCATTATAATTAATATTGTGGATATTTTACGGTGAAGGTGTATCCTTGTTTGAAAAAGACAAAGCTTAAAATTTCAATCAATAGTTTATATTGATCTTTTGGCCGTTAAATGAATCTCAACCATTCATCATTTTTCATACCTTTTTCCCCATTGCTTTCCCCTTTTTTACTTAAAAGTATTTTTTGAAAGCCCAAAGGCTTTGTGTAGAGCACAGCTGCATGGCGTGCTACCCAAGTAGGGAGTACCATGAGGTAATAAGGTGTGTGGTCCATTCCGACGGCCGCCACGACGCCCCATGTATAAATCACTAATACCATAAATGGAACATAGGCAAATAAAACTCTCTCAAGGGCCATAAATATTGATGGATTCTCCAATTGGAGCCATCAGAATTGTAAAGACACCCAAAATATGATTAGAAAATTGGCCTCAAAACAAACTAGCACGACAATAACATATAATGACCATGAACTTAATCCAAATAAAAGATAACTCCCTATTAAAAACACAAATTAAGAAATTATCAGGGTAGACTAGATGCCAAAGAAGGTGCCTTGTTTTAGTTGGATGACATCCAGGATGTACGAAAACATTATTCCTACTATAAGCATTGCCATCATAGGAAAACTGCCCATTTTGACTAGCAAAAGCATGCAGGGGACGAGGGTGATGGCGATGCATGCATTGTACTCGAAGGAAGCCGAAGCGGAGAAGCGATATTTTCCGGATCGAGAATTTCCCGAGTGGTTTAATGGCGAGTGTAGGGAAGGAATGTAGTAGGGAGTTTGATCCATGGTTTGGTAATATGGGGCTCCCAATGTGGCTATGCATGGAGCACCTCCCAGTGAGGCTGCTCTAGAGTAGGGATCGTCGCGCAAGTACTACACATTGCCTACATAGGCTATGTAGGCCATTTTACTTAAATAATTTTTATATTGATTTTATTTATATCATTAATAATTTTTAAAATAGATTTTATTTATGTCATTAATAATTTTTAAAATTGATTTTTTAAATTATTATATGAAATAAGGAATATAGATTAATAATAAAAAATAAATTACAAATAATTTAATTATATCTATTATTATATATTATATTTTAAATTAAAATTATTAATTATATAAAATAATTAAAATAATTTATATATTACAATTACAAAAATAGATCAAAATTTATCTATTATGATTGGTTAGTTACATATTGTGTTATGAGCAGCCATTGGTGTTGTTGCAATTTTTTATATTATAAAATAATGTTTTATAATGGATCAAAGTGAATTGTTTTTGGGGAGGTGGAGTGAGCATGGAGGTGGCGGTAATTCAATGGGTGGCGGTAATTGGGTCTTCTCCCCTATATCACGATAATAACTTATCAATTGCTATTACAAAAAATCATATCTTCCATAACACAACCAAACATGTTGATACCCAACATCATTTTATTTTATGTTGAATTGAGGTTTTGTAAAACCAATAACTAGCTTCTTAAATTTTTTTCTAAAACAATTTCAAAAGAAAATTTGGAAAGATTAAGGAAAATGATGGGTGTTTCAAGATGTTACGGCTGCATACTTTAAAATCTCCTGGTTTTTAATGAAATATTGTCACGTCTCATACATTGACTTATTTTGACCATTGACTTATTTTGATCATGACTTATTTTGACCATTGACTTATTTTGACCATGACTTATTTTGATAATGTTTGACCATGACTTTATGAGATTTAATATACGAATTATGATACGTGAATGTTTTGATGTATGGGAATGTAGAAACAAATAATTGTTTTCTTTCAAGAATTTTGAATGCATTATGTAAAATAGGAATGTTGATTAATTATTGTTTAAATTTATGTTTCTACAATGGTTACTAATACACTTTCGTTTTTGCACGCCTGAGTGCATTTGAGTGGCAGGTGATCGAAGGCCAAGGAGATCGAAGGCCAAGAGTGTGATTGAGGAAAAGGAGGTTAGCTTCCCGACAGGGTAAAAGAGGAGAAGCTCTCGATTACGCACACACCACTTAAAGCATGTAGCTGCATTAGGTCTTGTTTGTTTTTCAATGTGATTGCGTGAAAATGATAGCATAGCAAATTTAAATTACGGTTTAATTAACCTTAGAAATGATGAAAATAATATGGCTTATTCTATTTTAATTATTCCTCATTATATATTTGTGCAACAAAAGGATAAATCTGTTTTTAAAAGAAATGTAATTAAAAATAAAAACAAAATAAATAAAAGAATAAATATAAATATAAATCTGTTTTGCATAAATGAAATTTTAATTATAAATAAAACAAAATAAATAAATAAAAGAGTAAATATATTGCATAAATGAAATCATAGACTTGCATAAAAAGGGAATATATATATTTCTGTTATGGATATAAGGTTAATTTTCCAAAGGAATAAAGAATGAACAGCCCGAGAGAACATTGGGCTTGGAAATTCTGTCTTAAAACCAACAATTCACTGGGCATGTGGCAATCCTTAGAAATTGCATGAGAATATCATCTGTCATCTGGAAATTTTATGCATGATCCTCGAAAAAGAGGAAGAGGGCTTTAAGAAAGAAAAGAGGACTTTGATGGAATATCTCAGGGAGTTCTGGAACAGAGGCGAAGAAGGTATTGTTGAACATCTGCATTGGAAGCAAATTTTGCCAGGTTCTCTTCATTGCTATGCCTTCTTTTAATTTTATTTTAAAAACTGCAGTAAGGAAATGTTTTATTCTCTGTTTAAGAGTACAAACAACTGAGAAATCCTTCCAATTTCGTTTTGAAATCTACTTCTCTGTGTTGCAATTATAGAACACACATTCTTTCTTCAGAGTTAGGGTTTTCGTTCTATTGCAAGTCTGCATTTTATTGAAATGATCTCAAGTGTAATTACAAATATATGTCTGCATATCTGGTCTGTATAAAAATTTTGTTATCTGAATAAAATCAAAATGTCTTGAGATAAATTCGAATGCAGTTTATACTGGGCAAATGTCTTTATTTTTTTCTGAGTTTTGAAATTGCTAAGGGAATTATTCCCTTGCCCTCCCCATGGGAAGGTCGTGGACTGTGGGAGGCTCGCGCCCTCCACAGGCCGCGGCCTGTGGAGGAGGCGCGAGCCCCTCACAGCCCGCCCCCTCCCCATGGGAGGGGCAAGGGCTTTCCTGAGCCCTTTTAGTCGCTCAATGCCAGTAAGGAAACCATGTAAAATACCCTGTTCTGTGTGCACGGCCAGTGAATTCGTTGAACAGATTTGAAAACCAGAATTTCTTACTTCGAATTATACACAGCTGTACATGAATTTCTACACACACACATATATATATATATATATGTATACATATACAAATGACTGCACATACATACATATATATATATACTTATATATATATACATATATAAATAGATACCCATGCATATATGTGCCAAATACAAATTGAAGCAGGAAACTCATTTCCAGAAAATAGTATGAACTCTGTTAATTATGTGCCAAATACAAATTAAAGCAGGAAACTCATTTCCAGAAAAGTAGCATGAACTCTGTTAATTATACACCATTATCTCAGAATTGTTAAACCTGAAGCAAGAACAGGAATGTCTTGAAAAGCCATGTATCAGAAAGTAGTATGAATTCTGTTGAATATACACAAATATCTCAGAATTGTTAAACCTGAAACAAGAACAGAAATGTTTTTGAGACACCATGTGAACTGGAAAGCACCTTGAATACGTTAAAGCAGTATAATCATGAGTAAAGGAATACAACATGAAATGTGAATGAAAGATTATCTTTCAAACCTCAGAATTTCTGAATAAATTGCACTGTTTCAGTATATTATTATTACTCTGTAACCTGTATTGAAATGAGGAATTAAACTGTCAGTCAGCCTGAGAATAGAAATGCATACGGAAAACAGAAAACACTTTTTTTTTCTATTAGTGCACTGAAAAGTATCAAGATATATGTATATATGTTCTTCTTTAAAACAAAGCCTTTATCCAAATCAAAAGGGATACTTACCAAAGAATAAATGACATCTTACAACTGAATTACAAAGGATGTTCTGAAATTCACAATTGAAATTCTTTTGAGAAATAATTGAATGATTGAAACATGTTTGAAAATGTATAAAGTTTCTACTTTAGTATTTATTTATACTTCACTATGATAACTTCCGGGACAGGGTGCCGAAGGTGGGCAAACAGAGACGGTAGTATTACCTTTTCTAATCTACCATTTACTTGTATTATTTTGCTTGGCCAAGCACTGTACCATTGAAATAGATGGATTGTTTGTTTTAAAAGCCTAGAAATTTATTTGAGTCTCTGCCACCTCCTGTTGCAAGAAATGTGTTTATTTCTCATGTTAGAAATGCATATAGGCATCAGGCACGCATCGAGAGTTCCCTCCTGTTTTGCTATTTCGGGTTGCTAGGCTCCTTTATGCAAGGCCGGGGATTCCTTCGAGTTAGGAAGGGACCCGGGGAAGTCATGGACTTCGTGGTTGGGCGGAAAAGGCGCCTGAATCACATTCTTGGCCCCAGCTCGCAAGAAGACCAAGGTGTCATGGCGGTTGGTGGTTCCAAGATTATTTGCTATTGATGTACTTATGTATCATTCAGATTTGGCTTGTGAAGCCCATTGTAAATGTATATGCATTTTGACATTCTTGTTGAAACTTGAAATGGAAGTATGTTTTGAAAGTATTTAATGTAACATTGATTTTGAGAGGTTAAAGTTTTATAACTTAGCATAGAAAAGATGTTTCTATTAGAAGGATTGATTCCTCCAAGTGAGGTTGAATATATGTATATGAGAAAGTCATTGAAATACTTATGTTTTGATACATTACATTGATGATATTATTATATGAAATGCAATTTAAATTCTCTTTATTTCATTTGGAAGTGTTATGAGAAATGTTGAATTTTTGGAAACCTATTTATAATGGTTTGAATAAATTTTGAATACTCTTAATTTCTCTTTAATGCTGAGTTAAATGGTTTGAAAACACTCTTATTTTTTTGAGCGCTACATTTTGGTATCAGAGCAGCATGGTTCAACTCTAGGACCTATGCCTAACTACGTATGACGTTGTGTCTTATCAGGGTGACCTAAAATGGAAAAAAAGAGTGTACCAACGAATTGGTGGATCTCATGGAGGTCCCAATGATAAACTATATCAGATTTTGGCCTTGCTACAAAGCCAGGGGGCTAGAATTGAGGAATTAGAACAAGGGAGGAGAGATGGCCATTAAGGATTAAATGCAAATGAAACTGAAGGAGAAGCTAATATTGAACCACCTGGAAAGGAGGAAAAACTAAATAGGGTGGCTGAGGAGCTGGGAAAAGACCTAAAGAAGGTCGCTCCTCCGAAGTTTGATGGGAGAACCTTTGGAGATGGGGCAGAAGCTTGGGTTATAGAAATGGAGAGGTATTTTGCCCTACGAAATCTATTAGATGAAACAAAAGTTGAATGGGGTTCATATCAGCTCACCGGTGAGGCTGCTACTTGGTGGGAAAATGAAAGGGCGGATAAGCAGTTTATGCATGGAAAGGTAACGTGGGATAAGTTCCTACAACTATTTAGGAAGAGATGGTTACCACAATCTCATTTTGATAAGAAAATGACAGAATTCCAGGTACTTGTACAGGGTGGCATGACAGTGACTCAATATTGGGAGAAATTCTCTCACTTGCTTAAGTACGCACCCCAATACCAGCATGATGAGAGATTCTGAGTCCGAAAATTTATTTTGGGGCTTAGACCTCAAATTGGAAATGAAATAGATCTGCACAATCCAGCCACCATGGATGAAGTTTTTGATTTAGCAATCAAACAGGAACACAAGTTGCAACAAGCTGCTAACTATAGGAAGAGCAGGGAAGCCAAGTATGGCAATAAGAAATCCCAAGGGAATCGCAATCAGGGTGGTCAGAGCAAACAGGACAGTCAAGGGAATGAAAACAGACAAATCAGAAATTTGAAGAGAGATGGTAGTCCTCAGGACCGCAATGAAGGAAACAGGAACAATAACAACAAGAAGGGCAACTACAATAAGAGGAATGATAATAACAGGAGAGATTTTTCTGACAAACCCAAAGCACCTCGTGGAGGATGTTATACCTGTGGTGGCGAGCATTACGCCAGTGTGTGCCCTCAGAGAAATAACAAGCAAAATAACAGAAATCAGCATCATATTCATGCAGCGGTTGACAATCGCCAGGCAGATTATCAAGCAACTCCCATCCAGTTATCGGGTAAATTATTTGGATGCCCTGTTTCTGTTCTGATTGATACAGGTGCTACTGATAGTTTTATAGACCCTCATGTTTTGACTAAAATATCAGTTAGACCAAGTTTTATGGCAAATTCTTGGAAAGTTCAGTATGGAAACCGGGTAGAGAAGAGGGTAGAGCAATGCATGTATTTCAGCAAACTTGAACTCCCTAACCTTCAGACGCAGGTGAACTTGTATGTTGCACCATTAGGGTCTTACGATGTGATATTAGGGATAAATTGGCTCTCTGAACATAAAGCTCTTGTGGATTGTGAAGAGAAGTCAATTAAGTGTCTTGATGACCGAGGAAACCAAGTGGAGCTTTGTGGCATTAAAAAGCCATTAGAGCTTAGGCAAGTATCCGCCATGCAGTTGAAAAAGGCAAGTCGGAAGGGATGCTCTATCTTTGCAATAAAAGTCAAGGACCTTGATGAGAAAGAATCCTCAATTAATGATCATCCCATTCTGAAAGAATTTGAGGATGTTTTTCCTACAGAATTGACTGAGCTCCCGCCTAAGCGTGTGTTTGATTTTTCTATTGATCTGATTCCAGGAGCAGAACCTCAGTCTAAGGCTCCTTACAGGATGAATACAACAGAATTATTTGAGCTCAAGGCCCAACTAGAAGAATTACTGAAGCAAGGTCTTATTAGGCCAAGCGTGTCACCTTGGGGAGCACCCGTCATCTTCGTGAAAAAGAAGGATGGTACCTTGAGGTTGTGCATTGATTATAGAATGCTTAACAAGGTCACTATCAAGAATAAATATATGCTTCCCCGCATCGATGATTTGTTTGATCAGCTGAAAGATGCCAAGGTATTCTCAAAAATTGATTTAAGATCAGGATACCACCAGTTGAGACTGAAGGAAGAAGACATTCACAAAACTGCCTTCAGAACCAGGTATGGGCACTATGAGTTTACTGTGCTACCATTTGGGCTAAGTAATGCTCCTGCAGCTTTCATGAACCTGATGAATAGTGTCTTCCGAGATTGTTTGGATAATTTTGTCCTAATTTTTCTTGATGATATTTTGATCTATTCTAAGTCAGAGGAAGAACATGAGAAGCATTTGAGGATTGTGTTGCAGCGTCTAAGGGAACATAAGCTATATGGAAAAATGTCTAAATGTACCTTCTTCCAATCCGAAGTGCATTATTTAGGTCATGTGATTTCAGCGGAAGGGGTAAGAGTGGATCCAGAGAAGATTAAGGAAATTATGGATTGGCCGGCCCCGCAAAATGTCTCTAAAGTTCGAAGTTTCATGGGACTTGCAGGATACTATAGGAAGTTTGTTCAGGGGTTCTCAACAATCGCCGCTCCCATCACTGCACTACAGAAGAAGGAAAAGAAGTTTGAATGGAGCGATAAATGTGAGAAAGCTTTTCAGCTGCTTAAGAAGAAACTCACTACCGCACCCATCCTAGTTGTGCCAGATCCGAATGGCCATTTTACAGTTATTACTGATGCATCAGGAGAAGGGGTAGGTGCAGTTCTTATGCAAGAAGGACAAGTGGTAGCTTATGAATCAAGGAAGTTAAAACAGCATGAATTAAATTATGCGCCACATGACTTAGAATTGGCAGCCATAGTCCATGCTTTACAAATGTGGAGGCATTATCTCTTGGGAAAGCCTTTCGAACTTAAGACAGACCATGCAGGATTGAGATACATCTTCACTCAACCTAATCTCAATGCCTCGACAAAGGCGATGGCTGGAATTCCTGAGTGAGTATGATTTTGGGATTGAATATATTAAAGGTAAGGAAAACAGAGTGGCTGATGCCCTGAGTAGAAGGAGACACCTTGCAGCCATGGTTACCATAAAATCAGATTTCAGGCAACAAGTAGTGCAATCCTCCTTTGGGGACGAACATTATGAAAAGGTGAAACAAGCCCTTGGGGTAAATCCCTCCGATCGTCGATATGAGGGTTACATGTTAGAATCAGATGGACTTTTGAGATACCAGGGACGAATGTACATTCCTAGTTCTGCAAACTTGCGAGAGTTGGTGCTAGAAGAATTTCACAATGCACCATACTCAGGACATCCCGGTATTACAAAAATGATGGAAGGACTTAGACCACTGTACTTCTGGCCAGGACTTAAAAGGGATATTATGTCCCATGTAGCCCAATGCTTGGAATGCCAGCAAGTCAAAGCTGAGCATGTACATCCGGCAGGACTCTTATATCCTCACAGGGTACCAGAGTATAAATGGCAGGTTATCACTATGGATTTTATACAGGGGCTACCAATGTCTAAAAACTGACATGATACCATCTTGGTGGTAGTGGATAAATTGACAAAGGTTGCTCATTTCATTATGGGAAATCTCAAGGATGGGTCAATGATATTAGCAAGAAAATTTGTTCAGGAAATTTTTCGGTTGCATGGAGTGCCAGAGACGATCATCTTAGATCGAGACACTCGAATGACTTCTAGGTTTTGGATTACATTAAACTCTTCCCTAGGAACCAAATTAAATTTCAGTTCCGCATATCATCCTCAGACCGATGGTCAGACAGAGAGGGTGAACCAGGTAGTAGAAGATCTCCTCCGCATGTACTGTATGGAGCAGCAATACAAGTGAGAGGAGTATTTTCCTTTGGTGGAGTTTGCTTACAACAACTCCTACCATGCTTCTTTGGGCATGGCACCTTTTGAAGCCCTTTACGGACGTAAATGTCGGACACCCATTAGTTGGGACAGAGTAGAGGACAGGGTAGTGATTGGCCCTGAGATGCTCAGAGAAATGGAAGACCAAATGAAAATCATTAAGGAAAAGTTGAAGCAGGCTGCAGATAGACAAAAAGGTCTAGCAGATAAGAACCGGAGCTTTAGGCAGTTCTCAGCAGGGGATAAAGTCTTTTTGAGGGTTCGGCCGCATAAGAGTTCAATCTCTTTCGGCAAGAACTCTAAGCTGGCTCCTAAATTTGTTGGCCCTTTTGATGTTTTGGAGGTGGTGAATCCAGTTGCTTACAGGCTTGCTCTGGCACCAGCTCTATCCTGGATACATAATGTATTTCATGTTTCAGTACTTAAGCCATACCATCCAGATATTGCTCATATCCTTGATTGGTGTGCATTGCAGGTCCAGGACCCAGGGGTGATGTAACGCTCGTCGTGCAAACCCCAGAGAACACACATAATGTGAATAATTTCTTTTTTTAAAATAATAAAAGTAAACATGCAATAACATTAAACCATAACCACAAAGCATAACACATAGCATTAATACACCTGGTTCTCTGGGTCACGCGAGGTTACATCGCAACAACTAAACAGAATAAAGATAAAGAATATAACATAACCATTTAATTTATGATAACCATATCCAATGATACATCTGATTATCATGATGTGAGCATAATAAACATCACATAAATACATCCATGGTAAACCTCTTAAAAGAGTTACAAAAGAACCTAACTATTACATCATTGATATAATATTACATTACAATTTTCTTTGATACATGAATTACATTGAATTTCCCAACATGGGGATTGATACAAGAATAATGAACATGAAGTACAACTGATCACTGGTACAACTCCACTGCAGAAAGCTGAGAAGGCAAGACGCTGATGGGGAACCCAACAGGTGCGGAGCATGTTCCACCCAACCATGTGAATTACAAGTAACTCACCCCTCGTGCTCAGAGGTGACGAGGAAGTGAACCCGACCATGAATGTCAAACCGACTCAACAACATGATACAGAACAAGTACAACTCAAGTATGCAATGCACAACCATCGACGTACTCAAATCACATAACAAGTAAAACCAAGAAACTCATCACGATAACATGAAGTACTATCACTTAACAATCATGAATCAAATTCACAAGAATTCAAAGAAACATCACAAAGAGATAACATCCAGAGGCAACAACAATGAAACAACAAGGGTGTCAAGTGGAGAGTGTCATCGCATAGCTCTCATGGGATTCTCCTGGCCCTTCCTCCAACTGAGGCACCGGCACCCATCTATGGATCTCCTGGCCCTTCCTCCTAACTGAGGCGCCGACACCATAGGGTAGCTGATGCGGAGCCAATAGTCTCTCATGAAGACGAGACTCTGACTATGCCGACCACGGCCTTCTTAGTCTATCACTAGTCTAGGGTAGCCCTAATGCATAGCCGAGGAATCCAAAGTTTTATTATCTTGTGTGTTTTTAAAACTACCCAACCCCCTAAATCTATTGTTTAGGTTATCACTTGTTTACTACTCTTTCGAGGGTTATCCTAGCCCTTCCTCATCCAAGGCGCCGGCGCCCACGAAGAGCCACTCTCCCTCCTATGACCCCTAACATATCTCAAAGCAGGCAAGGGTTGGACTAACACATATAAGTCATAAAACCAAAATCCAACACACGAGGCATTACCCATCTCGCAACTACACATAATCAACAACTTGCAAACCCGTCCAACCCTTCCTAACATAACCCCAATAATGCTCAAAAGCATAAACAAGTAAATACACTTTTAAAACACAAGCCTCTGGAACAGGATTAAAATACGATAGGGTTCCCACATCGACAACAAAACAATAAAGCTAAACATAACATACAAGGGAAACTCACATCACATCTTGCCAAAATGCACATTTAAGTTCGATTCCAATCCTAATTATGTAACTAAAATGATCGTTTCAATAAAATCCACAATTACAACTAAAAAGCTAATTCTTGTCTGATTATTTATTTAATCAAAATAATATTTAACATTGCCCATATAAACTATAAAAAAAATTACCAAGATCTGAACAAAATTAATACATTTAAATCCAATATAAAATCACGTTTTTACATTGTAATTATTTAACATTAAAATTTAAATAATCATTATTCCTCTTTAAAATAAATGATATTAAATAACAAGATTATAATTTCAATTTATTTATCTATTTTATTTTTTTTTATAAAATACATTACAATTATAAAAATAAAATAAATAAATAACTATAACTATATATATATATACCTATATATATATATACATATATATATATATATAAAATTAAAAAAAAATATAAAAAAAAATTGATATAAACAAAAAAAACCGAATCACCATAAGTGAAGGCCCGCAGCCTTAAGGGCTGGGCCCAGTCCATAGGACTGCTGTACCCTGCAGCTAGCGCGCAATGGAGAGGGGATGGGGAGGTACGGCTGCGCCGTCCCTCCCTTCCCACAATACCAAACACAAACTTAAATTTTTATTTTCATAAAATTTAATTAAAACAAAATTTTGATATAAACAAAAAAATGAATTCGCATGATGTAAGAAAAATTCGATTTCTAAACAATATTTAAAAAGAGCTCGTATGACAGTCGTACGGCCGACGCACAGAGTTTAAAGAAATATAAAAAGATCCATATATATATAATAATATATACCTATAAATATATATATATATATATATATATAAAAGAATATATATACACATATATATATATTATGTGTATATATTCAACTTGCATAGACATTTTAAATAGAGTGTAATATACAGCCTATCACATAGATCCTTCATAGATCAAAATATTGAGAAAACTTTAATTATATTTCCATCAATAACTCAATCATCTTTTCTATAATCCTATCTTTTACAAAATTGAATGTTTCAGAAGATTGAGGTTCTTGTTTTGACAAAAATTGGACAATATAGTTACTATGATTCTCTTTGTTTTCTAGTCTAATAATTTGCTCTAGTTTCAGTTTTCAACAGTAGTATTTTTTTCCTATATTCACAAAATTCATTTTAATGAACTATATTTTTCTTTCTTTTTTTTTCTTTTTTTTTCAAAAGCAACTAGATAAAAACAAGGGTACGAGAAGAAGACTACGAGAGGAACCTGGAGTCCAATGCAAATTTGAAGATGCCTTCTTGACTCTGATGCCCTCGAACCCGATTCCAATCTTTAGTCCAGAACGAACTCAACAATCACTTGAGCAACTTCAACTTTTTGACCTTCTGTGTGTGTGTGAGAACTTCTCAAAAATTCATAATTAAATAAAATATTGCTCATCTCTTCAAAGCTCTCCAAAAATCCAAGATTAAAAGAAAAATCAATTCTTTAAAACTAGCTTTTTCCCAACTCTCAATTCCTATTGGCTCACACTGTCTTTTTATTCTTTTATTGCTTTAATTCCTGTTTTGCAACTTTTCCTACACCTCACATTACATATTTATTTTAAATAAATTATTCTCATAATTATCCACCACCAATTTACTTGATTAAAATAATTAAGCCATATTTAATATTTAATTATTATTTAATTACAATATATGATTTTCAAAAATAATTAAAATACTTAAATATTTAAATACCATTTAATCCAACATTAACATAAATAATTTATTTCAATCATTAAGATAAATCATAATTATAAATGCCCTCATAAATAAAAATCAGACAAAACACATAACACGACACACAATGACGACAATTACACAAAAACAACTATACCAAACAGATGAGATGACCTAACATCATGGAACGGGAAGACTTCATCGTCCTCTGTATCAACATTTATCCGTTGGGTTATTTGGTGCTCGCCCTGTCCTGCCGAAGCAGGTGGAATCGAGACTTATACCTGCAATCCTGCATACAAACGAAGTTGTGTACATGTGCATATATACATATATATCAAAGCATTAAATCAAGATACTACATTGTGAGAAGGAATCACAACATAACAGGGCACTCGCGAACGAGTGATGCTATATTGTCCTTCGTCACACCTATTCTAACAATTATAACATAATCAATGAATTACATATCTAACTAACAATCATCTCATAACATATTAAATTAAATCACTGCATCATATCATAATTCAGAAAATCAACTGATATAATCAACCATAATGTCATATAAAGTAATCATGTCCATAATGAAATAACATCATCATCTAACGTCTAGCAAGCCAAATCAAACAATCATAGTATCATCACAGTATCCAAGCAAACGCACAAAAATAATAAGTCTAAACAGTATGAGGGGTATTACATCCTCCCCCCTAGGACATGACTTACTCCTGGAAGCCATTAAATAACAGAATAAAAAGAAAAATTAAGATTCTCAAATAAGGGAGACATCCTCCCACGACACCAAGATCACAACGTTTAGGACACCATTGAACCCTTTCGAGCTCATTCGCGAGCTCCGAAGCCAGAACCTCGTCCTCTACCAGAAGCCTCTGCACCTGCATCCTGGTATCCAACTTGGCGATTGTCGACAACGGAAAACACTTGATGAGATCTACCCGCATCTCCCACTGTCGGCTCAGAAGCGGCAGGTCTCTGATTAAATCCAGAAGTGCTCTTTTGTGGACACACTCTAGCGATATGCCCTTGTTGCCCACATGAGTAGCAACCAGTACCTCGGCCAAATCCTCTACCCTCGGATGGAGCATTGGATTGTTGATAGCTTGCTCGACTCGGCGCTGACTGAAAACTAGGTGCAAGCTGTGCAAAACGTTCCTGACGAATCCGGTTCCTGTTCTGATCCCTGCGAAACTGTGAGCGGCCACCTTGCTGAGATTGAAAGTTTTCATGCTTCAGCTGTGATTGTTGTTCCTGATGCTGCTGCTACTGATGTTGTTGACCCCCTTTAGAAGGTGGATTCTTATTCCTTGAAGATCTTGCTCCCTGTGACTGCCCTCCATGAGTAACATAACCAGGTGTGGGCGTGCTACCAATTTGTACTCCGATGTGGCCACCCAAAGCCATGGCCAAATTATCCTCCACTAAGTGAGCCTTCTCAACCGCCATCTCCATCGTCTTCGGCTCGAAGACTAAATGCGCCACCACTAATGTAGGAATTTAAGCCCAGACAAAATGTTGCACTAACATGCCTCATGTCCGGCTAATCCATATCTTTGCTTCAACTCATATATAACGTGCGAACCCCAAAGGACATTAACACAATAATTACAATTTTTTTTTTTTAAAATACACATAACATACATGTAATACACATCAAGTCATATCATGAATTTCAATTAAATAGATTCATTAACACATACATCCCTTGGGGTACACGAAGAGTCATTATGCGACTTAGATCCATACAACATCAATAAAGAATAAAATCCAAAGATATAATCATTAACAATAAATATAACACATACATGAAAAATTCATTGATAAGAAGCCATCTGCACATAAATACAACATATGCATGATTAACATAACACAGTGAATAACAACTACCATGGTCAATATCCACACCAAGTTTAACATTTCATTACAGTACAATGTTCAAAAAGTACAATGATGTAAAAGTGTTCCCAAACATAAATGGTAACCATACACAAGATACCATGATACAAATGAATAGATGAATACTAGCATCAAAACTGGCTCCAAAACAAATACAACTAAGATTATTTTATACTTGGCCTGTCCAGCACCTCGATCCTCATTGGGGACCCGAGGTGCATAGCATGTTCCACCCAACCATGTGAGTCCGAAGACCCACCCCCCGTGCTAGGAGCTAACAAGAAAGAGACCTCAACCAAGAACATCCAAACATGGAACCACAAGACTCAACAACATACCAAGGTATCATAACACTCAGGAATTAAAATGACATAATCAACCACATCCAGGAGTCATAAATCTCATCACATAAATCAAAACAATAGCCAGTAAACAAGGAACCAAAGGAAGATCATAAAACACTTTCAAATCAAGTTGAATTAAAAACCATATCATATTTCAGAAACACAATGATACAATACAATAACATCATATCACATTACCATAAGAGTACAAGGTCAAAACCCAAACGTCCACAAGATTTATACAAGACCAAAGAATACACCAAAGATCAAATAGGGTAAAACCATAAATCAATTCAAAACAACTATGTTCCATCAATTCAAGACAAAGACCCACTTCCAGAGGATTTCCAAAGTAACAACATAAGAAGGAGTGTTAGAGGAGAGTGTCATTGCATGGCTTAACATGGATTCTCCAGGCTACCTACTACAAGGTACCGCCTCCATCTACTGACGGATTATCCAGGCAACCAAGCACTAGGAACCGCCTCCATCTATGGTTATCCAGGCTACCTATCTCAAGGAACCGCTCCATAGGGTTGCTCATGCGGACGTTGTAAACCTCATAGAGACAGAGACGATCTTGCCAGCCACGACCTTCTGATGCTTTGTCTTGTGGTAGCGTCAGTGAATTGAATGATTATCTTTTTAATGTGATTCTACCCACCCCCTAATTAATTATTTAAATTATCACTTTTTAATTTCACTCTAACGAGGGCTATCCTGGCGCCCCTTTGTGCGCTGACCACCCACTTAGAGCCACTCCCACTCTAGACACTCAAAACATAAAAACCAAATCCAAGGTTTGTACAATATAAAAAGTACATTAGATCACAACAGAGAAGCATGCAAGGCATTACCCATCTTTCCATAAATACATAATCAAAATCTCAACGATTCATGTACAACCCTTTTAAAAACATGGAACCAAAACACTTGCCACAACAAGGGCACATAAAAGGAGGAACATTAACCAATAGTAAAATAAACCTCTGGAAGATTCTCATAAAGTTACACTAGGGTTTCCCCATGAAAAGCTGACAACAATAAAAGAAAAACCTTGAAGAACTATTTTCAATTCAGTGCAGTGAGAGAATACATCGAAATAAGATCAACAGCAGTCCCCGAACTAAATTGGATCCAAGGGAAACCTCCTATTTTCTCCTCTCGGAATACCCATAATTCAAAGAACTTTTCAATTTGACTCATCAAGTAGAACCATCAATCATGAAAAAGTTAACATTAACCAATTTGCCACTTAGGTAAAGAACAAAAGAACACATACTGGTTCCCAACAAATAGCAACAAAAATAAAATGAGAGAAAATCTCCAACTCAAAAATCAACTCAGGAAAAGTCACATTGAAAGAATCCATAAAACCACACATTCTAATAATATATCAATTCATTCAATAAGAAGTAACTTGAAACATTTTAAAAAGAACATTAGTTTAAAGATTAATCATTTCCAACATTTAAGGATAGCACAATATTACGAAGTGAAAATAAAATCTAATGGTTTAAGCCATAAGACACTATTCACAAGTATACTCTTTCAAACACAAATATATTCCAATTTACACATTATAACAACAATCTCCCTTCGAAGATCAACCCACTCAAACCAACAATTTGATCTTGATATCAATCACAAGTATTTTCTAGAACTGTTCTTATAGAAATCCCACAAATCAACTATTAAAAGAATATGAGGGAAATTGACTTAGAAAAGATCATCTAATTTTATTCATTTACATAAACCCTTTGTTTAACTAAATATAATTAATCAAAACATTTATCGAATCAACAATCATTCACTAGCCTTTATCGTAATACCCAACTATTTAAAGTTTTCAAACTTATTTACTTCCATTTATCTTATAAATCAATTCTCCCACCTAAATAGAAATAATCCTTATCGCCAATATTATCTACATACAAAACTCTACTTTTCATTATTTCTAAGTTAACTATCCCACTTGAAATTAATCAAATTGAGAATAAACTAATCTATCAATGTTACCCAAATTATTAACATAAGGAAACTCTCTCTCTAATCACTTTACTAACCTACTCAATAACATAATACCTAACTTAACTACCTAATAATTCTAATTTTATAACTCCTATAAATAAATCGTTTTCTGAACATAAACACATTAATCACAAAGTCTTAAGGAATAATTCCATACAAGGAAACCATCAACACATCAACCTTTAAGAACACTATCTTCAAACACTTACAATGAACAGGCCATTGAGACATCTCCATAAATATCCCACAAATAACACCCATCTTAAAACAATTAAATAACACTTAACCAGTAATCACAACACTTTGTTTAAAACACATTTACTCACACATTATAACCATAAAGACCTTCCTTTAATTTAAGCATTATTTCAACATTTTTACCACTTATTTTAATATATCCACTTAATTTAAATTAAGAGAGTATTTACTACAAATAATTATATTTAAAATAACTATATCATTTATAAGATAACCAACTCCATCAAGTTTAATACGAATTCTAATTATAACTTTAAAATATAATACTAAGATGACAATTCTATAATTTACAACTTTATTATAATACTATGGTGATGGCACTAATAAATTATTTCACATAGTAGTTTGATAAATAATTATTATTCACAGACTCATTAGATAACAAAAAAAAAGTAATTAAAACCATTTAACATTTTAATCAGTATCATCTAAATTAATTAACCTATGAACCTGGGATTTATCCTCACATAAAAATAACTTTATCATTTAACCTTCCAGTAAAAGAAACTACGTAAATGTAGAATCACTTATCTCCTTTAGTGAACCCTAAAACTTAATTAACTATATAAATCGATTTACTTTAACTAAACACAGTTCATTTATCTACAACAAAATTAAATACCTATTTCAATAATGTTTATTCGATTAAAATCCTTTGTTAAATAATATTTTACTAAACAACCTAGCGAAATAACCATTTTCACTTTAATTATTTACCCAATTCTTTTATTTTCTAAAGCAAATTCAATACTTTATTTACAAATCAACTATCTAATTTAAAATTCTTTATCACCTTTTATTACTTCACTTACCATAAAATAAAATTACACTCGATTCATATTTTACTTTTACACCACAATAAAATCATAAACAAAACAATTAAAGAAATTATTCATGTTTTATAAACATATTATATAAATACGAACCATTTTCTTTTGAATAATACTCATCATGCAAATCTACTTATATATTGAAATATCCTCATAAATTCTAAATATAAAAGACTACCTTCACTCAAATCTTTTAACCTAATTATGTATCTATACTTGTTTATATAACCATACGCATATAAAAGAATAATAATCAAAAAGGTATAAATTCAAAATAAATAAAAAGTCACTCATATATGCAGTTGGGAATTCAAATGCCATAACTCAGACAGGTTGACAAAGAAATCAGAGAGGCTATTTAATTCTGTACAATGTTTCAACTCTAATTGCTGTAACAGTGACAGGCTGCCAAGGGTTTCAGAGGAACTATTTAATTTACTACACTTTTGCAAGTCCAACGTTGCAGCTGTGATAATTTTGCCTATAGTTTTGGGGAGATTGCAAATACGTGACCTATGCGCAGGAGAAATAATATTAGATTTATTAAAACAATAAATCTTTATAGGTTAAAATTAGATTAATCTTTAACTTGTTAAGTTAATTTTATTTTCTTTATATCACAACTTAACTATGACTCTCAATGGATGGTAATTATTATCATTATTACTCAAAATTTATTTAAATTTATTTTATTTTATTTTCTTCTGTTTTGACATCAATTTCTGTAAACATAAATTTATGTTGATTTTATTAACTGTTCTACTTGGTGGCACTAGTTTACAAATCACTAGGGTTTCTACACAATTACGAACTAGGGTTGGTATTAAAAAGCACATACAATAAAGCTTTTACTAGATTATACGTATATAAAAATAATAATTATAATGTGCACCTTGTAATGGTAGGATGCTCGTGTGCCGGCAGAGGGGATATGCAAAAAAATTGAATTATCTGTGTTGGAAGGATTCCATTTACATTCAATTGACAGAATAACATTCACAAATGCAATTATTATTTATTTCAAGCTTTGCTTTAAATCAAAAGAATAATCTACTTTAATGAAAACTCATCAAGCCTCTAGTTTAAATAGAATATTTATGAAGTCCTAATATTATTCATAAAATAATTTGCACAAGGTAAAAAGATAGGTCACAGAGGTAAAAAAAAGAGAACAACACCAATTCACGTGAAAAACTCCAACTGGAAAAAAAACCACTCCAAAATATCCGCAACTTATTTTTATTGATCATCAATGAAAAAAATACCTTTCCTCGATCCCTTCCAGACAAGAGCAGTAATTTATTGAGGTTGAAGGATGGATCAGCCAGCAATTACGCCTAAAACTTTTGCTGCATCTTCAAACCCTTGGTCAGTGTAGAATTCCCCTAAATTTTTTTCTTGCCTCCTCTTAAAGAAAATACCAAATTCTCCGTTCAACCGCCCTAACTCCTCTTTCTCCTCCGTAAAAGATTTTCAAAAAAAATAACTAATTTTTATTTACCCACTTTAATTAATCATTACTTTATATATTTATTTATTTAATTTCAACCAATAACTTCTTTTGTTTTAAATTACTTCCACTTAACTCTAAATTTTAACTAAAACAAATTTTCATAAATATTTAACTTTTAATTAAAATATAATTGAATAAATATTTTTACCGTAATTTATTTAAACTTAAGTTTAATTTTAATATTTAATCCTCTTTAATATTTTATCACTTTTAAATTTATTAATTGAATTTAATCATTAAATGATAATTACCTTTCCTCATTTAATCTGATTATTTTAAATAACTAACTCCCAACGATAATTAAATTGACGTTTATTATTGAATCTAATTATTTATTTAATTCCAAATGAAACACGTAACCTTATAATTAAATTAATTTTATTAATCAAATCCAAACATATTATTAATGTTACCTCATAACCTTAAAATTAAATTAAATAGTAAAATCACCACATCATCATGACATTACCAACAACAACTTATTTAACATCAACGACGACTGAAACCGAGGGCACTACACTTGAGGCCTTGAATGTGGTTGGTCCTCCTATCTTACATCAACATTTCTATCAGATATATTTTCCTCTTGGTAGATTTTGTTTTGGCACACATGCCAAAATCAGGATTTAAGCTTCTTACTCCTCATAATTATCACACATGGAAGGTGAGGATGCATAGGCTTCTTTAGTCTAGGGGATTGTGGTATACCTCGGTAGAGGAACAACTAGAGTTTGCCAAAGAATATAAGCATTTTTCTCATCAAAACAAATGTGATGGTGTGATGGGCTTGATTACATTACATCTTTCCAAGTCTATGTTCTTCCACATTTAGGAGTGCATTTCACCTAAATAGGTATGGGACAAATATAAGGATCTCTTTGGTTCAATCAGTGATGTTAGAGCAATGAAGTTAGAAGTTGAGTTGGAAGCCCTTTCCACTGATGCATATCCTATAATTGAGGACTATTTGGTGAATTTCAAGTCTTTACATAATCAATTAGTAGGCTGTGGTAAGGATAAAACTGATAAGGAGTACATATTCTTGATCCTATCAAAGTGAAAAGGTACATTTTCCTATTTTCCTATTTCTTTCTATTCTACTATGGATGGACTAGGTAATGATTTTTTGATGCCATCATTTGGGACTTTTTGTGAGAGGTTTACTAGGGAGAAATGAAAGCTTATTCAAAATTATGCCATTTCAAAGTTCCATGCATTGCTTGTAGCACCACCTAAGGGGAAAGGGAAGAGAGGTAAAGCTAAGACAAGATCTAGTGATACTTCTAGCACCTCTTCCAAAGAGGGAAAATCTAATAAGGAGAAGCCCACATGTACCTTTTTCTAGGGGAGAGGGCATAGTGAATAGGAATGCTTCAAGAAGGAGATTCATGAGTTGAAAAAGCTTCTTGAGGATCACAACATTTTAGTTCCTTCTTCATCCCATTCACCTTATTCTTCTACCACACATAAGGAGCCACTACCTAAAAAGGAAATAGGATCTACCTCCTATAAAGGTAAGGTTCAATCATTGATCAATACATTTTTTGATAGATGTGACCCTGGATGGATTATTGATTCATGAACATCAAGGCACATTGTTAGCTCTTATGATTACATCATTCCAAGATCAGTTAGAGAACCTGAGTTTGATAGAATGTTTGCTGCTAATGTTGCCATAGTTCATGTAGTTCGTATTTTTATGTTAATTTCAGTTCAAGGCATATTCATGATGTAGGATATATACCTGAGATGGCCCATAATCTACTCTCAGTCTATCAAATTGCTCAGGATGGCAATACAATTAAGTTCACATCTGATTTAGTACTCATTTGGAAGGAGACAAGAGAGCTTGTTTTTGTAGGATAGGTTGATCACTAGTCCAAATTATATACCTTCTCCCACTTCCATCTTGATGATGATCCTTATATTCCTCAATCTCCATATTCTAGGGAGGATAGTAATTCACCTAATGGTTGTGGTGGTTGTTTCAATTTGGCTCTTCCTCATGTGTCTGCATCATCATCTCATTCAATCTAGGACATATTTGGTTTTCTAGACTTGGGATTGTAGGATGGCTTTGTTTCAGGTATTGTAGACTTGGCTACTTCTACAAGTTTTTAGGACATCATTGAGGGGATATCTCTCCTCTATGAAAATTCTACTTTGGAGATTTTTCTTGAGTCTCCACATTCCATTGTTTCAACCTTGATTAGGAACCCTAATCTTGGTGAGACATCCTTGGAGGAACTTGATTCCTCTTTAGAGATATCATATATAGGCATCTTCCCTCTCACTTCATCATGGATTTGGAGTTTCTTCAACATTCACCATTGGATTTGTTTCTTCCTATCAAGATACAAGTGGTTTGTTTCATTGGATTCTCTTTTGGCTTTAGACTTAATTTAGTGGCTTTGAGGACACTTCATTCAAGGGGGAAATCTAGTCTCCATCTATTCCTTTGACAGAGGAATCCTTGTATTATATTCTACTGATGGATGTAGTTCTATGGGGTATTCAAGTTGAGACCTCTATCATCACTTCCATTACTTGTATATGATTAGCATAGAATTTTCATTATATATCTTTTTTTGGGAGGATTTTTTTCCCATGAGGTTTTCTCCTTTTCTCCATTTGTAAGAGATTGCATTTTTATTTGTACATGGGTACCTAACATGCCCTTGTATCTATGACTCATCATTGCATTATTTGCATCATAACTAAACTCCAAAGTTGCAATAATGGGGGGGTGCTAGTGTGAATGGGGTTATTTCCTAGCTATTTATTAATTGGGCCTATTCAAATCATTAATAAGTTTACTTACTAGTTAGTTTCCTAGGTGGAATTCTAGATACTAGTATTTAATGGGACCATATCTCATTAATAGGCATGTAGTTATCCATGCATTTAATATTTCACTAATGCATTTATAATTGTGCATTAGGCATTTAATGATTGTAACCGAGGTGGTTATCCAACTACCTATATCCTTGTCTATATAAGGAAGGCTCTTTTACATTTCTAAATAGTTCTAGATCACTTCATCATAGATCATCATTTGATCAAGCTCTCTTCTTGCTCATAGTGCACTACTTTCTTGTTCGTGTGAATAGTTTTCTTCTCGATGATCAATTGAAGGATGCAACTTAAAGTGGGTTATTGCTTCATATTTCCAACAAGTATGATTATTTATGTCAAAATATGGATGACATACACATGCATGAAATGGTAAAAGAAAAGGTGACTTTTAAACAATGGTTTTTTGAAATGCCTATGGGAAATCAACTTTTATCATCTAAGTATTAAAATAAATTAAATATTTGGAAAATAGACTCCAATTACTACATTTTATTATTAGTGACTTTTTTTAAGATTCCATCTCTAAGTGCTTCAAATTTTAAGGAAAAATATGACAAATTATGAAAATCAAGGAAAACACTTCCACTTTTTGACCAAAAAGTGGACTCAACTTCTTGCACACACCCAACCAAACATCCAATAACAATTGGTGTTCAACCATTGGTATACTATTCTTTAAATCCTAATGAGGGAGATGAAAGTAGGTAGGAAGGAGAATATACTACTAAAAACATGCCAGGGGATGAAGAAGTTGACCAACATTTCCCCTCCACAAATTAGTCAAGGAGATGAGAAAGTAGTTGATAATAGGTTAGTGGTTGATTTAAATGATGAGGAAATCATTACTAATTATGTTTGAGTTCTAGCTTGTACTCAATTCTTGGATGATGATAGCTTTACAATTTCAAAGAAGTTTAAGGACATCATCATCAAGGTGAACTAGGATGAATTTAGTGAAAGATTAAATAGAGAAAAGGAAGGAGATTATCTTTCACAATTGAGGAGGTTATGAGGAAATTCCTCCAAGAGATTGATTTTGATGCCTCTAAGATCACTCTTGAAGAAAGTAGGATAATTTTAAAAGAAACCATGGTACTTTTATTTGTAGAATGGGATCCTATAATAATTTACATGGATACTATTAGACACCAAGATGGAGATACTTTTGAATCATATGGGAAAGCTAAGGAAGCCAATTTTGGGTCAGGTTTCATTCCTTCATTGGAAACCTTGGCTATTTGTTCAATGGCCCCAACCTCCAATAAGCCAAGAATTAAAGAATTTTCCTATGAAAGATCTAGAAATATAATTGTGAAAAGGATATGTGATACCTCAACTCCCTAGGTAGCATCCTTGGTGGTGCATATTGTAATGTTCAGTGTGGCAACTATACAGAGGAAATAGGTAGAGTATGAAAATATACATGCAATTCATGCCAAGTTGCAAGATGAGTATAACATAGTGGTGGCACAATTTTCACAACCACAAGTTGCCACTCCTCTTCCTCTTGTGTCCACATCTTTAGAGTTTTTAATACAAGATAAGGAAACTCTTTCTCTTAGAATAAGAGAATTAAAGGAGTAGTTGAAACAAAGCAAAGAGAATGAAAAATTGGAAATGGAGGAGAGAAAAATAATTGCAACAAATATAATTGATGATTTTTTGTGTCATAGGGTCGCTTCTGTAATCCATAAAATTGAAGGAGTCTGGATTTAATATGATGGATTGCAAAAGACATGTGCTAAGAATATGAAATTATAAAGCAGTTTCTAGGATGTATTAAGAAATGGATTCTTGGGCCATCTCAATCAAGGAGATCATCAAAATAACATCTTTTGATCACAGTGCTCCCAAGAATTTGGCACAAATTAGTGAGCACATTGAATTATTGGGAGAAATGTTAACCTTCCAAACAAAATTGGTTATGTAATTCAAATCCAAATTGAAAATGTTTGAAGGTATGGAGTAAGGGATAATTCCAAATATCATGGACAACTCAATATCCATCAAATCTTTGGATGTGTGGAAATTAGAATTTTTTGGCATTATCCCCTCCTTGTCATCATATATTTATAAGGATGAAATGCAAGATTTAGCACTCATGAACACATTAATTGATTATTTATTTAATTTGGAGTCTAATTTGGATATTTTGCAAAAGAGGTGAGGGAAATAACAAATGATAGATATAATGTCCATAATAAAAAGGTTCAAAAGTTATTGTGCTTTTAGTGGCTTGCAAAGGAAGAGTATAGTGCATGGTTGGAGAAATATATAGAGTAAGTACTTTTTTTTCATTTTGAAAATGTGGGGTTCTTTTGTCTTCTTATGGATTGTAGGTTAAAAGGGTGAAGGGTGATGTATGTTCTCAAAAAAAAACTTATGAGCTTTTCTCTTTTTGTTTCATCATATGATCATCAATGGGTGGCTCCTTCAACAACATGTACAACTATTTTTGTCATGGAGTGAAGGGTATCTTTCTTCTACAAACCATATTTAGCTAGTTTTAGTCCAATTCTAAAGGACAAGATAGTCAAATGAAAATGTGACATTGGTGTAGGAGCACCTATTTGATCACATGCCTCCATGAATCCATATTGAGTTATTTGTTCCATTTTTATGTTTTTATATTGTAATAAGGCCCAAGAGGCAACCTTTGTGGTTCTATAGGTCATATGATGTTCATTTCTCATATATTGTAAAAATTGTCAAAACTACAAAATTAGGTAGATGAAATGTCATTAAGGTGTTTTGTGAACAAAATAATCAAAATATGGTTGAAAATAGTTTTTTTTGGTTTAAAATGTATAAATAAACCCTCCAAAACTCGAATTGGGAGTTGGAGACATCATTTTTGAAGTTTGATAAATGGAAACCTCAAATTTTGTGCATTACCTGATTTTTATATTGTTTCCAGATTAAGTTGTGATTTATACAGCCTGGTATGGACTCAAATAATGGATTATCATATATTGATGGAAATATCTCTATTTCTAGTTTTTAATTATTTTTGTCTCATTAAATTTTATTTAGTTTTGTGGAAGATATGAATATTTTGGTGAGACTGCCTATTTTAACAATATTGTGCAGAATTTACAGTCTAAAAAGTGTGATAGTATGGAATATAAAATCTATGTTTTGGATCAAAAACCAATTTTATTTAGTTTCAATGTGAATCTTCTTTCATTTTCTTAAAGTCTCATCAAAATTCATTAATATTTGAATAAATTATGACCATTTTTGTGAGGGCATGTCTGAACCCTACCTAGGGTTTACACTTTTGGGAAAAATACAATAACTTTCATTTCAACCATTGGATCTTCATAATAATTGGAGGAAAATTCTATAACTATGTTTTCTTCATTCTCACCAGACATATTTTCTTCATTATTTGTTTTGTAGAAGTTATTAATGACTGTTCATGGAAATAAATTGTGGGCTACCATAGTTATGTTTCCAATGTGATATACAATGCCAAATAGCATGTATTATACAAAGATTGTTTTGGATTATTATTGAAGGTTTGTAAGATGTGTTGTTAATCCTCCTATCTCTATATCAAATTTTTATTAGAGCCTAGAAAATATATGGGCTAGTGAAGTTTGTTGGTTTGGTGTTTGTAGTTGTGTGTTGTGTAGGTTGAGGAAGGAACCTGATTGCCTAGGTGTGGCAAAGTGAAGTGGAAGCATGGAGAGACTTGCTTGTGGAGATGGATTTTTTGAGAAGATTGGAAAGATGTTTGTAGGCTGAGGATTCAAAAATGAATAAGGAAAGAGAGGAAAAAGAGTTGAGAAAGATGGAGAGAAAGAAGGCAAGACAAATAGAGTTTGAAAAAGCCATGGAAGAGATGAGCAAAAGGTTGGAAAGATTAGATAAAGAACACCAACTTCTTAAGAAATCACTAAGGAGTTGGTATATACCAATTTCAAAGGGGTTAAGATGGCCTATAAAGAAGGTGATGAAGAAGCAAAGAAAACAAAAGAATGTAGCAAATTTAGTCAAAGATGAAGAAGAAGATTTATGGGCACAATATGCAACCATTGAAGAAGAATGGAATAGTAAGGTTGGTGATGGAAAAGTTAAACAAGAGGAAGAAGAACTCATCAAGGTAGAAGAAAAAAGGGACATTGAGGTTGCAAGTAAATTGGTGTCAATATTGGATAAGTTGGTTATGGGTGAAGAGGAATTTTAAGTACAAGAATACAAGGAGGAGACCTCAAGGTCTCTATATTTTGTTTCTAATATTTCTTTGGATTATGTATGTGTGGATTATGAAGGAAAAAGTGAAGTGTTTGATGATATGATAGAGTTTTGGGACTTCCAAGTTGCAGGGATACTTGAAAGGAGAAGAAATAAGAATAAAAAAAGGAATAAAGGACAAAATATGATTGAAAAGACAAAGGACAAGGTGCCACCTAACTGGAAGACTAGGAAGAAGACAATTCAAAGGGGCTTGAATTCTTTTGCCCTCGGGAGTTTGGTGCAGGAGCACCTATTTGATCACATGCCTCCATGAATCCATATTGAGTTATTTGTTCCATTTTTATGTTTTTATATTGTAATAAGGCCCAAGAAGCAACGTTTGTGGTTTTATAGGTCATAGGATGTTGTTCATTTCTCATATATTGTAAAAATTGTCAAAACTACAAAATTAGGTAGATGAAATGTCATTAAGGTGTTTTGTGAACAAACTAATCAAAATGTGGTTAAAAATAGTTGGTTTTGGTTGAAAATGTATAAATAAACCCTCCAAAACTTGAATTGGGGGTTGGAGACATCATTTTTTAAGTTTGATAAATGGAAACCTCAAACTTTGTGCATTTCCCGATTTTTACATTGTTTCTAGATTAAGTTGTGATTTGTACAGCCTGGTATGGACTCAAATAATGGAGTATCATATATTGATGGAAATATATCTATTTCTAGTTTCCAATTATTTTTGTCTCATTAAATTTTATTTAGTTTTGTGGAAGATATGATTATTTTGGTGAGACTGCCTATTTTAACAATATTGTGCAGAATTTATAGTCTGAAAAGTGTGATTGTACGGAATATAAAATCTATATTTTGGATCCAAAACTAACTGGATTTTGTTTCCATGTGAATCTACTTTCATTTTCTTCAATTCTCATCAAAATTCATTAATATTTGAATAAATTATGACCATTTTTGTGAGGGAAGGTCTGAACCCTACCTAGGGTTTGTAGTTTTGGGAAAAATACAATAACATTCATTTCAACCATTGGATATTCATAATAATTGGAGGAAAAGTTTATAACTATGTTTTATTCACTCTCATAGGACAGATTTTATTCATTATTTTTTTTGTAGAAGTTATTAATGATTGTTCATGGCAATAAATTGTGGGCTGCCATAGTTATGTTTCCAATGTGATATACAATGCCAAATAGCATGTGTTATACAAAGATTGTTTTGGATTATTATTGAAGGTTTGTGAGATGTGTTGTGAATCCTCCTAGCTCTACATTAGACATTTATCCATGGCGTGATGCTTGCGTCTCCCTTGTCTTTATAAAATGGAATTCAGGTCCATTTTATAAGGATCTTTGATTTTTCTAAGAGAAGAGTCAATGTAGTAAGTTTGTACAATTTGATCTAGGTTTTCTTGGAGAAGAAATCTGAATGTAACTATTGATTTTGTTTAACAATACTTTTTCAATACATGTACAAATTGTAGAAATTTTTTAGTCAATTGTCTCCCAATTTGTATACTTATTTGCAATTATTAATACAAACTGATTAAGGATCATTTTTTTTCATCTTTGCACATTTGTTGCAACTAAATGTTTTTTTATTATAGCTTCTATTCGAGGGATAGAATAAATTATTACGTTAGAAATATTGGTAGACTTGAATGTATACATGGTTTACTAAAATGAATTGATTGTAGATTCTAGAAGATATTAATGTAAGGCATTGATATATAAGCTCTCATGGAGTTAGATTAAAATCTATTATTCAAAATCAATTCCATTTTATTTGAATCTATACCCAAGGATTAAGGCATCAATCTAAATATTCCATTCTCTAGTTGCATATCCATGGTCACTAAATTTGAAAATAAAATTTCCCTTTCAGTTATAAATTATTCCATAATGTTATTCACATGTTCATAGATCCAAAATGCATAGAAATCCAAGAATTTACCCCATTAAGCATGTTTGAGTTGTAATTCTTGGTCACATATAAAGAGAATATCTATTTAAAGTAATATCATGCATGAATTGTATCAAATCCCATTAGGTATTGCATAGGACCACCCTCCTAGGTTTCGTAGAGCCTAAAGTGCTGAGGAGAAAAAATTTAAACCTTTCTCTTGTTCATTGGTCAACCCCCTAGAATAATTGAGCATAAGAGTTGGCTACTTCTTTAGATAGTTCTAGGAATCTATTGGAATACTAAAAAATAAACCAATAAAGGATACAACCCCCATCTGAGGAAATTTTTGAAAAATAAATTAACTCTCTAGTAGATTGTAAACATAAATATAGTTAGATAAGATTTAGGAGTCCAACCATATAAATCCAACCTGCACAATATCTCAAATGTCATACTTGATGATAACACACCTCTAATAAGATGTGGATATAAAGATCACACACTAAAAGGGGATATATATCTATATATATATATAGGGGAAATCCAATGACACACCAAACTCACTCCAGACTAATCAACCTAATATAGGGCATGAAAATCAACACACAATAATGGAAAAAATTTACCAAAGACTCAGGCAACTACCTGAAATTATGGGTAGAATAAGAAAAATCATCACAATACATCAACAAGTCTCTAAATGGGTAACATTTATTTACTTGTATTAAAGTATGCACACATGAGGGAAGGATGGTAAGAAAACTAGGGCTACAAAAAACCTATGGGATATCATTTTCAACCATCATAGATACATTTCATTAATCCTCAAATAAATATTGGATATATTAGAACCATACGAGTGATCCCACAATACTGGTTTACAATTTTTTGCCAAACTGGACACTAAACTGATTTTTTCTAACTAAATCTTCAATTTTAGGCACCTATAGCAGCTAAGCCGTAAGGAATTTGAAGATGATGCAAACCAGTGATTTGTGACATTTTTTCTAAAGATACTAAATTTTTTTTTTTAAATTTTTGGAATTAGATTGCACTTCTTTTTTCATCTCCTTCGAAAACTAGTTTTTTTCAGTAAACACTATTTTTAAGGAATGAAATTCACTGTATAACACATAAAATTTTTTCCATGAAGGATAAAATTCTATTTTTTTCAATTTTATATTTTTAACTATGATATCTAGTACTTCCAATTGGTTTCATAGTGTTTTATTGAATATATTTTCCTTAATCAAGTTTCAAAGTCAAACCAATTACAATTCATACATAGGTGGATCATATAGCACAAACTTTTGTGTATGTATTGAAATTCAATTTTTTTTTTGGATCAAGGACTTCAATATTTGGTACATTTATATTTTTCAATTTTATTTTTTTTGATAATCTTCTATTTTTCCACATGTGCAGAACATAGAGCTTCATTTTTGGTGAAAAACCTACATTCACAAGAAATAAACCAAATATATAATATTTAAATTAAATTTATTTATAATTATACTTTTTGGGAATCTTATAATAAGGACTACATACTTACAAAAAATAAATTTTAAATGAATTCATTTGATCCTCCAAAAGGTAAATCAAAAGTGGTTTTTTATCAGCATTTTGATAGGTGTAAAGGAGACTCTGTTATAGGTATGGTTTAAAAATAGGAAGGTTATATCCAAGGGGATTTTATCTAAGGTAGTTTGATCAAACCCTCTTCAATTGGAATGCTTTAAATAGAAATTTTTAAGGCTTAAATCATTATATTTTCTAAAATTATGTGATTTCAGCAAAAATCAGAATCTCCTAGAAATTGTAAATCAGCTTTGTGGGATCACCGATACTAGTTTACATGTTCATTCTATAAGAATTTCATACTAGGTTTTTTTATTCATCTTTACACAACATAGCCAACTATGATAAAATGATATAGATTATTACAAATTTTCAACACCAATGTAGACACATGCCACAAGTAAAATTGGATCCATTTCCACTTATGTAGGTGGATTAAAAATGCCACTCATAAAATATCAAAATAGCAACTACTCTACATATGGGGAGCTCAACATATAAAATAATGCATTTTCTTGAAATTGTATAAAATTGAAATACAACTATACAAGATGACACTCCTTTTGCATAGAATCTAAATCTTCTCCAAATAACCTATAGGTCTTCAACAATGCTTCAACACCTAACCATGTGGATCTTTTAGACCCATGCCTTTGTACTAGAGGATAGTTGAATTAATACCAATCACACTCACATAAAGAAAAGAATATATGACAACATACACCAAATAATATATATACAAAATACCAAAATATCATCATACATTAGGGTTCAACAATACCTTGAGCACACATCTATGTGTCTCAACTCACACTGGATGTAAAACCTAACAAAATAATAGAGAGGGGATTCTAGACATAAACCAAGGCGTGTCATTACAGAAGCGTGTTAACCATGTAGCATGTCAAGTAGTATTCCTATCTATCATAGGATACAAACATTAATCAATAAAAATATGTCAATTCAAACAACCAAATATTAATCTTTTTCAAATAATATTTGCATAATATTATTATTCTTAAATATCTAATATATTATTAATTCCATAATACAAATAAAACCATTTTAATTTTCTTTTCAAAAACTAAAAAATAATGCATAAGACATTTTTTTGGCTAAAGCACAATTTATCATATTTCTAATTTAAGTAATATTAATTTATGCACATTTTAAAATAAATTCAAATGCAATGAGATAAGGTACAAATAGACATAGACAAATGATCCATTCACTTTACAAGTTTATTCAAAACAAACCAATATCAAAATTATCATTGATTTTAATCCGAGTTTCACTAGTATTTACAAGAATCCTCTTGCATCTTGAATCAAGTGACATGAAGGTTTAAAAAATGTGTTTTTACCCAAGAGAATCATCTATAATTAACCATCATTAGGGAAAAATGTACCTACACACTCAAGTGAAACAATAGACATATATACACCATATAAGTATAATGTGGGTACAATATGTAAAACACCCAATGTGATCTAATTCATAGAATGAAAAGAACCATAACATAAAACACCCAATTTGGGAATGTATAGGGGTTTTCCTCAGTCAAACCCCCATTTTAGTGTTCCCACCTCCATGGACAGCTAGATAGATAGAGATAAATGAAAAAAAGAGTGATAACAGTTGTGAACCCAAGATCCTAGCACCTGCAAAACACAACAAATACACACATTAGAAGATTGAAATGAAAGTTAGAATCTAAGTTCCCCATGAAATCCATTTACAAAGCTTAAATTAGGAAATGAAATGAAGAACACAATAAGAAATCAATAAGAGAGATTGAATCCTAATTAAACAAGCAAACTCTTGATCCCATGGGGGAATTGGTGTCAATTTGATGTGAAAATTGGCCCTTTCCCAGCTCCTATGATGCAAGATTGATGTGTGATGAAGATTCATCCACTTTATGAAGATTCAAACATGCTCCATGATGAAAATCTACATAACTCAGCTATAAAACTTGATAAAATAGATGAGAATTGCTAGATTTGAGTATGGATTTGAGTATAATAAGTTTGCTCAAATTGTGGATGCTAAAATGAGGAATGAAGCCTCTTATTTATAAAATGACAAGTTGGAGAAATGCCCAAAATGAAGCAATGTAGGACTGACATTCAACCAATGGCAAGGTGCCACTTTTCAAGAGATGGATGGGTGAAGGATGTGCACATTTTGATGAATGTGCCCATAAATGCATAAATTTGAAAATTGAAAAGAGTGAAATGACAAGGTGGAGAGAGATTCAAATGGAGTAATGGCCACTTGGCTCAATGTAAAAGGGCATGTAAGATGAAATAAATTCCTTGTTGGAAGGACAAAGTCCACTTGGATTTTGAATTCAAATTTGAAGGAATATTCCTCTATTATGCCATGTTGAGAGAAAATAGAGATTTAATAAATGAATTAAATCTATTTTCATGTGCAAGTGGCAAAAGCTAGAGGATGGGATATGGATGAGGATTAAATTAATCAAAGGTTAATTAATTTAATGAGGGATTAGATGATATGACAAATTTGACTTAGATTTATGGGTTGATTTAAATCAAATATGAGAAGAATATGATAAAAAGATTATTTATTTATTTAATTAAAGAAAATGAAGTTCAATTAAATCAAATAAGGTTTTAATTTATTAGCTTAATGAGATAGAATTTTGGGATTTAATCAAATAAAATTGATTATTTAATTAAATAGGGATAATTAGATCAGACTAATTGATTTTATTAACAAGAAAGAATGATTTTATTAACAAGAAAGAATGACTTAATTAGATAAATGATTTATTTAATTAAGAGAGGAAGATTGATGAATTTAATCAAATAAGGGTATTTGATTAAATGGTTAGACCAAGAGATGATTTAGGATGAAATGGTGTTAGTAGTCAGGATCAAATGTGCAATGTCAATTAGTACATTTTCCATGTCTACATTTTGCCCCTTTTTGAAGAGATGCACTTGCTGTGTTGGTTCAAGGAATAAATTGTCTTGATCAAAATTAAAAAATTCTCTTATTTTTTTAGATGCCCCACTACTACCCTAGTGAATGAAGAATTACGTCGATATACTGCCCCCTCGAGAGATTGAGTGAAAAGGTTCAATTTGAGGGTCGATCTCGCGACAAAGAGGTTCAAGATTAGTTCAACTCGAATGTTTGATGTAGATAGATTTGATGATGTAGACAGTCATCGGCCATGGGTAGCCTCATGCCTATTTTTATGTATTACCCACACTTGATCCTAATTCGTACCATGACAATGTATATTTTGATGATATATATGATATGAGAAGACGATTTGATGCAATGTTCTATTCTATTTATGGATGCTTTTTTTTTACTTTCTATATGTGATGCAATGTGATGCAATGATGCTATGATGTTTATGATGTGCATTTCTTTTTCAATATCTTTTCTTAAGCATTTTTATGATGATGTGATGAAATGATATATATGGAATATGATTGTTATGAGATGCAAATGGATGCTTTTAATGTATGATGTGTAGATGATTATATGTGTTATAGGATGATTTATGCAATTTTATGATAGAATGAATACAAATGATGTAAATGAATGCAAATGCTTATAATATTATGGGATGTTTTTTGATATGATGGATGCAGATGATACTTTAGAATAACTAATCTATATTATGATATTATGGAAGTGCAATGTTATGATATGATTTAATACTTGCTATATGATATGCAATATGCAATGTGTAATGTGCTGACAGTTTGTGGATGCAAGATGGATGCATTGATGATGATGAATTTTGATTAACTATCATAGTACCATGTTAGTGCGAAAAGCAAGAGATAGAAGAAAATAAGGGATTCCAACAAGACATGAGATGATGATAATGATGATGATGATTTCTTGCTGAGAAGTTGGGATTTTAAAAGGACCAATTATCTTATGTTTGATTACACACATAAGTACGATGCATCAAGGTATAAAGAACCAGGATGGTGTTGTACCTAGTGTGATGGACTTTGAATCGACAATCAAATAGGAGTATTTTTGTTCACACTTGGCATACAAAACCTTATTCAGAAATGCAGTTCAGATATTCAAAGCATCTTGGACCAAAACATAGAAAGGAAATCCTTCCCATGTGGTTAACAAGATATTGAAACATCCTCCCTACATCTAAACAAAACACGTATGACCAAGGTTATATTGCAAAAATATCCAACAAGCACAGTAGATAAAAGGTAATGATCATTTCCCTATTCCTATCTCTCTAAATCTTTTGATTAGACATCATCGAAAGGTCCTTGGAATGAGCGCAATAAGATAAAGTAAACAAACAAGCTAATGTTCTTCAATACCACTAGCCAAGACTAAACTATGGTAATGCCTGATGTTGATGTCCATTCTAGGAAGGATGCATCCAAGTACATGATGATATTAGATGATTTGATATGGGACTGATTGGATGATAGGCTATTGATACAAAGAGTTGACTAACTTGTTTATGTACTGACCTAGACTTAAGATTTGGATGTTTTGAGTTTTCACTTTTGAACTGCTAGACTTGTTTCCTACTATTTCACCCAAGGTTGGGGATGATGATTGTTTATTATGAGTATTGTTTATTGGGGGTGAAAGCAAGCTGAGACATACAGATTTTTTCAAATATTTGGATGTTTTTTATGTTTTTTGAAATGTTTTGAGGCTATTTTTGGTACTTTTGAGACTTTTCAAATGTTTTGCTTTTCTATTTTCAAATGTTTTGGGGTTTTCTGAGATTTTGACCAAGAGACTAACCTAAGGACCTATCCTAGGGGCCTCAGGGGCTGATCAACATATTAGCCTTGCCTAAGTTATACACACAGATACCACATAGTTTGATTGACACAAACTCGATTATTGATGAGATATGAACAAATGGATTGTCAGTTTATTATGACAGACTCCTAGATGGCTAACCTAAGTGTCTTAGGGGATGATCAATGATCAACATTGCCTACGTTCAAGGCTTAGAGACCCATAGTTCAACAAGACGACTCTATTTTTGACTTTTTGAGTGACTTTTTCAATTGTTTTGGGATTTTGATATGTTTTGAATATTTTGGGATTATTTTTATTTTTTGATGTTTTTGGATTTTTTTTATTTTATGATGTTTTTGGATTTTTTTGATTTAAGGATCTTCAAGAATATGCATGAATCTAATTCGATGAGAACATGTCCCGAGCGTGATGTAATACACTACTCTGATAAAGGTAGGACAAATTGACCTTGAGAATGGGCTGAGTAGTACTAGGAGGGATTATGACACAAACACAGAACCAAGCTATGATGCATACATGGATGGGTGATGGATGATTATATGGAATGTGATGGTTGATGGAAGCTTGATGGATGGATGAGTCATGGAGATCCTAGTGGATGGAAAGTGCTTATTTACACAAGGCGCATGTTTTCTAGGTTTTCACCAAGGTACTTGCCCAAAGTGCCACCAAAGTGGTTTTCACCAGAGGACAATTTTTCTCTTTACTATTTTTTTAATCATTTTTTTGATTTTTTGATATTTTTGTTGTCACCAAGACACCTGCTTGCCAGGTTTTCACCAGGGTGACCATTTTTTAGGAAATTTTTGATTTTTTTGATTTTTTGGTTCTACACTTGAAAAGATTAGGCGTAGAACTTTTTGAGATGGGAGTTGTTCATGGGCTCCCATAGAGGTTCCCCTTTAGGTGTTGATATATGATATGCCCCTGACTTATAACTCGATGTGATAAAAAATGGTCTCAACTAGTTAGGTTCAAATTTTCCTTTTACATTTGGATTTTGGATTTTTTTTTTATTCTCTTTTAGTACCAATTCTCTGACTTGGAAGCTCTTACTCCTGATCTTCTTCTCATAACTACATTTAAGTCAGTTCTGATAGACTTGCAAATGATTTAAAGCATCCATACACTGCTCATCTAGTAGCTCCATCTCATTCAGTCTTGCTACTCAGTATTCTTCATTTGTGATGAGTTTTTGCAATGATATTCGCAGTGATGGGAGCTCGATCTTGATGGGTAATATGGATTCTAATCCGTAGACCAGGGAGAATGGAGTTGTAATAGTGAGTGTGTGGATGCTAGTTTGATAGGCCCAGAGGGCATGATTTAGTTGAAAATATCAGTTACAACCTATATCATTGACTATCTTTTTGAGGATTTTTTAGAACAGTTTTATTGGTGGCTTCTGCTTGGCCATTTCCTTGGGGATAGTATGGAGTGGAAGCGATGTTGGATCTTGAATTTATCACATAGGTAAGGAACCTCCTAATTCTTGAAAGGTGTCCCGTTATTTGAGATAATAGCTTGGGAAACACCGTATCAACATATGAGGTAGTTTAGGATGAACTTTGATATCTGCTTTCTAGTGATGTATGTCATGGGGATGGCTTCCACCCACTTGGTAAAGTACTTAGAGGTAGTTATGATGAACTTTTGTCCATTAGATGAGGTGGGGGTTATTTTTTCAGTGAGATCGAGTCCCCATTATGAAAAGGGACAAGGTGTGACAATAGGATGAAGTTCTTGAGCTAGAGCATGGATGAGGTCCCCATGCTGTTGACATTGTAGGCACCTTTTGACATAGTCATGTGCTTATCTTTCCATTGTAGGCCAATAATATCCCATCCTCAAGAATTTGTTGGCTAAGGTCATTCCACTCGAGTGTGAACCAAAAATACCATTATGCACCTCAGTTAAAGTGGTTAATGCCTCCGCGACATTTAAACATCGTAGTAGGGTTCCTTCTATGCTCCTACGGTAAAGGATGTTTCCTAGGATGACAAACCTAGATGCTTTATTGACAAAATTTCTTTTTAGGCTTGAGGGTAGGTTAGTAGGTAGGACCCCTACTCACAAGTAGGTATAAATGTCATGGTACCAGGGATCATCAAGACCAATGATTTCGCACACAAATTCTGACTCTGGTGCCTCGAATGTAGGCATGAGAAGTTGCTCTACCAAGAATTCATGTTTTTGGATGTTGCGAGGGATGTCTAGTAAGGATCTAATCATTGCCATGGTGTCTGCTATTCTATTGTTGGCTCTGGGAATCTGCTCAAATGTGATATCAATGAATGATTATTTGAGGTTTTCTACCAATTTTTTGTATGGAGTCAACTTATCATCCTTTGTTTGGTACTCATCATTCACTTGATTTATTATTAGTTGGGATTCTCTATAGGCTTTGAGGGACATGATGTTCCACTCCACTACTATTTTGAGACATATGGTTAAAGCCTCATATTCTGCAATGTTGTTAATGCAAGGGAATGCCAGTTTGTAGGATCTAGGTATAAAATCCCCCTATAGGGTGATGAAGAAGACATCGACTCCTGATCCATGTTGCATATAGGAACCATCAAAATAGAGTTTCTAGTGGTCAGCTATGCTGAGATTGAAGATAGATTCATCAAGAAACTTTGATATAAGTGGATTCTCTAAATACATGGGTGCTTTTGCTAATTGGTCTAAAATGACTTGGCCTTTGATTTCTTTTCATTTCACATATTCAATTTCATACTTTGATAGTATCATGACCCATTTAGCCATCCTTCCTATGAACATTGCTTTTGATAGTAGGTACTTTAGGGGATCAATCTTGGCGATGAGTTTGATTTTGTGTGCCAACATATAATGTCTAAATTTCTATGAAGCAAACACTATTACTAGACATTATTTTTCAATGAATGAGTAGTTTAACTCATGCCCAACCATTTTTTTGTTGATATAGTAGATGGCCCTTGCTGTCCCATTTTCATCATGCTAAGCTAGGAGAGCACCAAGGGCTACTGTTGTTGCTGACACAAAGGATTAATGGATTTATTGGGATTGGTGGCATGAGGACCAGAGGTGTGAGTAGAGATTCTTTGATTTTGTTGAAGGCTTCCACACACTTGTCATCCCACTTGTACACTACTCGCTCATGGAGTAGGTGAGAATATGGGTTTTGCTTATTTTCCAGTTGTGCTATAAATCTATGAATGAACTAAAGCCTACCTTGGAGGCCTCTCAATTGTTTCAATGTTTTGGGTGTCTCCATCTCAAGGATTGCTTTTAATTTTGTTGGGTATATTTCAATTCCCATCATTGACACTGTATCCCAGTAGCTTTCCTGACTGTACGTCGAAGATGAACTTCTTTGGATTTAAATGGACCTTGTATTCCTCCAACCTATTGAAAATGGCACTCAAACTTGCTATGTGATCTCCCTTCTTTCTATATTTTTCTAGTATGTCATCAACATAATCTTTGACAATTTTTTGGATCATGTCATCGAAGATTAGTGTCATGGCTCTTTGGTAGGTGGACCCAACATTCTTTAGGCCGAATGGCATCATATTCCAGCAATAAGTCCCCCATAGAAAAGTGAAGACCATTTTGTGTTGGTCTTCTTTGGTGATAATTATTTGGTTGTACCCAAAGAAACCTTCCATCAAAGAAAGTATTTCATGTCCCGGCATCATGTCTACAATCATGTCAATGTTAGGCAATGGGAAATCATCTTTCAGACATGCTTTGTTTAGGTCTCTAAAATTCATGCAGATTTAGATGCCACCATTTAGTTTTGAAACAAGAACTAGATTGGATACCCTCTCGGGGTAGTCAATTGGTTGTATGAATCCTACATCTAGTAGCTTTTCCAATTCAATTTTGACTAGCAGGGCGATCTAAGGATGCATTTTTCCCATTTTTTGTCAGATAGGCTTTGCTTTAGGATACACTGCTAGATGATGGACCACAATCTTTGGATCAAGCCTAAGCATGTCTATTAGAAACCAAGATCAGATTTGCAAACCAGAATATCCTTCCATTGAAGAGAAAAATCAGAAAAGGAAAAGATATTGCAAAAAGATGTGCAACATTATTAATCGAGAATTCAATAATTACATGATAATGATTTTCTTTATAAAAGAAAAGATGCATAACCCTAATCTTATCTTAAGCAACAAGATAGCTCAAAAGATAAAGATAAGAACCTAAAACTTAGGAATTAAATATGCCTAAGTAAACTTATGCAAATGTGTAATTAATAATTAATTACGCAAACACCCCCCATAAGTACAACTTAGGGAGACTAACAAATCATGAAACTAAAACTAAGATGAATGCAAGAAAGCATGAATGGGTCCCAACAACAAGGCCTGATCAGGTACCCAAGTACAAATGCAATAATGAGGTAGAGAAGGAAAACCTAGTGGGACAAAACCCCCCTACAATGAGATGACTATTGCAAAGAAGCACTGGAAGAACATTGTGGAGTAACACTAGAACTACAATCTAACAAGCAAGGAAAGATACTTTTGTCCACAAGAAACCAAATTAGAATCATAATAATGTGACAGCAGACCTAATGCCACGGAACACTCGAAAAACTCACAAAATGGAACAACCCTAGAATCTGTTAAGCAACAATAGATGAGATGATGACAAAATCTGGAAGCCGTGTATCTCGATGCCAATGCCAAACTATGAATGAAACTCTTCCATGGGAAGGAGTACCAAAAATAGAATCTAGAACAATAACCATAAAAAAATGGCCCTCAAACTGAGAAGGATCTAAACCAATGCTGATCAATAACCATAATCTCTCAACTAAAGTGTGAACCAATGAATCTGACATGTGTAAAGCTATAGCAAAAAATGTGGCCAAAAGAAACAAGGAGACCAAATAACCCATGTGATTTTCCAACAAATCAAGGTGACATATGGAGATCAAAGTGAAAACTACACTCTAATTAGATTTATTATGCAAGAAACCCCCCTGAATGGAACTTTATCATAGTTCATTTATTACAATAACTCGATGATTATAAAAGGAGAGCATACAAAAAATCATCAATAGAAAAATAAAATAGACCTTAGATCTATGTAGAGGACTTAATCAACTTTCCAACACCGCAAGAATGATGAAAAATGGATCACCGGGTCAAAAAATATGCCCTCCAGAGTGAAAATAACAACATCTGAGTTCAAAGGCCTCAAAAGTAAATATGGAGCACAAAATGGTAAAAAAAACCTACACCACTAGATTGGTGTCGAAATCAGCTTTCCAATGGTATCTTGTTTCCAAAAAATAGACATCGTACCCAAAAAATACACACGATTTCATGAAAAGTACTCCAAAATGCCAAATAAGGGCTGCAAGGTGCCCATGGGGCTTAAAAAATTAGCCCCTGGTCCCATGTAGGAATAGGAGGCTAGCGTCTAGGGGCTGTGGTGAAGCCCCTGGTCACTCATACAACCTGCTGGGTATGCATAAGGGGCTAGCTGGTTGGGTGGGGGCTGGGCACATAGTGCCTGGTCCCCCATGTGACCGCGGCCTGTGTTGCATGGGCCAGTGGGGTTGAATAGATCGGCAGTGGGTGGAGCTTCTAGGAGGTGCCACTAGTGGTGAGCTGAGCAATGGTGGTGGAGTATGGCGATGGTGGCGGATAGGTGGCCACCCGATGGCCACCAAGCAGCAGACTCCTTTTGCATTGGCAGCACTGGCCCGATTTTCAAGAAAATGTGTTTTTTTAAAAAATTTATTTTTGAGCCTCATAATGCGTGCAGGGGAGGCCGTATGACCCCCAGACAAAAACATTGTCTTCCAAATCAACTGCACCAAAATCAACAAAATGAAGGGCATTATTAGGGTTTTTGGTCGCTGTGAACGCAATGGTGACCTCCATTTGTGCTCAAACTGCTCCGAAAAATTGGCTACCTCTAGATCTTGCAAAAAATCTCTGAACTTCAAACCCTCATAGATCTGGCAAATGATGGTCAAAATCTGCAAAACAAAAGCCAATCCTAACTTTTTCCAGCGCTCTGAATCCAATGGCGAGGCCTGATTTGATCTAAAATGTTGCATGAATGAACTCAAGGCATGATACCCTCAAGGAATCTCGAACGAAACCTACAATGATTTTCTCAAAAATCTGAGAAGGGGCTGCAAATCAGGGCTCTGATACCATGTTAGAAACCAAGATTAGATTTGCAAACTAGAATATCCTTCTACAGAAGAGAAAAATTAGAAAAGGTAGAGATATTGCAAAAAGATGTGCAACATTATTATTCGAGAATTCAATAATTACATGATAATGATTTGCTTTATAAAATCAAAGATGCATAACCCTAATCTTATCTTGAGCAACAAGATAGCTCAAAAGATAAAGATAAGAACCTAAAACTTAGGAATTAAATATGCCTAAGTAAACTTATGAAAATGTGTAATTAATAATTAATTACACTAACAATGTCTACATAGCTCCATGAAAAGTAAACTTTACTTTCTCTTAAGAAGGTAGCTCAGAGATATTGCTCTTCTAACAACAATGACTCTGCATAGAATTTGATGTGTAGGGTCTCCTCTGTTCCCAAGTTAATTGGATTGTAATTTTTGGTTAGGACCGTTGATTTTTCCTAGTGTAGAGCTCTGAGAGGAAGATTGCATCCACCATCTGTGTGTTCCTCAGAGAGGTTTTCACCATTGGATGTGTCCTTTCTTTTTACTATTTTTAGGTTGAAAAGTGCCACAGTGTGGTTTTCACTCAAGGACTTAGAGATTATTCTTAATTTTTTTCTTATGCGACTGAGGGATTCAATTGTTTCCCCATAATATGCATGTGTGTCTAGTTAGATGATGAATCCTACTTTGTGATCCCCACATGGAATATTATCATGTAGTACCATGAATTTTGAGAGCGCCTCATCATTTTTGAATGTGTCAAGAATTGGTGGTCCTCGTTGGTCATAATCAATGAGTTGTGGGTAGACTAGATGGATTTCATGGTTTTGATGGTCAATGGACTCAAATGACATAGTACTAATCATGAGAAGGGTGGTATCCTCAAAAATTATGGGTAGGTTGGTTATGGGATCCTCATCATCACTACTACTATAGACGTTGATTATGTCAAATGTAAAATTGTCTATGACTCAACCTGTAGATATGGGTAAGTGAAGTTTGGTTGTCGTTTACTGAGGAGTTTTGACTTTCCTAACTAGGGGATTTCGGCCACGTATGGTTATACTCAGAGGGGTAAATCCAAGGCCAATATTTCTCATTTGTGTCTCTGGAATGATGGGTATTAGAAGCCCATTATCATTTTTCCCCAGTTTTTGGTTCCTATCATAGCCCATTGCAAGCATCATTTGCAAACCTTTGCTACTGTCATCCATTGGTAGATTGGTTGCCAGTCTATTGTCTTGGTATAGGAGATGGGATGGGTACTCCTCTATTACTCCATGACTAAGATCTCCCCAACTTCTAAAGTTGGGATATCCTTTAGTGGGTGTTTGGGATGTGGAGGTTTCATTTGATTACAATCATCTTCATGATATGGGAGATTGTGGTAACTCTCCTACCACAAAAGCATTTTTTGAAATCGTATAGTTTCCACAACCATTTTCCTAGATGATGACTTTTATATCAGAGATGGTGGGGATGGTTGGAGTGGTGGGTGTCTCTATCATAGAAGTGGAAGCGAGAGTGGTTGGATCAATGTATGGTATTGATGGGCCTTCATCATTTTTAGGCACTTGAGGAATCTTGTAGTATTTTTCCTCTAGGTTCTTGCAATAAGAGAATGGTTTGAGATCCCCATGGATGGTGACCTCTTGGCCTTCATATATAATTTTGACACATTGATGGAAGGTTGATGCTACTACATGCATTGCATGGATCCACGAATGTCCAAGAAGAATGTTATAGGGTAGGTCGAGGTCCAAAACCTGACAGGTAGTTTCCATGATTGTTGGCCCTACTTGAATGGGGATTTGGATTGTGCCTTGGGACACTCTTTCTTGATCATCATATGCTCTGATTGTAATGCCTTTTACTTTTTCAATGGAATCCTCTTAGATTTTTAGGTTCTTAATGAGCTTGAGGGAACAAATGTTCAAACTTGCACCTCCATCCACCAAGACTCATTTGACTTTATTTTTATGAACTAGGACTTCTAAATGGATTGCATGGTTGTGAAATGGCTAAGTGGGAAAATATTGATCAGAGAATGTAAGGATATTCAGAGTGATTATGTTTTTGACCATAGCTTGGAATTGTTCTACATCAAGATCTGCGGAGATAGTTGATGAAGCCAATGCTTCCTCGAGGATTTTCCTGTGGGCAGATGAAATTTTTAGCAACTCCATGATGGAGATGTGTGTTGGGGTTCTTTTCAGTTGATCAAGGACATTGTAACCATTTGGAATAGATTTGGGTTGGATGCGGGTGCTCTATTTGGCTAAGATGACCTTGTAATGGTAATTTTTCCACCTCTTGTGGCGACTCAACAATTGGCATGGGATCCTTTGATGGTAATGGTAGCACAATAGTCATCCAAGGATGTGACGACATGGTCATACACATGATTCATGCTTTTGAAGGTACCTTTCCCCTTATCAGTGTTATTGTTCTCTTTATTGTCATGGTTTGGCATTAGATTCATGTATATTTTGAGGTTCTGATTTCCTACTAGTTGCTCCACATTTATGATTTTTTTATCAATGAGGTCTTGGATTAGGTTTCTCAACCTCATGCAACTATTAGTGGTGTGCCATTTGATTTTTTGGAAGTCACTGAACTAATTTTCATTATACTAGGTGGTTTGACATCTGGTTCCTAGTAATTCTCATAGGTGAGAGCCTTGATGAGGTTTTCATTTATTAATTTCTTCATGATGACCTCGAGTGGTTCCCCAGGGGTAGTGTACTTCCACTTGGGGGAGTTCTTGTTTTGCTAGGGTGGTCCCATTTGATCATTGATGTTGTTCATTGCTTGATTATTGGTTGGTTGGTGTTGTGATACCTCATTGGTTTGGGTGTTGTTCTAATCATTTTTTTGTGGTTGTTGGTAGTTTTGGGTGTTTTTCCTTGGAGCACTGATTACAACCTTAGCATCAAACACACCATCATTTGTGACATTTTTGTTCCTTTCCCATGTGTGAGGTTTATCATTGTAACTGGTGGATGGATGATTATTTTCTTGTTCAGGATATGTGGTGATCCTCCAAGTTGTGTCATAAGGGCTCATTCAATATTGAGTGCCTTGAAGATCAACTGGTCATATGTTGTGATGCCTTACACTTTGAGATGGAATGCCAAGGCTTCGTCGAGGTTGGATATGACAATGCACACTTTTTGTTCCTCAGGCATGACCCATTTGCTTAAATTGGCCTTGGATCGCCATCATTGTAAGAAAGAAGCAAATGATTCATTCTTAGCTTGTTTTAGAGTTCATATTTCCTCTAAACTAACATCCATACCAATATTGAATGCATAGTTTTTGATGAATGAGTCAATGATTTCTTGGAACTTCTTGATGCCTAGAGGAAGGTGAGAGAACCATTCCATGGCGTGGCCAACCAAAATTCTAGGAAATAGCTGCATCAGATAAGTATCATCATAAGTGACTTTCATGCAATGAACCTGGAATTCCCTGATGTGATCTTCAGGGTTTCCCATCCCATGGTATTTATCAAATTTTGGGATCTCAAATCCCTTCAGGAAAGGTTTCATTACAAGGCTCCTATCAAATGGATAAGGAAAACTTGCTAGGAATTTTTGTGGTTCACCCTGACTGAAGATTGAGCACTTATTGTGAGAGCAACTTGATTTGTGTGTAAGGAAAAAGAGAGGGCATCTCATAGAAACCTTCATAATAGTAGTGCCTTCGGTAACTTTCATTTCAATTAGGTTGCCTCAAAGACACATACAACTATGTACTAAAGTAGAAATAGACAGTTTATTTCCCACATTAATCCTTCTGAGAGAAGCACATGTAAATTCAACAGCATACATTAATAGATTCTACAACAAGAATCAACAGACATGAAAGATAAGACAAAAACCAAAACAAACAGATTTATGTGGGGAAAATCCTTTTAGATAAAAAAACCCCACACTCCAAAGATTGAGCCATTGTATTATTCAGCAGCAAACAGTTACAATACAATTTCAAGCTTAGCCTTTTCATAGATTACATCTTGTTAATTTTGGATACAACTGGTAGCAACTGATCACTCAGTACACAGGAGAGAGTTCAGCAGCATAACCCTACCTTTGCTTCAGCCTCATGGCCTCAGCCTTTTAGCCAGCCACTCAGCTCTCTCTCTTCTTCTCTTCGGCCCTTAGGCTCTCTGCACAGAATTTCCAATGCATATATTTATACATTTTTTCTCTACAGCCTCTGTGAAATGGTTTGATTCCAACTGTCGGATCACAACGGTCGTATCAACTAGCTCAACATCGTAGATGTTTCCACTTCCTTGCATGGAAGATAATGTGTCTAGGTCACACCATGTAGGATAGCCTTCAAAAAGTCAAGGGCATTCAACCTGTGTTGTCATGTTAGTGAGACACTAACTATGTCTCCATGATGCCAACACAACCAGCATTTGATATCGCCAAGAGTCTTCACTATCGATAAGAGGTTACATCAAGTCTAGAGAGCTATCACAGAGACTTCGCCATGTTGCCAAGACCTCACACCAAAGATCACAAGGTATTCTGAAGAGTTCATTAGTTAGCAAGACTATCGCTCTTCGCCAAGACTTCATAACGAGCTCATCATGTTATACCGAACTCCAAACAACAATCAACAATACATATGCTTTCACTGCGACATTACCCCAAAATCTTCAAGTCATACTGAGTACTGAACAGTCAGCAAGAGTCATACCAACAACCATCGGTGAGAATTCCCTCATCGGAAAGACTCATACCACTCGCCAAGAGGTTACACTGAGTCTTCTTAAGTTACACCAAAGCACTCGACAGTCAGCAAGACATTCATCTTTTTCTAAGACATCATATCGATGCCTTCAAGTCACACCGAAGTGCTTGACAGTTAGCAAGACATTTGTCTTTCGTCGAGACATCACACCGAGCACACCATGTCATACTGAGTCACCTGATAGTCAACATGACATTTGTCTTTTGCAAAGACCTTACACCGAGTGAACAAGTCATCCTAAAGACTATCGGTGAGACTCTCCAAGTTGCCAAGACTTCACACCGAACTCTTTTTTCACCATGAAGGCACCAAGGTAAATCCCTTTTGGTGAGACCTTCATTGATTGTTGGGACATCATATCGAAACAAGCCTTTCAGCCAAGGGTCTCCCCAACACCGCTTGTCGCTCAGAGTCTTACCGAACCCTTCATTACCTATCGATGAGACAACACCCTATCACCAAGACTTCATGCCGAACCCTTATGTCACACTGATGACTCGAAAGGAACACTGTTGGTGAGACTTTCATATTGGTAAGACCTTATAACGAAACATAACCCTTTCGACCAAGTCTCCCCGATATTCGATAGACATTAACTGTCAGCTAGACATCTCCCAGTCGCTAAGACTTCCTGTTGTAGACACATCAAATTAACATTATGCATATTCATCCACTCAGTAAATTGATTAAATGCAACAAATCCATTCATCAGGTAAATTAGGTCAATCCAAAGGTTTAATCAAATAATATCATTTCATCTCTCATAAATCATTTCAACCTTCATCTTGCATCATCTCCATTTAATTAAATAAATCAGGACTTTATTTAAATCAAATCCTAAATCATATTCCATCATTTTCTAATTCAAATAAATCAAAAATCAAAGTCCTAAAGGTTAAACTCACCTAATTAGCATTAAATCAGCATAATCATCATCTATTTAATCTAACCTTGATTAAATGTTAATCCCATCCCACTTGCATTCTCTAGATATCTCCACTTGCACAATAAATCAATTTTATTGATTTATTAAAAAGCCTTATTTTCCCTCAACATGACAAGTCAAACATGGCATTTATTGCTCTTTTTTCTTGTCCCCCTCTCAAAATTTATTGCAAATTTGAATTCAAATTCTCCCTCTCATGGGCACTCTTCCCAAATCTTGCACAACCATTGACCATTCACCACTTGACAAGTGTCATCTTCTCATTGGAGGATCTTTAGTCCCACATTAACCATCTTGGCCAATCTCTGATCAAAAAAATCTATAAAAGAAGGCTTAATCGTCATTCATAGGATCCACAATTTTATGCAAGGTTACTCTCTTCATTTGAGATTTGATCTTGTCCATTTCACTCCATCATCTCCATTTTCATTTTATCATCTTGAGCTTTGATCAAGGATTGGGAAAGGGTCACTAGCACACGTGACACCAATCCACTATGGAATAGGTAACTTTCTTTTGTTTTCATAATGTTTTAGTCTTTCTATTATCATTTGCTGCATTTGGAAACATTCACAAGGTATTTGATAGAGTCATTTTGATAGATTTGTGAATTACTAACTCCTACATGAAGTTTAGTGTTTGCAAATTTTAATGGATGCCTACACCTACTAATGGGAGCAAGTCATACCAATTATCACATTGGCAAAACATACCAAAGGTCACACTGATATTGGAAAGACTTCCTATCGTCGTTGAGACATCATTCCGGCAATCCAAGTTATGCTGAAGGTTTCAGATGCCAATCACCAAGACATTCAGGAGGTCACAACAATAGTTAGGATCAACTAGTAGGTTGGCCAGACATCTCCATAGTCTCACCGAGATTGCTCACAAGAGGTTTCAGCTTGTGGTATTGAGACACACAATTCCAACAATCTCCCACTTGATGAAGATCACACTAGCTCCACCAGTTCATAGCCCACAACACTCAAGACACCCAATCAATAGGATTCCACAGATTCAGTCCACTAGACAATCTGCAACTAAGACCAAGCATCCAACTACAACTCACTGTCGAACAAACACAACCAAAAACAATAGATCACAGCCTTCCAAGAAACCACATAGACCTCAAACATGCTCTCATGCTCCATCAAGAATTTTGCACCAACATCCAAGATGTCCACCATTCAAGTAACAATTCTTGTCATCTTCCAACATTCCACCTATGGAAGAAAGATTCAAGCCAAGGTGAATAAGCACCATTCCAATGAACACAAGCAAGAGATCCTAGTGATATCATCAATCAGATGCTGCTATCATTTCACTATGCTAAAAATGCTATATAGAAGCAATATCAACTTCAAAGCTTCAAATAGAACACAACAGTGGAGTCATTCTCCAGAAACAAGATAAAAAACACCAGTTAGAACAACAATCAGAATGACTACCTCTGTCCAACTGATAAACCCATGCGGCTGAAGATAGCACCCACAACTCATGCTATTCCATCCAATCACACATATCTCACAGGTATCAACATTAGTAAACTTATGCAAAACCATAATCAACTCATTAACAGCAAATACAAGCTCCAAGTGCCAACCAGTTGAAGAAGACAAGACACATACAGGAACTCCCACTACCTGAGTAATCTAGATCTGAAAGATCAAAAGGAATTGAAAATCTACCAATAACAACACATAGAACATGTGACCATGTAGTACCAAGGAAATATCCACAACGATGTGCACAACCTGTAACAAACTGCTGCAAGAAATTCTCTCACCACAAACCTTCACAGACACAGAGAGAAACTATGCACATCATCTTCTTGTAGAACATCCTCCTACATACACTTGTAATAGCCAGTTGTGTCAAGAATGATCTTCTTCATGACCCAAAAGAAAAGCCTTAACATCCATTCATTCAATCACCAAGATCAAACCAATTTAAAAAATAACATGGATGTAAGCATCTCAAAGAAGATCAAACTAGTTCATTCCCCATTTCAGGAAATCAACCCATACATTATCTCCTACCATTTCTCATCAGTAAATAACATAACAAAAAAGCTCTAGGAGATAAACAAACTGTACATCTTCCACTATGAATCCTCCAGAACCATTAGACAACAATTCAAGATCCATATCATGAAAGTGAACAAAAAACAAACACATCTGAAAAATATAATGGGCCAAATACCTCTCAGATAAACTGTTGAGTAGACTAAGGGTGAGAACAAGATTACTCCTTCAAGATATACAACTCATCATGACTAAGTGAAGAGCAATCTCCTCATAATTTTCTTATTGAACTTATGTTCAACCAAGATGTAGCCTTCTCAGACTTTCAGACCACTATCAAAGCTCCAATCATCTAAATCAGGAATTTATCATGACACCATGATCTACATATCCCCTTAGGAGATACCATGCTTCAAGTGACTTCACCATGGTCTAATGCACAATGCCAAAACTCCAGTGCACCAAGAGTATACCATGACATAAAGCAAATAGACTTAAAACCAACATCACCTGTCAAGCACCACCAACACCTTAGCCAAAGGCTCCAAGCGCCCTCCATGGTTCCAAGATATTTCACATATTCAAATAATGTTCATGAAAATGCGAAAGAACCCTTCTGCAACAACACGATCCCAAGAAACATCGGCAACACTAAAGAAGACCATTCACCACCATGTGATGAACCCACAGTCACTGCTAGAGCTCTCACTGAAACGTGACACCCAAGCTCTCCAAGCATTATGACCAACTACTTTAGGTTCCCATAACCAACCATTCAGGTACTCAAGAATATCCATCCTCTCATCTCAAATAAATCACACCAATGCACAAGTGACCACATACAAGGCCAGCTAACAAGTCTGCATGTGCAAATAATCAACCTCATGGATAAAGGCAGTTCACATCCAAGTTATTTCACTGCAGCCAATGGGTAGCTAATCCATCAACCACATAACTCATAGATCACAAACATCCAACATGAAAACCCATCATTGCATTGGAAACTACAACATTGAGATTTCAAGGAGAATAACCATGTAGACAACATGACTCAAACACCAAATCACACCAAACCTAATTTTCCAAGCATGTCTACAATGAGCACCATAACCAAGGAATCCACAAGCACCACCATAAGAATGCTGAGTGATAAATCACGTACCAACACTCCCATCCAGAGAAGAAAACACACCTCCTCAAACCATGCACAAAGCATGCATGCAGAACTGCAACTATCTCATCCAACAACACCCCAAAAGTTAGGCTCTAGAAAATAGCTTAACAACTCCACATAACCACAAGTTTTTCTTAACCATGTAAAAACTAACAAAACCATAGAGCCATGCAAGTACAAAACATTCTTAAAATGAAAATATCAGTTCAGGAAATCCAGGCCCCTTTCAGGCCAAATCTAAACCACCAACATGTACATGCATCCAAGAAAGAGAGAAAAGGATATTCCAGAAGATTGCAAATCATCTAATGATTAACTTCATAGCCTTTATGTATTCGAGGTTAACAGGAAACTATTCCTTCCATAAAACACCACCTAGAATAAGCACTCTCTTCATTGGCTCAAAAACAAACTAGGCTTCTTCATATCATCAAGGAGCTACACAACCACGGAGCAAGTAAATCCACCTCATACACCAAATTTATACCGCTACCAATTAGAAGACATAGATCACAACATGATCAACTCCTTTTTCCATCTCCACCATCCTTCAACCTGCGTGCTATCTCTGAATATCACAAGACTTCCACTCACCAAAGGATCAATACATCAGTCCATTCCTCTAGATTTCCTCTAGCCGAACAAACTAAGAAATCTTCACAGGAGAAATACCCAGAACCAACAACCGAAAGATGGCTCTAATACCACTTGTAAGGAAAAGGGGAGGGAATCTCATAGAAACCTTCATAATAGTAGTGCCTTCGATAACTTTCATTTCGATTAGGTTGCCTCAAAGACATGTACAACTATGTCCTAAAGCAAAAATAGACACAGTTTATTTCCCACATTAATCCTTCTAAGAGAAGTACATGCAAATTCAATAGCATGCATTAACATATTCTACAACAAGAATCAACAGACATGAAAGATAAGACAAAAACCAGAACAAACAGATTTACATGGGGAAAATCCTTTGGATAAGAAACCCCACACTCTAAAGATTAAGCCATTGTATTATTCAGCAATAAATGGTTACAATACAATTTCAGACTCATAGCCTTTTCAGATATTACATCTTGTTCATTCTGGATACAACTGGTAGCAACTAATCACTCAGTACACATGAGAGAGTTTGGCAACATAACCCTACCTCTGCTTTGGCCTCATGGCCTTGGCCTTTCAACCAGCCACTCGGCTCTCTCTCTTCTTCTCTTTGGCTCTTAGGCTCTTTGCACAGAACATCCAATGCATACATTTATACATTCATTCTCTATAGCCTCTGTGAAACGGTTTGATTCCAGTTGTCAGATCATAATGGTTGTATCGACCAACTTAGCATCATAGACGTTTCCACTTCCTTGGATGGAAGATAATGTGTCCAGGTAACACCACGTAGGACAGCCTTCAAATAGTCAAGGGCGTTCAACCTGTGTTGTCATGTCGGTGACACACTAACCGTGTCTCCCCAATGCCAACACAACCAACATTCAATATCACCAAGAGTCTTCAATATCAGCAAGAGGTTACATCAAGTCTAGAGAGCTATCGCTGAGACTTTGCCATGTTGCCAAGACCTCACACCGAAGATCACAAGGTATTCTAAAAAGTTCATTGGTCGGTAAGACTATTGCTCTTTGCCAAGACTTCATAACAAGCTTATCATGTTATACATAACTCCAAACAACAGTCGGCAAGACATATGCTTTCAGTGAGACGTTACTCTAAAATCTTCAAGTCATATCGAGTACTGAATAGTCGCCAAGAGTCATACCGACAACCATCAGCAAGAGTTCCCTCATTGGCAAGACTCATACCGCTCACCAAGAGGTTACACCAAGACTTCTCAAGTTACATCGAAGCACCCGACAGTCAGCAAGACATTCGTCTTTCACCAAGACATCATACCAAAGCCTTCAAGTCACACTGAAGTGCTCGACAATTGACAAGACATTCATTTTCGCCAAGACATCACACCAAGAACACCATGTCATACCAAGTCACCTGATAGTTGGCAAGACATTCATCTTTCGCCAAGACCTTACACCGAGCAAACAAGTCATCCTGAAGACTATTGGCGAGACTCTCCAAGTCACCAAGACTTCACACCCAAGTCTTTTGTCACCGCAAAGGCACCAAGGTAAATCCCTATCAGTGAGACCTTCATCAATCATTGAGACATCATACTAAAACAAGCCTTTTGGCCAAGGGTCTCCTTGACACCACTTGTCACTCAGAGTCTTACTGAACCCTTCATTACCTATCGGTGAGACAACACCCTGTCACCAAGACTTCATGTTGAACCCTTCTGTCACACCGATGACCTGAAAGAAACACTATCGGTGAGACTTTCATATCGATAAGACCTTATACTAAAACATAACCCTTTCGGCCAAGTCTCCCCAATATCCGATAGACACCAACTGTTGGCCAGACATCTCCCAGTCGCCAAGACTTCCTGGCAATGGGAGCAAGTCATACCGATTATCACATCAACTAGATAGACCAAAGGTCATGCCGATATCGGCAAGACTTCCTATCATCACCGAGAAATAATTTTGACAGTCCAAGTTATGCCAAAGGTTTTAGATGTTGATTGCCAAGACATTCAGGAGGTCACAATGATAGTCAGGATCAACTAGTAGGTCGGCTAGACATCTCCATAGTCTCACCAAAATTACTCACAAGTGGTTTCAGCCTATGGGATTGAGACAAACAATTCCAACATTGTGTTGTGACATTATTTTGTAGATTAGGGGGTGGGATGAAAGTGTTTTGTGGTGGTTCAATTCTTGGTGGATTGGTTAGTATGTTGATGGATGGTGTTTTCACATTCTGCTCAGCCAAGTATGCTTGCAATTGTTGTTATACCAACAACATTGTTTTTGTTCCTATTGTTGTTGTGCTATTAGTGCCTATTGCTGAGCTTGTTGATGAACCAACAATGATTTTTGTTGGGCTACTAATTGGGCTACCTCTTGTTGCTCTTCATATTGCTTTAGCACTTACTGATATGCTTGGTGTGGGGTTGCTTGTTGTTGTGCAATCTATTGTGCTTCTTCCTATGCTTGTGCTTTTTCTTCAGCTTGTTGGGCTTGGTATTGGGCTTGTGCCTGAGCTTGAGCTTTTGCTTGGGCTTGGGCTTGGGCTTGAACCTATGCTTGTTCTTCTTGGGAAACTTGAGTGGTTTGTGTAGCCTACATTGCTTGAGCAGCTTTTTGTTGTTGTTCCAATAAGGCTTGGGCTTGTGTAGCTTGTTGTGCTTGTAATGCTTGTTGTGCAGCTTGAGTAGCTTGGGCGGCTTGGGCGGCTAGCTATGCAGCTTGTCAATTTTGGATTTGTTGTAATGCCTTCTGATAAGCAGCCCACCAAGCGGCTTGCAACACAATATTGTATTGGCTTGATATGTTCAAATTTGGTGGTGGTGGTGGTGGAGGTGGATTTGGAATGGTGCTTGTCGTGGTAATGAGAAGCACCATTGTATTTATGAGTGGGATGGTGGTGGATGGTGTGATTGATATGGTTGGTCCTTGAGAGATCATGTTTTGAGATGTTTGGGGGGTGGTTAATGATGTGATGGTGGTGGTTTGTGCTATCGGGATGGTTACCATATGTTGTTGCAATATCGATGGAAAAGTTTTGAGGATTTGATATGGTGCTTTGATTGATGCTTGGTGGGTTGATTTGATTTTGTCGATTGATTCTTGGTAAAGTTGGAAGTCCTAAACCAAGAGCTGATGTGGATATTGATGGCAATGGTGGAAGTGGTGGAAATGTGAGGGGTGTAATCTCTTTGGGAAATGGTGTAGTGTCAAAAATGCCCCCTAGTCCAAATATATCTCCTTCTCTTTGCGGGGTTATGGGGAGAGAAGTTTGGGGTATTGCACAGAATGATAAGGATGGGTCATTTGGATCATGAAAGGTGAGAGCGACATATGGATGTGATGGATTTTGGGGTATGAATTGTCCCAAGATGGTGTCTATGTCCAAATCCTAATTTTTTATGAGGGGATGTGTTTACAATATGTTGAGAAATGCACTTCCCTTGTTAACAATGGGTTGCATTGGAGCAATAGATGATGTAATTTGCGAAATGTTTTGAGTGATGCTTTGGAATGGAGGTGTAGATGAAATGGGGATGGTGGATGAGATTGGAGGCATGACCCCAAAAGATGGTTCCACAATAGTGCTCACATTGAAATCGGAAGGGAGTTTAGCCCCTTGCTTTGCTAATTTGAGCATGTATAGTGAAGGATTGAGTCTCATCATGATGTTAATACTCTTATGATTCTCTAGATTTTGAACCATTTTGGTTATTTCCTCATGTGACATCCCAAAGGGATTATTGGTAAGATCCTCCACTTGACCTTCCTCTTGTTGATTTTGTGACGATGAAGGAAAGTTAGTTAAAGGATTGCTCAATCCAACAAAATTTATTTTAGAATTTGTTTGGCTTAGGTTGCTTGAAGTGGACGTTTCTTTGTTGGCTTCCATGTTCCTTTTGTGATGAGATCTAGTTTGCACCATAAAATAGGGATCAATTTTCAAGAATGTAGGAGATGGATCTCTAATTCTTTGGATTGATCTAACCTTAAGTACAAAAGAGAAAAAATAGGATGATTTAAGGACAAAAGGTGAAATGTTGAAGATGTGTAAAAGATGGATGATGTGGATGATTGAACTTATAGAAGATCTTGAGGGGATGTTAGAATTTTAGGAATTTTTGGATGCTTAGATTTGGATTTTGATTTTGATTTTTGGATTGACCTTGATTTGATTTTTGTTTGGTTTTGGATACTGAACAAATATATCCCAAGATGTGGGATGTTACCTATGGAATAAATTTTCTTGAAGGATTATAATTTGAGTAAGTGTGGGGAGAAGGATGCATCTATGGACACCTATTCAAACAAGATGATAGGGTATGTGCAGGATCATGATGGGCCAAAAAGTGTCAATATGATGGGTATGTGTAGGGTATGTGGCTGACAACTTTTTTTTCACCAAAAAGTGATGAAATGAAAAGGGTTTTTAAAGGATATTCTCAGCTTTCCACCAATATAAATTATGTTTTCCTTTGAATTTAATAAATAATTATTATTCATTTTCTATTTGAATTATGACTTAAGTCCTGATTGATATGCTAATTGAAAAACATCTATAGCTTTCAAACAGTAACAAATTTTTTGAATCTGAAACATGCATCACATTCTATGCTTCACATACTATAAGATTTTTAAAAAAGTGAATTTCATGAAGTTTTGACCAAGTTAAGGTGATCAAGCATACGATTTTTTTATATTTTTTAAAAGTTGTAATAAAAAATTCATAATTAATTATTCACTTGGAAAAAAATTACAAAAAAATATGCATCACATTGGGACATGAGTCCTCTACTTTATCTAAAATGTTATAAAAAAATATTATCATTTTATTGTGGTTAGGGTGGTCAGACAAACACCTACTTCTTATTTTTTCCTAAAATTTAAGTACTACTACATTGAAATTTTAAAAAATTCCAAATAGATTTTAAAAATAAAATAAACCTAGTAGTTTAAAAACTACATTCAATTTGCTATAGATTCTATTCTTACATATTTTTGAAATAATATACATAACTTATTCAAATTTTTACATCAAGTTTCGTAACTCTGATTTTTTCTGAATTTTTCTTCACTTAAGGGCTTGTTTTTTCCATGATGATCCTGCACATACCCGATAATTCAACCAAGTATATGAAGAAGGATGCATCTATATATACCTAGTTAAACAAGATGATTTGATGACAATTTTGACTAAGCATATGAAGAAGGATGCCTCTATACATACCTAGCCAAAATGGTTTGATGTTTTTGATTCAAGGATTTCAAGGATTTTGATGATTTTGATTTTCCAAAAAGCCTAGCATGAAGGATGATTTCAATATTTTCAAAAGTTGATGGTGAAATGATTTTGGTTTGATGTTCAAAGATGGATGAAGATTTGATTTTGATCCTATGTTTACCTAAAAAGATGCTTGCTTACTAGACCTCAGTTTTGAAGAACATTTTTTCCTCTAGACTATGTGTTCAAATTCCTAAAAAAGATTTGGATTCTAACAATAATAAAATGAGTACAATCTAGGATTGTTTCTTGAAGCTTTTCTGTAAAAGTTAAAGAGTAGTCTTCGTCTAAATTCGTATAGTGTTGAGAGACGCTTTTGGTGATCTTTTGGACTAAGAGCTTTTACCTTTAGTTTCTTGATCTTGATCTTGCGTGAAATCATTGGAAACACATGTATGTGATTCAATAGTTTTTAATCTTTACTTAATGAATTTGTCTTACCACAAACACTTCTTGATTAGATTTTCAAAATAGATGTCCAATGTCTCAACTTCTTCTTATTCCACAAAGTATATTATGTGGAAGTTTGATGAAATCAAGGAAAGGGTTACCTATTGTTAAATTTAGTAAGAAAATTGAGATATAAATCCAAGTGTTTAGAAACCTCTAAGGATAAAATCCCAAGGGCAAGAAATAACACATGAATTTGGTCAATTGTATTTGCTTCCTAAAGGGTTTGAAGTTTTGATGATAATGTTAAATCTTTTTTTTTTCAAATGTTTTCAAACAAGAAAATTGTTTTGTAACCAACAACAAGCACAACCCTATGGATATGAAAGACTATATTTGTTGAGTCCCCACTTGGACAAGTCCAACTACACTTATTTTTAGCGAATGGTTAGATGCTTGACCCCACTGGCTCCCATCCACAACACTCACTTATATGGGGCAACCAAGCATCAGCACCCATGAAACTCCCATGGCACACTTTCCATTTCTACTAAAAACCATACAAGTGTGGGGTGGCTTCAGAATGACCATTCTTTTACCAACAAATAGATAGGGATTTTGGCCTTTCTACAACAAGGGTTTTAATTCAGACTTTCCATTTGTAGGAGTTGATCCATAGAAATGAGAGATCATTGCTACCCTTCTTGTCAAAACCAACTGCATGATACTGCCCTTTGTTCTAGTACCCACTTTTATATCTTGGCTTGAAATACACTTGGCTTTAGTGTGTTACCAGTTGGGTCGTTCCCTTGGGTGAGTACTTTTTCCCCAAGGCAGGCCCTCTATGATAAACAATAGCAAGCAAACATATTCGTAACTCGATCGAGCTTTGGTGAGAAACAAAGAGAGAATACATGCGATAGGTTCCACTCACACTCGCAAGATGTGTTCAATTTTAATCCCAAAATGAAGTGTGGAGGTAATCTTTTATGTGACTTAATGTCACCAAAAAGACTTTTGATTCTCAAGATCGCTGTGAAGCACGAGAGAAGTGCATACACCTTTTTAGATGAGATTACTTTGCAAAAAAGATTACAAAGCACAAAGGAAATATGTTCATTTTAAATCCCCAAAGCAAAAGTGAATTCTTTTTAGTGCACCAAAAGAAGGCTAAGATTTGATTGTTCAATTGCTAACCTTAAACAAAATCTAGTAACTTTTCCTAAGGTTCTTTTTAATCCAAGTTTGTCTTGTTCTTTTTAGAGCCCAAATTGAAATCTATTGAGTCCTAAAAGCTTGAAGAGATAAAATCCATAAACTTGGAATTATAATTGCTTCCAAAAGTTTCTAAAGAAAATTGATACAATAGAGAAATGATGTCATAAGAAGCTCTTCTTTTGTTTCCTCCTCCCCTTTTTGATTTCCTAACTTGCAAAAGTGCTCAAAATTTTAGATGAGATCAAGAAACAAGAGGATATAAGGGTTAGATGAATCATTAAGAATAAAAACCCTAAAACTTAGACCAAGTTATAATGTGATTTGACTTTAGATGTAAAATTGAAAATTTTAACTCCATAAAAGTTAAGAAACACTATTTTTAAGGAGTGACGCTCACCGTATAACATAAATTTTTTTCCATGAAGGATAAAATTCTATTTTTTTCAAATTTAGATTTTTAACTATGATATCCAGTGCTTCCAATTGGTTTCATAGTGTTTTATTGAATATATTTTCCTTAATCAAGTTTCGAAGTCAAACCAATTACAATTCAAACATAGGTGGATTGTATAACACAAAAAAAATTGTATGTATCAAAATTCAAATTTTTTTTGTTGGATCAAGGACTTCAATATTTGGTGCACATATTATTTTCAAATTTTTTTGATAATATTCTATTTTTCCACATGTGCAGAATAGAGAGCTTCATTTTCAGTGAAAAACCTACATTCACAAGAAATAAAAAATAAATATAATAATTAAATTAAATTTATTTATAATTATACTTTTTTGGAAGCTTATAATAAGGACTACATACTTACAAAAAATAAATTTTAAATGAATTCATTTGATCCCCCAAAAGGTAGATCAAAAGAGGCTTTTTATCAACATTTTGATAGGTGTAAATGAGACTCTATTATAGGTATGGTTTAAAACTAGCAGGGTTCTATCCAAGGGGATTTGATCTAAGGTAGTTTGATAAAACCCTCTTCAATTGGAACACTTTAAATGGAAATTTTTAAGGCTTAAGTCATTATATTTTCTAAAAATATGTGATTTCAACAAAAATTAGAATCTCCTAGAAATTGTAAACTAGCTCTATGGGATCACCCATACTAGTTTACATGTTCATTCTACAAGAATTTCATACTAGGTTTTTTTATTCATCTTTACACAACATAGCCAACTATGATAAAATGATATAGACTATTACACATTTTCAACACTAATGTGGAGACATGCCACAAGTAAAAATGGATCCATTTCTACTTATGTAGGTGGATTAAAAATGTCACTCATAAAATATCAAAATAACAACTACTTTACATATGGGGAGCTCAACATATAAAATAATGCATTTTCTTGAAATTGTATAAAATTGAAATACAACTATACAAGATGACACTCCTTTTGCATAGAATCTAAATCTTCTCCAAATAACCTATAGGTCTTCAACAATGGCTCAACACCCAACCATGTGGATCTTTTAAACCCATGCCTTTGTACTAGAGGATAGTTGAATTAATACCAATCACACTCACATAAAGAAAAGAATATATGACAAAATAAACCAAATAATATATATACAAAATACCAAAATATCATCATACATTAGGGTTCAACAATACCTTGAGCACACATCTATGTGTCCCAACTCACAATAGATATAAAATCTAATCAAATAATAGAGAGCAGATTATAGACATAAACCAAGGCATGCCATTGCAAAAGTGTGTTAACCATGTAGCATGTCAAGTAGTTTTCCTATCTATCATAGGATACAAACATCAATCAATAAAAATATGTCAATTGAAACAACCAAATATTAATTTGTTTCAAATAATATTTGCATAATATTCTTATTCTTAAATATATAATATATTATTAATTCCATAATACAACTAAAACCATTTTAATTTTCCTTTGAAAAACTAAAAAATAATGCATAAGACATTTTTTTGGCTAAAGCACAATTTATCATATTTCTAATTTACGTAATATTAATTTATGCACATTTAAAAATAAATTCAAATGCAATGATATAATGTACAAATAGACATAGACAAATGATCCATTCACTTTACAAGTTTATTCAAAACAAACCGATCTCAAAATTATCAATTATTTTAATCCAAGTTTCACTAGTATTTACAAGAATCCTCTTGCATCTTGAATCAAGTGACATGAAGGTTTAAAACACATGTTTTTACCCAAGAAAATCATCTATAATTAACCATCATTAGTGAAAAATGTACCTACACAATCAAGTGAAACAATAGACATATATACACCATATAAGTATAATTTGGGTACAATACGTAAAACACCCAACGTGATCTAATTCAGAGCATGGAAAGAACCATAACATAAAACACCCAATTTGGGGCTGTATAGGGGTTTTCCTTATTCAAACCCCCATTTTAGTGTTCCCACCTCCACAAAAACCTAGATAGGTAGAGATAAATAAAAAAACAATCTGAGTGATAAAAGCTATGAATCCAAGATCCTAGCATCTGCAAAACACAACAAATACACACATTAGAAGATTGAAATGAAAGTTAGAATCTAAGTTCCCCATGAAATCCATTTACAAAGCTTAAATTAGGAAATGAAATGAAGAACACAATAAGAAAACAATAAGAGAGATTGAATCCTAATTAAACAAACTCTTGATCCCATAAGGGAATTGGTGCCAATTTGATGTAAAAATTGGCCCTTTCCCAACTCCTATGATGCAAGATTGATGTGTGATGAAGAGTGATCCACTTGATGAAGATTAAAACATGCCCCATGATGAAAATATGCATAACCTAGCTATAAAACTTGATAAAATAGATGAGAATTGCTATGCTTGAGTATGGATTTGAGAATAGTAAGTTTGCTCAAATTGTGGATGCTAAAATGAGGAATGAAGCCTATTATTTATAGAATGACAAGTTGGAGAAATGCCCAAAATGAAGCAATGTGGGACTAACATTAAACCAATGGCAAGGTTCCACTTTTCAAGAGATTGATGGATGAAGGATGTGCACATTTTGATGAATGTGCCCATAAATGCATAAATTTGAAAATTGAAAATAGTGAAATGACAAGGTGGAGGGAGAGTCAAATGGAGTAATGGCCACTTGGCTCAATATAAAAGGACATGTAAGATGAAATGAATTCCTTGTTGGAAGGACAAAGTCCACTTGGATTTTGAATTCAAATTTGAAGGAATATTCCTCTATTATGCCATGTTGAGAGAAAATAGAGATTTAATAAATGAATTAAATCTATTTTCATGGGAAAGTGGCAAAAGATAGAGGATGGGACATGGATGAGGATTAAATTAATCAAAGGTTAATTAATTTAATGAGGGATTAGATGATGTGACAAATTTGACTTAGATTTATGGGTTGATTTAAATCAAATATGAGAAGAATATGATAAAAGGATTAATTAAATAAGGATTTTTTATTTATTTAATTAAAGGAGTTGAAGTTAGATTAAATCAAATAAGGTTTTAATTTATTTAATTTAATGAGATAGACTTTAGGGATTTAATCAAATAAAATTCATTATTTAATTAAATAGGGATAATTAGATCAGGCTGATTGATTTAGTTAACAAGAAAGAATGACTTAATCAAATAAATGGTTTATTTAATTAAGAGAGGAAGATTGATGAATTTAATCAAATAAGGGTATTCAATTAAATGGTTAGACTGAGGGATGATTTAGGATGAAATGGTGTTAGTAGTCAGGATCAAGTGTGCAATGTCAATTAGTACATTTTCCATGTCTACAAAAGCAATCCCCGCTCGAGGAGAACTTGTATCACAAAATGGAGATGCAATAGATACCTAGAGATGTGTGAATCCTAGGATGTTCGTAAGCACAAGATAAGGGAGATAAATCTCGAAGGATTAAGGAAGACAAAGAGAGCAAGGATAAAAGAGAGGGCTGCGAGAGCCAAGGTAGCTGCAAACAAAGCTTGAGAGTGCTACTGTAGCAAGTTGTAAAGAACTATACAAGCAATGTAGAAAGAGAAATATGGGAGAATATCCATGATAGAAGCTAAGAAGGAGAAGAAAGCCTAATGATTTCAAAAGATTTATTTTAGAGAGGAAAAAGAAGCTTCCCAAGTGGTTACAAGGAATCTTAGGCTGTTACCACTAACAAAACTTACTAACAAGTGGCAAACATGCTTAGAAATGATCATTTCAATGTTGAAATGTCGCAAGATGCTATAACGACACGTAGACATCTATGTGTCATGCTAGTGTCTAGACACATCACACTACAAAATGATGAGAACAGGAAAACCACAAGGTTTGACACAGAGCTAATGCACAAAGGTGGCTATTGAAAAGGGGTCATGAGCATCTTGAGAGGAGAAAAGGCTAATGCAATGGCTAAAATGAGCCTACACAAATGATAGGTGAGTAGACACTAAAGAAGATGCAAGAATGTATGAAATTGCGAGGGGTGTAATTTTACGACATTACATTTTGCACCCACTTTAGCTGACATATGAATCTACACTAATATGCACACTAAAGGAAGTCTAGTAAACATAAATAACATCATTACACCAAAAGGATACTATAAAAAAAGTAGATAAGTGTTTGAACTGAGCAAGCATGCCTCCAGGCTGAAGACCTACAAATCAAACACATTAGACAAGAAAGGCCTACATAAGACAAGAATATTAGAATGTAAAAAGCCATTACATCATGGGTTTAGAACATATAAAAACACACACAAAGGAACACAATAAACTATATGATTTGAGTTAGCAAAGTAAAAGAGACCTCAATGTAAAAGGTTGTCTCAATACTATGTGTCATCCCCAAATCAAGAAATAACACATGTAGAAGAATTCTAAAAGGAAGAGAACAATGTAAGGATTAATCACTTCAAGAGAAGAATGCAGCAAAAAGTTACGAAAGAAACCAATAACAAAGGGAGAAAGAGCATATATCTAGGATGAAGAGGATGTAGATCGTGTATCTGGTATACACAATTTGAGAAGAGAAGATAATTTAAGAGAGAGGTGGCTCCATAGACCTGTCCTTCAACCCAAGGAAAAGTGAAAAAATGCACTATAGATCTACAGACCTACAGAAAGTGAAAAAAAGGCTTTGTAGGTACTCTCTCCTACACAGTTGTACAAACTGCACTAGAGGTTTGTAGACCAATGGTGAATAGATCATGTAGGATAAAAGTACTTTATAGGTCCTCAAACCTACAAAGAAGGCACCCTAGGTACTCTCTCTTGAGGGAAGCTCGATGTACGAGACTCCACAAAGTCAAATTGGTCCTCACAAGCTCTCAATCCTACAAGGTTGATTGAAAAGTAGCTTCATATGTGCAATTGCAAAGCAACATGATAATCCACAAACTAAACATGTTGTGAAAGCTTGCTACAAAGGAGCTCTATAGGTTCTTTTTCCTACAAAGAAAGACTAATTAGAGAAGCCTATGGCTACTACAAGTTGTGTTGCAGGATGATCACATAAAATATAGGTCTAGTCGAGCTTCCCCCAAGATAGACGCCAATGAATTCATTTGAGAGAAAAGATTTCAAAGGGGGTCCCTTAAGAACCCTTCAAAAGAAAAGGATCCACTTAAGGGACTCTTCATTTGAAAGACATAGAGAAGAGAGGGCATCCTTAAGAAGGACACACATCCCTAGAACAAGTTATCACTATTGCCAACATATAGCAGAGGAGATCCATGCAAGATACTTAGGACATACATGATAGAGGTGGACCTCCATATCACTTATCATTTAAAGAAGAGGTAGGTGCATCAACAAATAAATGAGTGATGGTGCTAGAATCATGAAGCTATTGAATTTCATCCTTCAAGTCCTTACATTCACTAGTGGAATGGCTAAGCACTCGATGGTATGCATAGAAAGAATGTTTTTGTTTATCATGTTTTTTAAATTTCTTATGTGTAGGAGGCGGAAGAGTAATCAAGTGGACTTTTAGAAGCTATAACAAAATACACTCTTGCTCAGATAAAGAATGGGGATCAAGAAGCAACCCTTTCTCTTGTTGAGAAAGACTCGACTGCTCACAAGAAGAAGACACAAAGATAGAATAAAATGGAGGATGAATCAATCTGAGAGAACGAGGTTGAGAAGAAATCATATCGCCATTCAACCATGATTTCTGTTTAGATTGTTCATTCAAACAATCAAGCCCCAAATTATGCTTACGAGGTGCACATTCTATAGGGACCTAAGTTCCTTGTTCATTATGTCCACAACCTTTATGCCCATAGCCATATTTAGAGGCAAGTTTAAAGTCAAGGCCATATCATGTCTACAAATCTTGAGGAGGAGGATCTTCATAGAGATCATTATTCCAACAATAGGGATCACACTCTTATATGAGATCACCATCATCCTTCTTGATAGGACTGCCAACATTAGCCTCCTTAATAGAGGTGTGATCATCTTCCTCGGTAGGGGAAGGATCAACATTAACATTACAATTGTTGCTCACATTATCCAGCAATACAAAAGAATAATCATCTTTAATAGCAAGTGTGGATGATATTATCGGAAGGTTTAATTGGATCAAGTCGAATTTATGTTCCCCAATGAAGGAGTCGGTAAAGTCTAAGGAACCCCAATCATCACCAAGACATGCATTCTTTTGAGAAGTAGAAAGAGTAGACTTAATATTTCTTACTTCAAAGGGATCTTCTTTAGCGATATCTATCTCAAGAGTATCTTGTGTAATAGGTACTACAAGAGTGGACATCAACACATTGGAAGACACTAAAGGAATTAGAGTAGGAACAATCAAAGGCTGACCAACAACCTCCATCTCACATAAGAACATAGCCTGAGGGTTAGCCCTAACTGTAACTACTTGATTGTTACAAATGGACTGAATAGATTTATGCAAGGTAGACGTAATTGCACCCATAGTATGAATCCACGGTCTACCAAGAAGAAGGTTATATGGTAATTTTTTTGACATAACATATACAAGGGTGGGTACAATAGTGGGTCCCAACCTAATAGGTAATACTATCATGCCTAGGGATTGTTAACTGACACTGTTGAATCCACAAATGACAACAAAAGAAGCATTAAGAGAAGATGAATCAACATTAATATTAGGCAATAGATCAAGGCTGCATACATTGAGCGATGAACCAACATCAATGAGAGTATGTCTATTCCAATATCATTAATGTTAACTATGATCATTAGAGGATCTGCTTGTTTCTACACATCTGGGGGTGGAAGTTCTTACAGATAGAACATGATATTCAACAAATTTGCATGAATATGAGCCAAAAAAACATTAAAATCAATTGGCCTAGAAAATGCAGGCAAGAGGATCTTTTGCAAGGCATCCTGAAGCATACCTTAATGAACTAGAGTAAACTAAAGCAAGTCCCATAGTGAGATCTTAACTAGAGTAGCATGGAATTGCTTGACAAGATCATAATCACTGGGTGCTTTAGTTGTAGGTTTAGGTGCTTAAGGAATGCTTGGTTCAAAAGGTGATAAAGAAGTAGGTTGATTAACATTTTGTTTATTATTTCTAGTGTTATAAGTATTGGCTACTGCTCTATAAGAGGGAACCATAGAAAGATCAAGAGAATTGCTATCAAATGTGACATCATCAATAGAACAAATCCTTTTAGGAGAAGGACTAGCCTCAGTCAGATAAATGACCCGTCTATTAAGCCTTTGAGGTGTAGTAGAGACATAGATTACATTTACAAAATCATTACAACTAATGTAATAATTATTTGAAGAGATTCTCAACATCGATCGAGGAAGGATCAAATGTGGAAGGAGATTCATCATTTGCTAATGTATCATCTCTACAAGAGAGTGCATTGGAATAAAGAAGAGAAGGTAGAGTAATGTTAAGAAAGGTATCAATGATTTTATCTTCTTGTAGCAAGATATCCTTCAAAGAAATATGAATCTCATGAGAAGGATCGAAGATATGAAGTGACATAGAGAAAGCCAATTCACTATCACATGCATGAAATGGAACATCTTTAACATTTTGAATATAATTAGATATTGAAATCATAAAAGAGAATACTAAATTCATTTTGAAAATAGTAAGTTAAATATAATAAACAATGCATAAACAAGTCAACTGATCTGGAGCAGTCTATGGGTGACAAAACTAAGATAAACTAAAAATCTAGATTTTAGATTTTTTTTATATTTTCTAGGTTCTAGTAATTTGCATTTTCGGAGGTCTTCATAGCAGAATTTAGGGTTGAAACTTGTGTCAGTCCCTAAAATTCAATTATCGAAGGAACATTATTTTAGAGATTGAATTAGTCCTCTTGGAGAGATTTCTAATGGTGCAAACAATTTTGAATTCTGAGCATCGAGTCAAAATTTATGACCCCACCAAGTTGGGGTAAATAAATTCTTAGTTTTTTAAAAAATACTGTGGTTCACATCAGGTTCATCAAAATGTAGAAAGGGTGATTTGCTACTCATGAGTCTCTTTATTCTCAAGAGATTCCCAAGGAGTGAATTTCCCTAACTACCTCAAGGAATGAACCGAGAGTTCCAGAATCCAAAGGAGTAAATCAAAAAAAAATTCTAGACAAACTGATGAGCTCTCGGCCAAAGGACATTAGCATGGAATAAGAATGATAGTGCGGCACGTTGGAGTCCTAGAGGTGTGTTGGCATCTCATGCAGACTAGAGAATGAGAACATCATAGAAAATAACAAAATGACCTCTAATAATATGATAAAACTAAAATAAAGTAGAAATGATAAAGCAAGAGAAGGAAAGATAAAAAATAATAATAGCAACCCAAGTAATGAAGTCTCCAGCACATAAATATCTTCAATACTTGCATGCCTAAGATCTGGATAAAGTTTTGGGGTTGTATAGGGGTTTTCCTTAGTCAAACCCCCATTTTGGTGTTCCCACCTCCATGAACAGCTAGATAGATAGAGAGAAATGAACAAAGGAGTGATAAAAGAAATCCTCACTTGAGGAGGAGAACCTGTATCAAAAAATGGAGATGCAATAGATAGAGTTGCAAGGCTTAAGGAGGCCAAAGAGAGCAAGGACAAAAGAGAGGGTTGTGAGAGCCAAGGGAACTGCAAAGAAAGCTTGAGAATGTTGTTGTAGCAAGTTGTAAAGAGCTATACAAGTAATGTAGCAAGAGAAAGATGGGATAATATCCAAGATAGAAGCCAAGAAGGAGAAGAGGAAGGCCAAATGGGTTGAAAAGATAACTTCTAAAGAGGGAAAAGAAGCTTCCCGAGCAATTTCAAGGCATCCCGAGTTGTTACCACTGACAAAACTCACTGACAAGTGGAAAACATGCTCAGAAACCGTCGTTTGAATGTTGAAATATCGCAAGATGCTAATGTGGCAAATAAATGTTTGTGTGGCGTGCTAGTGTCCAGACACATCACGCTACAAAATGACGAGAATGGGAAAAGTACAAGGTTTGATGCAAAGCTGATGCACAAAGGTAACTGCTGAAAAGGGGTCCTAAGCATTCTAAGAGGGGAAAAGGCTGATGCAAGGGCTAAAATGAGCCTACACAAATGCTAGAGGAGTGGACAATAAAGCAGATGCAAGAATGTATGCGAAAGTGTGTTGACCATGTAGCATGTCAAGTAATATTCCTATCTATCATAGGATACTCACTGACATTCATCAATAAAAAATGTTAATACAAACAACTAAATATTAATATGTTTCAAATAATATTTGCATAATATTCTTATTCCCAAATATCTAATATATTATTAATTCCAATTAATTCCATAGTACAACTAAAATCATATTAATTTTCTTTAGAAAAGCTAAAAATAATGCATAAGACATTTCTTGGCTAAAGCACAATTTATCATATTTACAATTTAAGTATACTAAATATTCCACAAACATGACAATATACATTTTAAAATAAATTTAAATGCAATGAGATAAGGTACAAATAGACATACCCAAATGGTCCACTAAATTATCATTGGTTATAATCCAACTTTCACAAGGATTTACAAGAATCATCTTACATCTTGAATCAAGTGACGTGGAGGTTTAAAGCATATGGTTTTACCCAAAACAATCATCCCTAATTAACCATCATTAGGGAAACATGTATCTACAAATTTAGGTGAAACAATAGACATATGTACACCATATAAGTACAATTTAGGTACAACATAAAACACCCAACATGATCTAATTCATAGCATGAAACAAACTATCACATTTAATTACATATTGTCTAAGATTACCATGATCCAAACATCAAAATATAAAAATAAAAAATGTTAAATTAGATACAATAATCAACATATATAACATATACAATAAAATAGTCAAACTAAATCACTGTAATAATCCCAACATTTAAAATCATGACATAAACATCTCATAAAACAGATTCAAACAATAAAATATATCAATAACAATACAAAACATCACTAATAAATATGAGAACCTAACCGAAACAAAAAAACTAACATACAAGGCACAAATACCTAGAGAATTACAATCCTACTTAACATACTCAATGGACTACAATTTTACGACGTGTTTCTATTCATTTATTTTTTCTTCGTGCTCAACCTTGAGAAAAGTCGACGAGATTGAGTGGGCAGAAATGTCCCTATCGCAGTAAATTGGAGCATCTGCATTTGTCAGGTCTTTTACATTTCTGCTCTTCTGCGAAAGCATTTCGACGACCCGACTCATGGAGGGTCTCAAACCCTGGTCTTGCTGAAGACAAAGCAAGGCTGTTCTCACAACAGTTTCCACCTCTTCCGTGTCAATGATTCCATTCAACTTGGCATCCACAACTTCCTTTGCAAGCTTTCCCTCTTCCATCTTCTTAGAAACCCATTGCACCAAATTGCCGGATTGATTCGATGCATTTCTGCCAATTGCGATCTCGGCCAATAGTACAATCCCAAAGCTATACACATCCGCCTTTGCCGTGATCGGAAGCCTAAGCACCCATTCAGGAGCCACGTATCCCCGAGTTCCACGAACAGTAGAGAAAGAGAAGGTTCGGTCTCTGTCCACCAGTTCTGATAATCCAAAGTCAGATACCTTGGGACTAAAGTTCTTGTCTAAAAGTATATTCTGAGGTTTCACATCGCAATGAAGAATCCACTCCAAGCATTCTTCGTGAAGGTAAGCCAATCCCTTTGCTCTGCCCACTGCAATCGAAAACCTTTCCTTCCAACCTAAGGATTCACTTTCTGTAAACAGATACTTGTCCAGCGATCCATTCTCAACAAACTCATAAACAAGCAATCTGTGATGCCCCTCTGCACAGAAGACAAACATGCGAACCAAATTCATGTGATGTACTCTGCCAATCATGCTTACCTCTGCCCAGAATTGCTCCTCACTCTGAGGTATTCCTTCCAATTGCTTCACCGCTACGACCTTCTCATCAGCCAAAACCCCTTTGTAGACGCTTCCAAAACCTCCCTCTCCCAGCTTTATCGTGAAGTTATCCGTGGCTTTCTTCGGCTCTGCAAAGCTGAACTTCTTGAATCCTATTGGGATGGCGGAATACCCTTGGCGATCAAGATCAAAGCTATTGTCATTCTCTCTGAACATGTAAAACCAGCCTAATGTGATGCATACAATTTCTACCACTCCAAACGCAACAGCGAACCCCAAGGGATACTTGATAACACTGCTCTTCTTGGATGTCTTGTAATTGGCACTATCAGAAATAAGTATCACAGAATTGCTGCAGTTCGGTTGGATCTCGCTAGTAATTGTTGAATTTACAAGCGAGGAATCGTTGATGGAAACCTTAATATACATGTCGTTGGGTACGGCAGGAGATCGATATCCATTGAGAAGTTGGCCTTTGGGAAAGCATCTTCCTTGGCCATCAAAAATGTAGCTGAAACCTGCACATTGACTATCATTCATGCACGACCTCTTACATTCTTCAAATGTCACCCCCGTCGCGTATTCCAGATCGTTGCCATAGAAATCTGTGTGAGAGAGATAAATGAGATTTGCAGCGGTGGTTGTGGAGTGCACAAGCTCCACATTTCGCTCGCATCCTTTGAACTTATCAGCCGGATCCTTGATGTGGAAACCTGGGGGACAAGTACAAGTGGCCTCAGGATTGTAAATACACAATCCATTGATTCCACAGAGGCCATGAACTGAACATTCACTTGGGAGTGCTATCCAAGAGGTGCTTCAGATTCCTCTATCCTCCTGCAAGGTATATAATCTCAGATTTCCATCGGAATCCAAGGTCAATCTTCTTTTAAGGTTTCGGTCATAATCCCTGGCGGTGAAACCAAAGTGATCGCTTGACTGGAAGCCACCAAACGAGTCGAGAACTGCAAAACGGCTGACGTTGTATGACGATCTTCCGTTCTCAAAAATGACAAGGTAAGGGGTGGGCCAGTAGTTGGAGGCTGCATACGAAGTTTGGTACCTTAACCGAAGGATGTTGTCGTAGTCAAAATAGAGGCGATAGTATCCTGAGGTAATGGAACCTGTGCGCAAGCTTGATACTAACTGAGCATTCCCTCTGAGTGGCTGATTGGGAAGAAGAGTGTCTGTTGGATACTCAAAACTTTCCCAAACCCTCTGTCCAGAAGAATTCAGCAGAACAAGATTTCCTGTTTCCAGGAGAAGAGCCTCTTTTACATCCAATTTGTTGCTTTCCCCCGTGTGGGTTTCCCATACAGTGCTTCCATTTGCATCAGACAGAAGCAGGTTTCCGTCAGTTTCCAAATGAAGACGGGAATCCCTTCCGTTCACTGGCTGGTCTCGATTTGCCGCCCAAACCACTGTTAAATTCTCCGTATGCGTGTACCATACAGCGAACACATATGCATTGATGCCCACTTCATAAAACCCGGCAGAGAATGTCTGATTGAGAGAAACCAAACAATATCTATTTGGAGTAAGAGAATCTCCGAGGCTTAGTTTACTAATATATTTTTGCCCACCTTTTTATCTGCAGAAGCTTGTGAAGCGCACAGAAAGAGGCATCCCAATACAATCGCAATTAGCAGACACCAAACTTCTTGCTTTCCTTCCATTACGGTCGTGTTGTACAACGTAGGGTAGTCGATTCATATAACAGAGGAAGCACATAAGATGAAGTCCAATTTTCTAAATTTCATCCCTCATGTGAATCCGGCTCGATTGGGTTGAATCGTGATGGGACGGTCTACGAATTAATCAACCCAATCGAGCCGGATGCACATGAAGGATGAAATTTGTGTTTTATGAGCGACATTTTGGGCAAGAAAACATGAGAACAAATCATTTTAGCACGACTTTGAATTTATTGAATTCAACAAAGATATTAAGCTTTATAAGGCTGAAGATTACGAAGGTACACCAACGTGGGAAATGCCTCTAGTAAGAACAGACATTTTAGTGTTAAAAGAAAGTAAATTTATAATGTTGAAATAATTTTGTAAAAAGTGTTTGTTTGTGTGTAATAATGGTTTTTTTTAATGAATAATTATGGATACGAATAAAAATACATAATATTACATTTCTCAAAAGTTAAATTATTGAGAAAATATGGATTTAGAACATTTAATATTATATGAAATAAATTTTATGTTGGATTGTAAAAGATAATGTATTGTGCTTCTAATTACTTTTACACAAATTATAAACAATGTAAAATATTGTAAATTTTCAAACATATATATTTTTTAATTTTATTTCACATGTTAGTGGGGCATATCATTACAAAGAAGGTATTTTGTTTGATCCATGGAAAGTTGTGGTGATAATAGAGTTAGAGGAGCACAATGCAAAAGGAGATAGATGAAATTTCACAGAACACAAACTATTTCCACAAGTTTATTATGAACTATGCATATATCCCAACACTAGTAAAGAAGTGTTAAAAGAAGATAGATATATTTTATTATAAAGAAGAAAAAGGGGTTAGTTTCAATACTCAAGGATAAATTGGTGATTGCACCAATTCTTGTGTTTTAAGAATAAAAGAGTAAGTGCAAGAAGTTGGGTCCACCTTTTGGTCAAAAATTGAAAATACCTTTTTTTTAAAAATCAAAGTTTGTCATACTTGAAGTAAAAAATTTGAAGCATTTACTTATAAAATCTTATGAATGTAGAGTGATATGAAATGTAAGATTTTGAATCTAGTTTTAAAATATATAATTTATTCTAATATCAAGATGATACAAGTTAATTTTTTATAGGATGTACAAAAATGAGTTTTTAAAAGTCACTTTTTTAATGCCATAACATGCATATGTACTTCAAACATAATCTATAATTAAAAAATAATTATAATTAAAAAATTACATATTTTTAAAATACACATCATTATCTATAATCAATTTTAATTTCCTCAAAAAAAAATTTGTCGGTCATATTGCTAAAGTTAATTTTTCTCTTATTGCTTTCATGGCATTGTAATTGTAGGTCCAAAACTAAGGGTTGAGTTTCCAAGCCTAAAATAAAGCAAAATCCATGGTTTCTAAATTTTTAGTTTTATGAAACATGTAGTCATTCTAAAAATGAGTGGGAATATGATGTAATTAGAAATGGGTACCCACTTTTAGATGGGTAGCTATTTTAAAATGAAACATGCACACAATCTAAAATGTACCTATTCCATATAGGAATAAATTTAAGTTCTAAGTTTGATCCTAAATAGGTACCATTTTTGTAAAACAGATACCCATTCCTATCAAGATTTTTTTCAAGCCTAACACTTCCACTAAAAGTGAACCCAACTTCTGGAGCTTAATCACAAACCATTTCACTTACTTATAGATGCATGAGGGATGATAATTAATGTCATATTGGCATAGTTGGATAGATGGAGAAAAATGCAATTTAGATTAGTTGACTATAATAGAGGGAGAAGATAAGAGATTAGAAAAAGTCAAATTTTCTAAATATATCTAGATTTTTTAGTCAAGATTTTCACCTAGGAGAAGTGTAATCCTCAAAGAAGTTCACAAATCACATAATCAAGTTTATAGTGCTTAGTACAATGGAAATTTAAGTTAACTCTAACTAACTAAACTAAATTTAGGTATCAAAAATATATTGAGCATGGAAATGGAAAACAAGAAAAATAAAGAATAGAGAAAGAAAAGAATAAACGTTAAGTATAAAATAAAAAAGTTGGAGTTGACAAAATTTTATTGAATATGCTAGAACACTTGAATTATAATCTATGAGTTGCATTTTAGTATTTTTTCTACACCATTAATAGGACCTAAAATATCTACACAAGAGGATAAAAAATACATAGACAATAGTACACATGAATTGTAATATGATTTTAATTCAAATTATTTAAGTGAAATGATGAAACTATAGGAAGAATAAGAGAATACAAATTTATGTTGTGATATGAATCACAAATGCACCTATAGATAGGAAAAAAGTTGATGGATCAAGCCCATAATTTAGTCTTTTGACCCCCATGGGAGGTTATATGGAAATATTGTAGGAATGTGTTTGATCCTTTTATTGGTGCATATAGGACTAAGTGAACAATATAAATGATAAATTAAAAAAAATAAGAGTTTCTACCATTATCCGTGTGTGCACGGATAAGAGTTAGTAGATGGAGGATTCAAAAATTCCCTAGAAGTACTATAATATAGAAATGATAAAAAAAGAATAAAAGAAGGATGAATCATCCCAAGAGAGTGGAGTTCAATGATTCATAAAAGTCTTCACACTAACAATGTAAGATATTCACAAAATTAAGTATTTTCTATAAAATATTCAAATGTTAAAGATTGTTGGAAGGATGATTTGTCAAAACTAGGTTTTGAAGCATGAAGATGCAAAATAAATCCCAATCATCTAACATTATTTTTTTTAGGTTAAAGAAAGGGCTATTTTAAAATCAAAGGGTCAAGTGAATGGTGGTTAAAAACAAATGTAGTTCAGAAAGACACAAGTTTTATCCATGAAACAAATCTCACATGATCTTGAGTCATTAGCATACCCATATAGGCATCCACATTACTACATTAATGTATACTAAAATATCAATGCAAAACACTAAAAAATGGTTGAATTTAACATAATAGACATTAAAATAAATAACAAGTATGTATAAAAATAGAACAACATAAAACTAACACCTATGCCTAGATAGAATTTTCATCCAAGATTGTAACAACAAAAAAATTGTGCTTTCAAAAAAATATTTTAACACAATGAGCCTAATTCACATTATCAAAGTGATTGATAAAAGAGTTGATTAAAATGTACAATATGACCTTGCATATATAGGAAAGGATGAGGAAATCCACCTATCATGTGGATTGACAAGTGCCCCATGACGTGGCATAAATAAGTAGACAAGTGTCCTATAGGTGAGAACCTTTGGATCACTTGGAATGTGCAAACCAACAACCTATTTGACCAACTTATCAACCTTGGTGACAAGTGTTGAATGACTACAAAGTGACCTTTGAGGTGAGATGGAAATTTTTCCAAACTCAAAGGGTATTCACATGATGTTTATGAAACAACTAGTAACCTCTAGAGTCCTAAAAGGATGTGCATTTAGTTCGACAAGATGTTGTCTAACCTCATCAACCTAAGTACACTTAGGCTATAGTGAATAGATAATTTATTCACTCTAACACCCCTTGAAGTGATACTTTGGGAGATCAAAAAGTGCAATAGATAAAAATGGGTCCCATCTATGAGGCCTGGTGAGATACCCATGTACGATGCAATCTCTCATAAATGGAGAAAGATGCAAAACCCAATGGGAAAAAATATCCTCCAAAAGAGAGATAAGATGTCCCATGAAAAGGAACATGATGATGAATAACTTTTGAAGCATGTTGAAGTTGTAAACTCTATCGAAGATGAAATGGTGCATATTGGAATCAACGAATCCCCAAGAAATGTATCTATCAAGAGAAGAGATACAAAACACTGCATGAGTGAACATATGAACACTACTCAACCATGAATATAAAAAGGTAATTATACTCTATGAAGTTGAAAATACAAATAGTACTATGTTTTGGAGTACTAGAATCTCATAAAATATGATCCACTAAAATAATCTCCCATTCAAGAGATAAAGATAGAAGGTCCCTCGACTGATCCATTGAAAAAAGTTGCTTAATTGAAAGAATCATTAGCATAACATTGTCATAATAACCTCTTAATGCTAAGAGATATAAGGAAGCTAACTAAAAGTAGGCACAGAAGTGTGCAAGTAATTTAGAGCCAAATTTAGGTCCAAAAGATATACAATAAATTGAAAAGGAGTGTGCATTAAGGCACAAATTCGTGAGGCAAGAATCACAAGGATCCATTGTTGTGATGGAAAATCATGGCAATACATGCATTTCGTGAGAATCACAAGGAATCATTGCTGTGATGGCTAATCAAGGTACTACACAAGCACCCACTACACTTTATAATTTAGTTAATGTATAAAAATTCCCCCTAAGGAACACATTTAGTTTTTGTGGCACTTTATGTGAGTGTGTTTATAAAATTATTTTATGTTTTGATTTCTTAAAATTTTATGTCATTTATGTCATTAGGTAGATAATGAAAACATTAATTAAGTACGCCTTTCAAACCTTAATAAAATACAAAAAAATAAATGTAAACCCCACTAACGACTATTCACACTTGAAATTTCGATCTTCCATTTGCAAGTTATGCAAAAATGAAAAAATAAAAAGAGGCACCCTTTTCCAATTATAAAAAAAATAAAAAAGCAACCCCTTCAGTGCAAATTTTGACAACTAAGATATAATGATAATTTTACATTAAATGTTACATAAAAAATTCTAGGTATTACATGAATGATTCAAGAGCATTATGGGAGTCTTTGATAAATGCAATTTTTTGCAAGGAGTAATATGGACCAAGTTTGTAGTAGAAGAGGTTGCTTGTGTGAGTTGGCTAAGTTGAGTGGGAGATGTGGCATTGTAGACTCCTAACATGAGTGTCTCCATCCTGTGTGGGTATGTAGATGATTCCCAAATGGAGAAGTCTTGTGGTTTGACTTGGCCTTTAATCAAGAGACATGAATGCCTTAAGAGACTAAGGCATGAGAGAATCAACAATAATGAAAGGAGGCTGAGTTGTGTTGGAGATTAAGAGAAATGGTTTCTTAGGGTGCTTGGTGACTGGTTCAAATCCAACACATTATGAAATATAAACACCAAATACTCATATATTTATAACCACCTCCACAGGTGCCAATTAGAGAGAAAGATGATTTTTGTAGATAACTTCAATGTTTTGTGCAAACCTTACCTCCACGCTACTAGAGAACTCCACGTCTTATTGGAGAAGACCGTTGCAAATTCCAAATAGGTGTGTGAGGATATCTACTAGGCGTGAGGAACTATTGGATGAAGATGTTGGTAGTCATTTGAATGGTGCTTCCATTCATGCAACTATTTGAAAGAATTTATTGCATTAAATGACTCTTGAGTTGGTCAATGCAATTGGAGGAGAAATGGAACTTGTGCATGTTGAGCTACTTTTATTGCCAAAAAATAAGATTAATGACACTTGAAATTTTTTTATGGATGAGCATATGATCTTACACATAGATAAATTAAACACCATCTACTCATTTGTCCTTCGTCCTTCACCCATGATGAACTCCAAATAATTTTATGCCACAAACTATCTGCCAATAGGTCGAATAGGCCAAAGATAATACTACAAAACCACAATAATATCCTACAAAGAGATCTAGAGATTACAATTTTTCTACCAAAATGTTAGATTGGTGGCCCTTTGTTAATTTTTTTTTTCAATTTTTTACAAATAAATCAATAAACAACAAATTGCATGCAGAAAAAGATTATTTCATCTTGCAAATTAAATAGCATGGAACTCTAAACTAGTCTTGATGCAAGCTTTTGTGAAGGGTTTGGCTACGTGGCTCTTATACCATGTTAGGATTTCCATCCAAGCTCATAACAACAAAAACCTTGTGCTTCCACAAAAACACTTGCACACAATGAGCCTAATTCACATTATCAAAGAGATTGATAAAAGAGTTGATTAGAATCCACAATATGACCTTGCATATATAAGCAAGGAAGAGGCAATCCACCTATTACGTGGATTGACAAGTGCCCCATTATGTGGTAGAAATAAATAGACAAGCGTCCTATACGTGTCAACCTTTGGATCACTTGGAATGTGCAAACCAACAATCTATTAGACCAAGTCATCAACCATGGTGACAAGTGTTGAATAACTACAAAAGTGACCTTTGAGGTGAGATGGAAAATGTTCCAACCTCAAAAGGTATGCACATGAGTTTTACCAAACAACTAGGTAGCCTCTAAAGGCTTAAAAGATTGCATATTCTATTAGACAAGTCGCCTAACCTCATCAACCTAAGTACACATAAGCTATAGTGAATAGATAAACTATTTACTCTAACACGTCTACGCTCCATGCATTTTAGTCTAGGATTGGTTCAATGTTTTTATGCCATTATCTTAAGAAGAAATTATTTCCTAGTCTTTTCATTATATAATCTCTAACTTTTGATAACCTATTGTGTCACTTTTATATTTAAAATAATAGTCACTTCATGTAATAGATTTGAATTTTTGGCTTCATCAAGAATTAAGATTAATAACTTTTTGAATTCATAAGTTCAAAAGACATATAAATAGTATAGTGATTGCTGCATTGTTTTATTGATCTATAGAAGTTCACTAAAAGAAGCCATGTGATGCAATTTGCTAAGATTTAGTAATATATCAATGATAAGATTTAGTAATATATCAATAACATTAGAACATCAAAACATCATTCAAAAGAGTCATACATTCATGTATAGATTTTGAAAAAGTAGAAATAGTTTTAATATGTAAAAGACTCTTCTAAAAAGAAATTAATTAAAATTAATTTCATAAGAATAACAAATTAAAAAAATTGAAAATAACTATTTATTTTAAAAATATCTAAATTGAATATTTAAATAATAAAATGTTAATATATATAACATTAAGACAAAGAAACAACATAATATCTATTGAAAAACGAAACAAGTATTATCAATATATAAAAGTGATGTCATTATTAGCCGATATAGGGCTACCAACATTTAAATGTGGCATAATGGAAATGAATTTGCAAGTGTCAGAAACAGGCTTAAGCAAAAGCCCAATGTGGAGAGTTCTAATTCGCAAAAGTCAAAGAAAGAACTGCGGAGAAAAGTTTTAGAGATTAGAGCCTCAATTCACACGAAGGTTGGGAATACGAAAGTCTACAAACTCGACGACGAAAATGAGAACGATCACATGCGTTGAATGCAGTGATGTCAGTCCTCTATACAAAGATAGTAAATCATTCATAATGTGAAAATGCCATGCAATTTACGTGCACGCAAATGGAACTGTTTAGGCCAATAGAAAATATGGCAGGACTAATACGCATCTATAATCTTTCTAGTCATTGGTTCACACATGTAAGGAAGAAGATCTGATCAAGATATTATTGCAAACAGTAGATTGTTTCAGTCTTGTTTACACTTGATCTAAGACTTCATTCATAACAACTATCATTTTTGAATATTTTACTGAGAATTACATAATTGTTATCGACGGCCCCTCATATAGAATTCATGCCCTTGACAAACACGCGAGGAATGGCAATCCTCCTATGACAGATATTCAAATTCTACTAAACCACTTTGGAAGCATGCTCTGCTTGTAGAATTGCTTCTAAATTGTATTTATTAAGACTTTTCTCCGCGTCATTTAACTTCTCTTTTCTTTGTGGGTTAACAGTATTCTTCTCTTCCATTCCGATCTTGGTTAAGCAGTGAGAATCAGAGAACTACACAATACAAGGAAAATAGGTTATGTTGAGAGCAACGTCGCTTCCATTCCCATTTTTTTGGATGAGATTTTCTCTTATATTCGTCAAATTTGGCATCTGGCAAATTCATTGCCAGCAATTCATCAAGGAAAATTCACCATCAGCAATTCACCGTCATGAAAAATTCACCGACTGAAAATTCACCGCTAACAATTCACCAATATTTTAAAATATATATTAAAAAATATTGATGAATTGTCAGCGGCAATGAATTGCTAGTGATGAATTTTCCTAGTGCCGTCAAATCTAGATATATCAAAACATCAATGAAAAGGTGTTTGTGGCATAGAATTATAAAAATTGTAAAGGAAAAGTTCTTCAAACTTGTTCTCTTTAGTGTAAGATGATCTCATTTGAATAATTTAGTGGGCATCTTTTATGTCTTCCAATTCTTATTGGAAATAGATATTAGGAGGTAAATGTTTGTTAGACATGTGATAAAAGCTATCAACAAGAGGATTGGTATACTTATGAGTCTTTGTATGGTAGTTATTATAGGTGGGTTCGCCTACATCTATCCTTTTGCTTTTCTATACCATTCTACTATTGTCATGATTTGTATGATCTATCTGAGTTTCATGGTGTTCATCATTTTTTTTATTGCTTAATGAAGAAGGTTATTCTACTCTAAGTTTTTCAAGGTCAAAATCATGGAGAAACCTAGATCCTTTGAAATATTCTATAAGTATTTGATTTCAACTACATAAGAAGACGATGCAAACCAGATTTGATTAGAAAATTTTATTTAAATCATAATCATTTGAGACCATCTTCATCACTCTCATGATCACATGGTGGAATACAAGATTAATATTGGATGTTCAATTTATAATATTAAATTCCTTATGAAAATTGGATTTATTTAGATTTATTTTAATTATTGAATATTTTCTAAATAAAATATTTATTTGAATTAGTTAAATAATAAATATTTTTTAATATTTATTTTTTATAAAGTGGATTAATTCAATTAAGATAAATTATTTTAATGAATGGATTGGTAATGTTATTGTTAGGTTTTGGGACGTAAGTAGTAGTATAGAGATGAGCATATGTGGGATTTCAATACCTACCATTTTATAGCTTTTATTTTTCTTTTGTATTAATTTTTTTGAGGTATAAGAAGAGAGTGGAAAGTTATGATGTATAATAAAAAAAATGTAACAAAAAGGTTCAAGTGATAGTTGACACTATTAAATTTTGTATGTAGAATTAAGTAAAGATGAGATAAAAAGATGATAAGAAAAATAGTTATAAAATTGATGGTTTTTTAGAGAACAAGTGAAAGAAACATAATAATAATAATAATTGATATGTAATATGATTTGATGAAAATAAAAATAGTTAATAATAAACTTATAAAATAATCAAATGTAATTCAAAATAAATTAAAAATAGATAAAAAAAATTAAAAAATGATTATTATAAAAAATAAGTTAAAATAACTAAAAGAAAACCCAAAGAAATTATAGCAAAATTTGACATGTTACAATATATATACATTATGTTAAAAAAAAAAACATAATATTTAAATTACAATAAGATTTTGATCTATTATAGAAAGAGGAGAAGTGAAAATTAGATTGCAGATAAGACCTTAAAAGGATGGGGAGGGGGAAAAAAAAGGAAGAATAAAATAATTAAAAATTGAATTCTAAATTGATCAAAAATACAAATAAAACAAAGGGAAGAAAATGAAAAAAAAAAGAGAATGTATAATATGATAAATGAAAGATTGCAAAATTGAGCCTAGAAAGAAAATACCAAAAATAAAATAAGAAAAATGTAAAGCAAAAATTACAAAAGGAAAGAAACCCAAAATAAAAGAAAATAACCTCTCACTCTATTTATATTTGAAGCAGCAAAATTTACCGACATATAAAGGTCATGTCATTATTACAGGAGATTGGGTTAGCAACATTTAAATGTGCATTAATGGAAATGAATTTGCAAGTGTGAAAAGCCCAATGTTGAGAATTCTAACTTATAAAAGTCAGAGAGAGAATTATTTCAAGGAAAATTGTACATAGTAGGGACACGTGTATTTATTAAACTTTTACATCAAGTTGAAGAATACGAAAGCCTACAAACTCTAGTGGAATTTTACTTGATCAAGAAAACGAAAAAAGGCAGAAGTAGTGAATGCAATCATGCCCAGTCTTATATACAGAGATAGTAAATTATTCCTTTCCAGACTAAAACGGTTGTTCGATCTGGTTATTCTTTCGAAAATAGAAATGTTTATGCCAATAGAAAATATGGAGACACTAATACGCATCTAATGGATAATGAAATGATTAGGATCGATGAAAAATGATTAGATTAATAAACTTATATGATGATGGATGATAGTTGATATGGTGCATTATGATGGATGATAGTTGATATGCAAGAGCAGGAAAAGTGGAAGATGAAAGATAGAAGGAAAAATAGGGATGAAGGGAAGCAAGTGCACATGGAATCAATAATTAGGTGAGAATTATGGAATAGGTGGGATATGTGGTTGGCAGATGATATAAAATAAATATGTAGGGATGAAGGGATGAGGGATTGTGAATACAATAATTAAATTGATGAGAATTGTGAGAAGGTCTATAAGATAATAAAAGTTACCAAAAAGGTATACTTGCTTAGAAAAACAATTTAATTTTCTTCTAACTTCTACTAATGATGAATCAAATTATATAGGAGAAGAAATCTTAAATAAAATCAATGAAAGAGGAGATGGATGAGCTACAAAAGACAAGACATGGGACTTGGTTGATTCAGTTGAATGTAAGGAGTCAATTGGTTGCAAGTGGGTGCACAAGAAGAAATTTAGAGTAGAAAAAACATTAGAAAGGTATAAGGATAGATGGTGCAATGGATTATTGTAGGTATAGTGAATATATTTTAGTGACATATTTTCTCTTGTATCTATGTTGAATTTGATTAGGGTGTCGTCTATAGCTACACCTTTTTACTTTTAAGTGGAAAAAAATAATTTTGACATGACATTATCATATGGAGATTTAAATGAGTAAATCCATATTGATTGAAACCTAAATAATTTTAGATAAGGGGTATAGAATATTGGGTTTGTAAATTAAAAGGGTATTTATATGAATTAAAGTAATCACCATGTATGTTGTATCAAAAATTTGATGCATATGCATTAGAATTGAGTTCTCCAAGGAATCGAGTTGAGTTAATCATAGTTTTACATGATGATTAGGAATAATTAATTGTTCATTAGAGAACTCAAAGTTTAGCTACATTCTAGAAACTTTAGAGCCATATATCTTTACTATTAACACAAACATTGACATGATGACACATGGGAAAATAAATCTGTAGAACCCCTCCATGACTCTATTTGTTATGCTAGTTTGGTTGGTCAATATCATCGGTATTGTTTAGTATGTTGTTGATTTGATTTAAATTTGGGTTGATTAATTATTGCATTAGAATATATGCTTAATTTTTAATTATAGATTAAATAAAATATTATTAATGTCTTTATTTGATTTAAACAAATTAAAATCATGAATTAATAAAGAAATATTAAAATAAATACACATCAAATTATTGTATTATGCAAATAGAAATAAATGAAAGTTTAAATTAAGAAATTAAATATTTTAAAATTTGATTTAATTGTGTGCAATTGATAAGATGTGGTTAAAATTATAAAATAATAATAAATTGTGGTAGTTAATGGTAGTGGGAAAATAAAAGAATAAAAAATATGGAATGCATAAATTAACAGGCATTAAAGAATGGTAAATAAATTGGTTAGTTGGCTCAAAGAAAGGGGCTTTTTGTTATTTTTGGTTGGAAAACTAATCTTGTTTTTGCTTGTCGTGAATGCTTTCTAGGTCTGGGAAGCTCTACTTCTAGGTTGTGGGGCTTTTTGAATTGGTCGTTGCAATGTTTGTGAGATTCTAGAAGTATGTTGTAGTTGCAAGCTAGGAGAGGTGACTCTATAGCAAAACTTTCCTCTGGCAAGTGGGAGAAACCAGCTTCCACTATTTTTCCCAATTTAAATTATGTTAAGAGAAAAAGAATATTGATGGTTGAGCTGTTTGAAACAAACACTTCTTTGTTTACTTAAAGTCTGAATTTGATTAATGAGGAATCACATCTTCTGAAGATTTTGTCTGGTCTTTGTCTAAATGCCACCTGATCTTACTCTGTAACCATTGCATTTCTTGAGATAGAGACTGCTTTCTTCTTGTTACTGGATTATTTCTCGAGATTATCTGTGATTTCTTCATTATTTTCCCTTTTTGGTATTTGCCAATAATCTAAAACCTAGTGCACTATCCCAGTTGTTGTCTTCTCTAGTTCTTCCGCAATCTCCTAATTTGTTTGTATTATCTGGGTGCATTACCCACTCTGTAATTTTGGAAAGAAATGTTCTCCATCAGCTGCATAATTACCATCCACTTGACATAGACTACGGACTAAGTAATTTTCGGTTTCCTTTATACATATATCCAATGTAGTTGTCTTCACTTCATCACTCCATTCAGTAAATTTCTTCTATGTCTTGCCATCTGAACTGGGAAGTGGGAATTTTATTCCCTTCATGTACGTCCCTTATTTGTGTCCTACCTTGAACGATTATCATTTATTCAAATTTTGTTTAGTTTTCTATATATTGAGTAGGGATGGTTGGTGATTCCTTCTTGTGATTAATATTCTGTATAGAAGTTTCAATTTTATGTCAATGTATCCATGCTTTGTATGGTGATTATATTCAATGCTCCATCTATGGTTGGCATCGATACTTGGGATGCTTGCTTTAATTTCTTAAGCTTTCGAAATCCTTTCTTAGCCCAAGCCAATGTGCATTACTCATCTTGAGCCGTTGCCGCTTGCAGAGTCTGGGAGATTATTTATGCATATAATTTTTGGTGCTATCTATGGCATCTTCATATTATGATTTGTGACTTCTTTTTTATTTGGTTTCTTTTAATTTCGTGTGAGGCATATTCTTGGTTATGTCTAGTGCATATTATTTCCCTGTGATCTATGCTTATTTAAGGGTTGTAGGTGTGCCCCTTGTCTTGCATTTTGTATCCCATGTTGTAAGCATCAACTTAATATAGATGGCTATACTTAGTAAAAGTTTTTGCTATTCTATTTGTAGAGAATATGCATTATACTAGTGATCAATAAATATGTGAGATGCCTTGAGTTCATTATAATTGATATTTCAATATGTTGTTTTAATATGTAACTAATTTTTATGCTTTATATATATATGAAATTCGATAAATTGGTAGTTGGTTTCATGTGAATGGATAGGGTCTTGGCATTTGAGCATATATATATATATATATATATATATATATATATATATATATATATATATATACATATACAGATACATATACATATATGTGTGTGTGTCTATATGTATATGTTTAAACATGTTTGTAAATTGTTCATTATAATACAAATCAGTGTAATCAAACAAAATTATGTTTATGTTATATTCAAATACATGTATGAATAGATATGTATACACACACACACACATATATATATATATATATTAAAATACATACATACATATATATATAAATATATATATATATATATATATATATATATATATACATGAATGAGTATCATAGTAATAGATATGAATAAGCGGAGTGATGAATTACTCTTGTTAAGATTGAATTAGATTATCTCTAGTTAGTAAATAGATGTCATCTTCTTTTATTTAAACTATTTAGTTGAAGTACAAGACGTTGAAAATAATTGTGATTGTTATCATGGTTGTAATGTATGGTGGTTTGACTAAGTGATTAAGTATTAAGTGTTTGGTTTAATTGATCAAGTTGTTGAGTTAAATAAAAGTTGAAGAGATGGTTTACTAGTGAAATGGTTATTCTTAAAAATAAATGAATGTAGTGATTAATGCCTTATATAAGAAAAACTCTTTAGGATTGTTATGTTGTGAATAGTTGTATTAGACAATGTGGATGATTAATGGATTAAGTGATGTTAATTATGGAGTTGTCCATGATGGATTGTCTATTGTGTTAGTTTGCTTAAAATAAAAGAAATAGACTATTAACTAATGGTTGTTGTTTTTGTTAAAGTTTTTTATTAGGTAAATTGTAGGTTTGTTACATAATTAGTGGTTGGGTATCATGTGAGGAGAAAATTGAGGTCTCCTTTGCATGCCCTATTGGTTGGTTCTACTATTGATTATTGTGAGTTCATTTTTGGGTTATTGTTTAATCAAGCAAGATATTCGGCATCAAATGATTATTGCAAGGCTTCCAGAGGTTGGGGAAAGAGTTTTATCTAATGATAGGTTTTTTGTGTAGGTTCTCTGTGACCACTTGATTTTATACTTGGTTTTTTATTATGTGGGGTCTAGCCTTGCAGTGTTGTATTGTTATCTGAGGTGGCTTTGTGTGAGTTGGTGCATTCCTCACTTTATGTGATAATGCATTTTTATGTGTTGTGCAAGTTGGCTTACCCAATTAATGGAATATTGAGTCTCTTGTTGCTATTAGGGGGAGTGGCTCTCAATGGGGGTTTGGTGCACAAAGTGACAGGTCTAGGGTAATTCATTGAGACTTTAATCAAGTGATAATCTAAAATGAATTAGTGGGTTGGGTAGTTCACATTAATCAAGATAACGCCTCACTTATGGCTAAAATGCTTGTTTAGGCTTGAGATGAGTGGGAAGGCCTGGAATAGCAAGATCAACTCCCTAGTTTGACTGGAAGGTATGTTGATCCCGCATAGTTTACATATGAGGGTCCAACAGCCAATAGAGTTGGGTACCTAGGTAATGCAGGATGGGGGTCTGGTAACCTAGGAAGGTTATGTCAGGGTAACCCATAGCAAACTATGTGATGACACTCCTCCCTATAGCAACCTTTTATGCCTTGTTTATTTTCCCTTTGTTTTTCTTGTACCTCTTGAAGCAGTTGTTTCTTTATGCAATGTTTATTAGTTACTTTTGTATGTTGGATTCAAGTTAACCCTTTTATGTTGTTCTACTATTTTCTTCTTTTTTTGTGTGGTGGGACCTTATTGTTATCTCCCAGCATAGGGGGTGGACCTTAGGGTTTCACATGGTTGGGTAGAACATGCCATGGACTCCATTGGGTTCCCTCACTTTGTTCATGTCTGTGGTGACTGCACCTAGATTTAAAGATTTCTACACTTGTTCCAATTCATGTGGAATATATTTCATGTAATTGTATTGTATCATAATATCTTTTCTATCACGTATGTACTTTTGATGTACTCTCCTCCCTCATCCAAGGAGACAAGTAATGATGTACTATTGAAACTAATTGTAAACCCTCTCTTTTAATGGTAAATGTAATGGATGTTATTGTATATGTTAGTTAGGTGGATTGATTCTAAATGATCTCTATTGAATACATGTTATGGTTGTTTCATATTGATTGTTCAATTAAATGAGATGATTACATGTGATTTCATTTTTTTGATGGAATTGGTTTAATGTGATGATTTTCCATTCTTGTTATTTTAGTTCATGGGGATCTAGTAACATAGATTTAGAACCTTATATGACTTAAGTTAGAATTTAAGTTAATGTTTCATTTATAATCGTATTATTATTGCTCTTAAAAAAAAAATTGTACCACTTTCTTAGTGTTAAAGTGTGTTGTCCTCTAGGGTTTCATAATGGGGCATTACACATGGTATCAGATCCTAGGTTCATACACTGGGCACTCTGGATACATATGAGCCCATTACATTGACCTATTTGCTTGTACTCATGAGATTGTGCTTACTCCTTTTGGTCATCCTCGCTTAGCAACCCAAGATTTTTCTTTATGTGGTGCTGGTCCAATGGTGCAAAAAACTGATGGAAAGGAAAGGACCCTCAGTGTAGTGCACAATGCACCGATATTCTAACTAATGGGGATGCATTATGGAGCCTTGTGTAGCCTTGTGATATGTTTCTCACTGATGTGAATTGGTGTGTGTATGTGAAGAATGTGTGTTAAATCTAGAATTTTGTGCTCATGAAGTGATAAATTATGTTTTTGTTTCTAAAAAGGGCGTACATTTATGATTTTGTTATGAATTTGTGACTAGATTTAGTGTTGTGAAAGGAATAAAATAGAATGTTTCTTTTAAATTTAATGAAAAATGTGTTCTTTGAGTGTTTTTCTTAGATACGTCATGGTGAAAGGGACAATGTCGAATTACTCACTCGTGAGTACCCTGCTATGCTATGATTGCCTTTCAAAGTGTGCCTAATTGTGTGAATATATACTTATGTTTGACCATTTTGTTTGCTATAGGATGCAAGTACTAAGCATCGACTCCACCTAAATTAGCAAGTCTGAGTGTGCCTCAGATCAAATGGAATATGTTGATTTAGAGATAACATAAGATCCTCAATTTCAACCATCATCCTCAGAGAGGATGAGTGCCTAGGTAGATATCCTATTGGTTATGAAGTCAGTCTATGTCCTTTGAAGTTTTGCTTGAACCTGATCAAGTATTTGTTTAATATTGGTTCGCTTGATGGTTTGATGTGTTTGTATTTTCTTATGTTTCATTCTTATCTTGTGAATTCCAGCAGTAAGTCAAATCTTATGGGGGGAGGATGTAGTGTCCCTCCATGAATTTGTCTGTTATGTCAGTTTGGTTGGTCAATATCATTGGTATTGTTTAGTATGTTGTTGATTTGATTTAAATTTGGGTTGATTAATTATTGCATTAGAATATATGATTAATTTTAATTATAGATTAAATAATATATTATTAATGTCTTTATTTGATTTAAACAAATTAAAACCATGAATTAATAAAGAAACATTAAAATAAATACACATCAAATTATTGTATTGTGCAAATAGAAATAAATAAAAGATTAAATAAAGAAATTAAATATTTTAAAAATTGATTTAATTGCATGCAATTGATAAGATGTGGTTAAAATTACAAAAAAATAATAAATTATGGTAGTTGCAAGTTGGGAGAGGTGAGCTTAGCAGCAAAACTTTCCTATGGCAAGCAGGAGAAACCAAGTTCCATTATTTTTCCCAATTTAAATTTTGTTAAGAGAAAAATAATATTGATGGTTGATCTATTTGAAGTAAACACTTCTTTTTACACTTAAATTTTGAATTTTATTAATGAGGAATCACATCTTCTGAAGATTTTGTCAAGTCTTTGTCTGAATGCCACCTAAGCTTACTCTGCAACCATTGCATTTCTTGAGATAGAGACTGCTTTGTTCTTGTTACTGGATTATTTCTTGAGATTATCTATGATTTCATCACTATTTTCCCTTTTGGGTATTTGTCGATAATCTAAAACCCAGTGCACTATCCCAACTATTGTCTTCTTTAGTTCTTCCACAATCTCGTAAATTGTTTATATTATCTAGATGTATTACCCACTCTATAGTTTTGGAAAGAAATGTTCTCCATCAATTGTGTAATTACCATCCACTTGACATGTAGATTATGGACTAAGTAATTTGTCATTTCCTTTATACATGTATCCAATGTAGTTGTCTTGACTTCGTCACTCCATTTAGTAAATTTCATTTGTGCTTTGCCATGTGAACTGGGAAGTGTGAATTTTATTCCCTTTGTGTGCTTCCCTTATTTGTGTCTTGCCTTGAATGATTATCATTTATTCATATTTTGTTTAGTTTTCTATATATTGAGTAGGGATGGTTGGAGATTCCCTTTTATGATTAATATTCTCTATAGAAGTTTCAATTTTATGTCAATGTATCCATGCTTTGTATGGTGATTATATTTGATGCTCCATCTATGGTGGGCATCGATACTTGGGATGATTACTTTAATTTCTTGAGCTTTCAATAGCCTTTCTTAGCCCATGCCAACGTGTCTCCCTCATCTTGAGTCCTTGCTGCTTGCAGAGTTTGGGCGATTATTTATGCATATAATTTTTGGTACTGTCTATAGCATCTTCATATTATGATTTGTGATTTCTTTTATGCTTGGTTGCTTTTAATTTCGTGTGAGGCGTATTCTTGGTTATGTCTAGGGCATATTATTTCTCTATCATCTATGCTTATTTAAGGGTTGTAGGTGCATCCGTTGTCCGACATTTTGTATCCCATGTTGTAGGCATTAGCTTAATTTAATATAGATGGCTATACTTAGTAAAAGTTTTTGCTATTTTGTTGCAGAGTATATGCATTATACTAGTGATCAATAAATATGCGAGATTCCTTGAGTTCATTATAATTGATATTTCAATATGTTCTTTTAATATGTAAATAATTTTTATGCTTTATATATATATGAAATTTGATAAATTGGTAGGTGGTTTCAGGTGAATGGATAGGGTCTTGGAATTTGAGTATATATATATACATATATGTATATGTATATATATATATATATATATGTATATGTATATATATGTATATATATGTATATATATATATATATATATATATATATATATATATGTATATGTATATGTATATATATATATACATATATATACATATACATATATGTATATATATGTATATATATGTGTGTATATATATGTCTGTGTGTATGCTTTTATATGTATATGTTTAAACATGTTTGTAAATTGTTTATTATAATATGAATCAGTGTAAATCAAACAAAATTATGACTATGTTATATTCAAATACATGTATGAATAGATATGTACATGCACACACATACACACACACACACACACACACATATATATACATGAATGAGTATCATAGTAATAGATATGAATAAGCAAAGTGATGAATTACTCTTGTGAAGATTAAATTAGATTATCTCTAGTTAGTAAATAAATGTCTTCTTTTATAAACTATTTAGTTGAGGTGGAAGATATTGAAAATAATTGTGATTATTATTGTGGTTGTAATGTATGGTGGTTTGACTAAGTGATTAAGTATTAAGTGTTTGGTTTAATTGATCAAGTCATTGAGTTACATAAAAGTGGAAGAGATGGTTTAGTAGTGAAATAGTTTTTTCTAAAAAATAAATGAATGTAGTGATTAATGCCTTATATAAGAAAAACTCTTTAGGGTTGTTACATTGTGAATAGTTGTATTAGATGATTTGGATGATTAATGGATTAAGTGATGTTAATTATGGAGTTGTCCACCATGGCTAGTTTATTGTGTGTGTTTGCTTAAAATAAAAGAAATCGAGTATTAACTAATGGTTGTTATTTTTCTTAATGTTGTTTATTATTTAAATTGTAGTTCTGATAGGTAATTAGTGGTTGGGTATCATGTGAGGAAAAATTGAGGTCTCCCTTGGATGCCCTGTTGGTTGGTTCTACTATTGATTATTGTGAGTTGATTTTTAGGTTATTATTTAATGGAGTGAGCTTTATGGTCTCAAATGGTTATTGTGAAGCTTCTAGAGGTTGGGGAAAGAATTTTCTCTAATGATTGGCTTTTCGTGTTGGTTCTTTGTGAACACTTGATTTTATGTTTGGTTTTTGATTATGTGGGTTCTAGCCTTGCATTGTGGTATTGTTATCTATGGTGGCTTTGTGTGAGTTGGTGTGTGCCTCACTTTATGTGATAATACATGTGGCATTATGTGTTGTACAAGTTGGCTTACCCAGTTGGTGTATTGTTGAGTCTTTTGTTGCTAGTAGGGGAGTGGCTCTCAATGGGGGTTTGGCACACAAAGAGGCAGGTCTAGGGTAATTCATTGAGACTTTAATCAAGTGATAATCTAAAATTAATTAGGGGGTTGGGTAGTTCAAATTAATCAAGATAACACCTCACTTATGGCTCAAGTGCTTGTTTAGGCTTGAGATGAGTGGGAAGGCTTGGAATGGCAAGATCAACTCCCTGGTCTAACCGAAAGGTATGTTGATCCCACATAGTTTACATATAAGGGTCTAGTGGCCAATAGAGTTGGTTAGGGTAACACAGGATGGGAGTTTGGTATCTTAGGAAGGTTACACTAGGGTAACCCATAGCAAACTATATGATGGCACTACTCCCTATAACAACTTTTTTATGCCTTTTTTTGCCCTTTGTTGTTCTTGTACCTCTAGAAGTAGTTGTTTCTTTATGCTATGTTTGTTTGTTACTTTTGTATGTTGGAGTCAGGTTAGCCTTTTTGTGTTGTGCTATTATTTTCTTCTTTGTTTGGGTGGTGGTTCCTTATCATTATCTACTAGCATGGGGGTGGAACTTAGGGTTTCACATGGTTGGGTGGAACATGCAATGCACTCCATTGGGTCCCCTCACTTTGTTTGTGTTCATGGTGACTGCACCTCGATTTGAATATTTTTGCACTTATTCGAGTTCATGTGGAATATATTTCATGTAATTGTATTGTATCATAATATCTTTTGTATCATGTATGTACTTTTGATGTACTATCCTCCCTCATTCAAGGAGACAAGTAATGATGCACTGTTGAAACCAATTGTAAACTCTCTCTTGTAATGGTAAATGTAATGGATGTTATTGTATATGTTAGTTAAGTGGATTGATTCTAAATGATCTCTATTGAATACATACATGTTATGGTTGTTTCATATTGATTGTTCAATTAAATGAGATAGTTAGATGTGATTTCATTTTGTTGATGGAATTGGTTTAATGTGATGATTTTCCATTCTTGTTATTTTAGTTCATGGGGATCTAGTAATGTAGCTTCAAAACCATATTAATTTTTCATTTATAATCGTGTGATTATTACTCTTTAGAAAAAATTGTACCACTTTCTTAGTGTTAGAGTGTGTTGTCCTCTAGGGTTTCATGGCGGGGCATTACACATGGTATTAGAGCCTAGGTTCATACACTATACACTCTAGATACATGTGAGCCCATTACATTGACCTAGTTGTTTGTACTCATGAGATTGTGCTTACTTCTTTTTGTCATCCTCGTTTAGCAACCCATGAGTTTTCCTTAAGTTTTGTTGGTGCAATGGTGCAGAAAACCATTGAAAAGGATAGGACCCTCAGTGTAGTGTGCAATGCATAGATATTCTGACTACCAGGGATGCATTATGGACCCTTGTGTAGCCTTGTGATGTGTTTCTCAATGATGTGAATTTGTGTGTGTATGTGAAGAATGTGTGTTAAATCTAGAATTTTGTGCGTATGAAGTGGTAAATTGTGTTTTTTGTTTTTGAAAAGGACGTAAAATTATGATTTTGTTACGAATTTGTGATGAGATTTAGTGTTGTGAAAAGAATAAAGTAGAATGTTTCTTTTAAATTTAATGAAAAATTATGTGTTCTTTGAGTTGTTTTTGGATACATCATGCTGAAAGAGACAATGTCACATTACTCATTTGTGAGTACCCTACTATGCTATGATTTCCTTTCATAGTGTTCCTGATTGTGTGAATATATACATATATTTGACTATTTTATTTACTGCAAGATGGAGGTACTAGGAATCAACTCCACCTGAACTAGCAACTCTGAGTGTACCTCAAACCTAATGGAATATGTTGATTTAGAGATAACATAAGATCCTCAATTTCAGCCATCATCCTCAAAGAGGATGGTCTCCAGGTCGATATTCGATTGGTTATGAAGTCATTATATGTTGTTTGAAGTTTTGCTTGAACCTAATCAGGTATTTTTTTGATATTGGTTAGCTTGATGGTTTGATGTGTTTATATTTACTTATGTTTTATTCTTATCTTGCAAATTCTAGGAGTAGGTTGAATCTTAGGGGGGGAGGATGTAGTGCCTCTCCATGACTCTACCTGTTCTGCTAGTTTGGTTGGTTAGTATCGTCGGTATTGTTTAGTATGTTGTTGATTTGATTTAAATTTGGGTTGATTAATTATTTCATTAGAATGTATGCATATTTTTAATTATAGATTAAATAAAATATTATTAATTTCTTTATTTGATTTAAACAAATTAATATAATGAATTAATAAAGAAATATTAAAATAAATACACATCAAATTATTGTATTGTGCAAATAGAAATAAATAAAAGATTAAATTAAGAAATTAAATATTTTAAAAATTGATTTAATTGTGTGCAATTGATAAGATGTGGTTAAAATTACAAAATAATCATAAATTGTGGGTTATAGGCATTAAAGAATTATGGTAAATAAATTGGTTAGTAGGCTAAAAGAAAGGGGCATTTTGTTATTTTTGATTGGAAAAATTATCTTGGTTTTGCTCGCCATGAATGCTTTCTAGGTTTGGAAAGCTCTACTTCTGGGTTGTGGGGGTTTTTGGATTGGTGGTTCCAGTGTTTGTGAGATTCTGGAAGTATGTTGTAGTTGTAAGTTGGGAGACGTGAGCTTTGTAGCAAAACTTTCCTCTGGCAAGTAGGAGAAACTAGGTTCCATTAATTTTCCCAATTTAAATTTTGTTAAGAGAAAAGTAATATTGATGGTTGAGTTGTTTGAAGCAAACACTTCTTTGTTTACTTAAAGTTTGAATTTGATTAATGAGGAATCACATCTTCTAAAGATTTTGTCAAGTCTTTGTCTGAATGTCACATGAGCTTACTTTGCAACCATTACATTTCTTGAGATAGAGACTTCTTTGTTCTTGTTATTGGATTATTTCTTGAGATTATCCATGATTTCTTCATTATTTTCCCTTCTAGGTATTTTTAGATAATTTTAAACCCAACACACTATCCCAGTTGTTGTCTTCTTTAGTTCTTTTGCAATCTCCTAATTTGTTTGCATTATCTGGGTGCATTATCCACTCTGTAATTTTGGAAAGAAATGTTCTCCATCAGCTGCATAATTACCATCCACTTGGCATAGATTATGGACTAAGTAATTTGTGGTTTCCTTAATACATGTATCCAATGAGTTGTCTTTACTTCGTCACTCCATTTAGTAAATTTATTATGTGTTTTTCCATGTGAACTAGGAAATACGAATTTTATTCCCTTTTTGTGCTTCCCTTATTTGTGTCCTACCTTGAATGATTATCATTTATTCATATATTGTTTAGTTTTCTATATATTTAGTAGGGATGGTTGGCTATTCCTTATTGTTATTAATATTCTTTATAGAAGTTTCAATTTTATGTCAATGTATCCATGCTTTTTATGGTAATTATATTCAATGCTCCAACTATGGTTGGCATTGATACTTGGGATGCTTACTTTAATCGCTTGAGCTTTTGAAAGCCTTTCTTATCGCATGCCAATGTGCCTCCCTCATCTTGATTTTTTGCCACTTGCAGAGTTTGGGAGATTATTCATGTATATAATTTTTGGTATTGTCTATGGCATCTTCATATTATGATTTGCAATTTCTTTTCTGTTTGGTTGCTTTTAATTTTGTGTGAGGCATATTCTTGGTTATCTCTAGTGCATAGTATTTCCCTATGATCTATGCTTATTTAAGGGTTGTACATGCACCCCTTTTCCTACATTTTGTATCCCATGTTATATTCAAATACATGTTTGAATCTAGATATGTACACACACACACACATATATATACATGAATGAGTATCATAGTAATAGATATGAATAAGAAAAGTGATGAATTACTCTTGTTAAGAATGAATTAGATTATCTCTAGTTAGTAAATAAGTTTCGTCTTCTTTTATACACTATTTAGTTAAAGTGGAAGATATTGAAAATAATTGTGATTATTATCGTGGCTCTAATGTATGGTGGTTTGACTAAGTGATTAAGTATTAAGTGTTTGGTTTAATTGATCAAGACATTGAGTTAAATAAAAGTGGAAGAGATGGTTTAGTAGTGAAATGGTTTTTCTTAAAAATAAATGAATGTAATGATTAATTCCTTATATAAGAAAAACTCTTTAGGGTTGTTATGTTGTGAATAGTTGTATTAGACAATTTGGATGATTAATGGATTAAATGATGTTAATTATGGAGTTGTCCATGATGTCTCATTTATTGTGTCTATTTGCTTGAAATAAAAGAAATAGAATATTGACTAATGGCTGTTGTTTTTCTTAAAGTTGTTTATTAGGTAAATTGTAGGTCTGTTAGGTAATTAACTAGTGGTTGGTTATCATGTGAGGAAAAATTGAGGTCTCCCTTGGATGCCCTATTGGTAGGTTCTACAATTGATTCTTGTGAGTTGATTTTTAGGTTATTATTTAATGGAGCGAGCTTTCTGGTGTTAAATGGTTATTGTGAGGCTTCTAGAGGTTGGGGAAAGAATTTTCTCTAATGATTGGCTTTTCATGTTGGTTCTCTGTGAACACTTGATTTTATGCTTGGTTTTTTATTATGTGGGTTCTAGCCTTGCACTATGGTATTGTTATCTATGGTGGCTTTGTGCGAGTTGGTGTGTGCCTCACTTTATGTGATAATACATGTGGCTTTATGTGTAATGAAATTTGGCTTACCCAGTTGGTGTATTTTTTATTCTTTTGTTGCTAGTAGGGGGAGTGGTTCTTAAAGGGGGTCTAGCACACAAAGAGGCAGGTCCAGGGTAATTCATTGAGAGTTTAATCAAGTGATAATCTAAAATGAACTAAGGGGTTGGGTAGTTCAAATTAATCAAGATAACACCTCACTTATGGATCAAGTGCTTATTTAGGCTTGAGATGAGTGGGAAGGCCTAGAATGGCAAGATCAGCTCCCTAGTCTGACTGGAAGGTATGGTGATCCTGCATAGTTTACATATGAGGGTCTAGTGGCCAATAGAGTTGGCGAGGGTAACATAGGATGGGGGTTTGGTATCCTAGGAAGGTTACACCAAGGTAATCTATAGAAAACTATGTGATGACACTACTCCCTATAACAACCTTTTATGCCTTTATTTTTTTCCCTTTTTTGTTCTTATACCTCTAGAAGCGGTTGTTTCTTTATGCTATGTTTGTTAATCACTTTTGTACGTTGGAGTTAGGTTAGCCCTTTTTTGTTGTGATATTATTTTATTCTTTTTTTGGGTGGTGGTATCTTATTGTTATCTAATAGCACAGGGGGCTGGAACATGTGATGCACTCCATTGGGTTCCCTCACTTTGTTTGTGTTCGTAGTGATTGCACCTCGATTTGAAGATTTTTGCACTTGTTCGGGTTGATGTGGAATATATTTCATGTAATTTTATTGTATCATAATATCTTTTGTATTATGTATGTAGTTCTAATGTACTCTCCTTCCTCGTTCAAGGAGATAAGTAATGATGTACTATTGAAACCAATTGTAAACTCTCTCTTGTAATGGTAAATGTAATGGATGTTATTGTATATGTTCGTTAAGTGGATTGATTCTAAATGATATCTATTGAATACATGTTATGGTTGTTTCATATTGATTGTTCAATTAAATGAGATGATTAGATGTGATTTCATTATGTTGATGGAATTGGTTTAATGTGATGATTTTCCAATCTTGTTATTTTATTTCATGGGGATCTAGTAACGTAGCTTTAGAAACATAGAGGACTTAAGTTAGAATTTATGTTAATGTTTCATTTATAATCGTGTGATTATTGCTCTTTAAAAAAAAATGTACCACTTTCTTAGTGTTAAAGTGTGTTGTCCTCTAGGGTTTCGTGCTAGGGAATTACACATGGTATTAGAGCGTAGGTTCATACACTATGCACTCTAGATACATATGAGCCCATTAAATTGACCTAGTTGTTTGTACTCGTGAGATTGTGCTTACTCCTTTTTCTCATCCTTGCTTAGCAACCCAAGATTTTTCTTTAGTTGTTGTTGGTCCAATGGTGCAAAAAATCGGTGGAAAGGATAGGACCCTCATTGTAGTGCAAAATGCACCGATATTTTGACTACTGGGGATGCATTATGGACCGTTGAGTAGCCTTGTGATGTGTTTCTCGGTGATGTGAATTAGTATGTGAATGCAAAGAATGTGTGTTAAATCTAGAATTTTGTGCTTATGAAGTGATAAATTGAGTTTTTTATTTCTGAAAAGGGCATAAAATTATGATTTTGTTACAAATTTGTGATGAGATTTAGTGTTGTGAAAGGAATGAAGTAGAATGTTTCTTTTAAATTTAATTAAAAATGTGTTCTTTGAGTTTTTTTCTTGAATACATCATGCTGAAAGGGAAAGTGTCACATTACTCATTTGTGAGTACCCTGCTATGCTACAATTTCCTTTGACAGTGTGCTTGATTGTGTGAATATATACATTTGTTTGACTATTTTGTTTGTTGCAGGATGCAGGTACTAGGCATCGACTCCACTTGAACTAGTAGGTCTGAGCGTGCCTCAAACCGAATGAAATATGTTGATTTAGAAATAACATAAGATCCTCAATTTCAACCATCATCATCAGAGAGGATGAGTCTCCAGTTCGATATCCTATTAGTTATGAAGTTAGTCCATGTCATTTGAAATTTTTCTTGAACCTAACTAGGTATTTGTTTGATATTGGTTCGCTTGACTGTTTGATGTGTTTATATTTACTTATGTTTTCTTTTTATCCAGTGAATTCCAAGAGTAAGTCGAATCTTACAAGGAGAGGATGCAGTGCCCCTCCATGACTCTACCTGTTATGGTAGTTTGGTTGGTTAGTATTGTCGGTATTGTTTAGTATGTGGTCGATTTGATTTAAATTTGGGTTGATTAACTATTGCATTAGAATATATTCCTTTTTTTTAATTATAGATTAAATAAAATATTATTAATGACTTTATTTGATTTAAAAAATTAAAATCATGAATTAATAAAGAAATATTAAAATAAATACACATCAAATTATTGTATTGTGCAAATAGAAATAAATAAAAGATTAAATTAAGAAATTAAATATTTTAAAAATTGATTTAATTGTGTGCAATTGATAAGATGTGGTTAAAAATATAAAATAATAATAAATTGTGAGTTAATGGTAGTGGGAAAATAAAATAAAATATTTAAAATAATTAAAAATCTAGAATGATTGTATTAACAGGCATTAAAGAATGGTAAATAAATTTGTTAGTTTGCTAAAAGAAAGGGGCATTTTGTTATTTTTTATTATAAAAATAATCTTGTTTTTGGTTGCCATGAATGCTTTCTAGGTTTGGGAAGCTCTACTTCTGGGTTGTGGGAGTTTTTGAATTGGAGGTTCTAGTGTTTGTGAGATTCTTGAAGTATGTTCTAGCTGCAAGCTGGGAGAGGTGAGCTTTGTAGCAAAAATTTCCTCTGGAAAGTAGGAGAAACTAGGCTCCACTACTTTTCCCAATTTAAATTTTGTTAAGAGAAAAATAATATTGATGGTTGAGCATATGGGTCATCCCACAATAATGGGTTACACTTTTTGGCCAAACTTGACACTGAAATCAACATTTTCAAAAAAAAATTCACTTTCTGACACCTATAGTAGGTAAACTATTAGGAATTTGAAAATGATGTAAAGTAGTGATTTGTGAGATTTTTTCTGTAGATTTTAAATATATATATTTTAAAAAAATTGGAATTAATTTTATTTTATTTTTTGCGTCTCCTTTGATAACTAGTTTTTAATAGTAAACAACATTTTTAAAAAGTGATGTGTACTTCGGCACGCGTAACTTTTTTTCTACAAAGGATAAAATTTTGATTCTTTTTAATTAAGGTTGCTAACACTTGTATCTAGTGGTTTCATTTTGTTTCATAACATTTTGTTGAATATTTTTCTTTTAATTAAGTTTTGAAGTCAAAACATTTACAATTTAGACATAGGTGCACTTTGGCTCGCATAACTTTTTTGGTATGTATTGAAATTCAGTTTTTTTTTTGTTAGAACAAGGACACCAATACCTAGGGTATATATATTTTTCAATTTTTTTTTCTCAAATTTAATATTTTTCCTCAATGATTTTTCACTGAACTTGATGTTTGGTGAAAACCCTATGTTCAATTAAACAAAAGAATAAAATGAAAAATAAAAAAATATATATATTAAATTTATAGTTGTTGGAAAGCACGTTTCAAGAACTACACTCCCCCAGCTTGTTTTATCAAGTTTGAATCCATTTGCACCTCCTCTTTGGGCTTTGATAGTCAAAAAAATACATAAAATTTGAAATGGAGGGGAAAGAGAAAAAGGGGGGGTTGAGGGAAGTAACAGGGTTCATTAGAACCCCCTTACAAAAGGTTCATTCGACCCCCCTCTCCAAATTCCGCTTTTTTCCATAACCCCTCCCTCTAACATGCCTGCTGAGTCGAGGGTAGCAAAACTTGGACTGAATTTTGTGTGGTGGGACATGTTTGTTTGGAAATGGGAGAATTGTGAAAAAGTTGTTTTTTGTTCTATTGGAGGAATATTTGAAGATCAGAAGAGGCTTTGGAGGAGAATATCTGAAGATCAAAAGAGGCTTTGTTCTATTGGAGGAGAAGATTAGAGGAATTTTCAAGTGATATTTTACAAAGAAGGAGATGGGAAACAAAAAAACAAGAAAAAAGAAGAGTCAACGAAAGAATTCAGTAGAAGAGGAACAAAGATTATGTGAAGAAAGCTTGCAAAGATATCATAGACGAAAGAAAGGTATACCAAATTGGTGCCTCTCCCAATATTATTCCTTTTGTATCCCTTTAACCTTCCATTTTATATTTTTATTCAAGAATTATGTAGGAGGATTAATATATTTCTTTTGATCAATGTAAAATTCCCTATCTCAAACCTATCTCAAAATTATTTAGTTTCATGCATTCTCTGTAGAAATTTAAGAGTGATAATATCTTAATTTACAGTAGATTTAATATTACAACCTTAATTTTCTTTCTTTAAACTAACATGCATTTCCCTTCATTAGCCCCACACTTAAAGATGAAATAAATACCCAAAATGATTTTAATTACCATGAAATACCAAAAGCCTTTAATAGAAGACAAAAAAAGTGAATAGGTACTGAGCATTATTAATAGAAATCACAAGTGTGACATCATGAAAAAATTGATGAGAATAGAACAAAAGAGATAATTAATTATCTACAAAATTAACTACTGGCAAGCCATAGAAGGGGATGCAATTGGAATCTATCAAAGGAATACAAGAATCCAAGGAATTTTACAGTTGATAGAGAGAAACAACAACTTTCCAATCTTACAAAAAGTTAAGATGCTTCTCCATGAAGGTTGTGTCATCATTCTCCCTTCATCACCTTTACTTTGTGTCCTCTAGTTCTCAAGCTATGTCGGATCTAATCAAGAATGGAGTAAGATTTCAATATCTCTTGTAACATTTTAATGTTGTTTCCATTTTTCTTTATGGGGGCTCTACGAACTTTAATTACCCTCCTTAGAATAGTTTTGATCAATAAAATATTTCTCCAAAAATGTAATTCATTCACCACTCTTAGTGTTTTCCATTTTCAATTCACTAATTTATTCCATAACCTCCCAATGTTTGAAGAAAAGTTGTTCTTCTTTCATAGGGACAAGCACCTTTTCCTTGGAAGTTTCTTATCCATTTAGATAGTTTTTAGTTTCATTTTTTTGGTCTCAATGAAGAACCACTTAAGGATTGTATGATTGATGATAACCTCTTTGTTCATATCAATATTTTTATTTGCAATCAAGTTCACAATTGAAGCAACAACCTCTAAAGAGATAGAATGGCATGGAAGATCAGCTAGTGAAATAGGAGGGGCAAGGCATAAGTGTTTCACTTTACCTCATCATCCAAATCAATTTCATCCTCCATTTTCACTTTACTCTTCACCTTAGGATTATTTTTCTACCCTCCACTCCCTTTAGTTTACCATCCAAAATGGGGTCATTTTCATCATAGTTTTCCCCTTCTTGAATGTGACTTTAGTGCTGCTAATATCTTCACCACCAAAAAATTTCATTCTAATATCTTCACCACCAAAAAATTTCATTCTTCCATGATTCTCAAGATCATTAGGGCCAAAGACAAGACTTTCTTGGAAAGGGGACCTAGGGTCAAGACTTAAGGTAAGAAGAATAAACCATTTTAGGAGTGTAATCCATAATGGAATAAGGTCATCTCTTCTTATCGTAATGTAAGTCCAATTTAGAAGAAGCAAGGTGGATTCTACAAGTAACAATGACAAGTGGGGGTTTCAAGGATAATTCGTGTTTAATAAGTATGATGAAATATTTGTGTAGGGCACAACCTTAATTATTCTATTAAATTCAAGAATAGAGTATTCAAGAAAGGGTAACATAACAAAATGAAACATTACTAGGTAATTGTTATGAAAATAGACAAATGATGTAAAATGGTGTAATTGGCTTGGAAGTGCTCCTCAAGCATGACATAACTTGTTAGAAAAAAATGAGCATAGATAAAGGATTATTTCCTAAGTTACTTTGGTGTAGTTCTTATACCTTAGTATGAGCAATACAAGGGAGACAAGAACTTATGTGGTGAGTTACAAAAGGATGTGGTAGGAAAGAACAATTAAAATTGAAAATACACATATATTTACAAATAAATAATAGCACATCATACATTCATTATATCATCATGCAATATATTATATTCATCATATATATCTCTATTACATAGTTCATTTATACATCAATATTCTTTCTTATATTTATCTTCTATATATCATCCATCTATAATATATTACATACTTTCTTCTCTATTCTACTTCTCTAACTTCACCATAACTTCATCTAGTGCTTATTTCCTTAATTTTCCTATATTTAGATTGTTTCTTCTCTTCTTTGCTTAACATTATGACTAATGTTTCAAGAAATGGGTATGTGTAGGATCATCATGGAAAAAATAGGCCCTTAAGTGGCAAAAAATTCAAAAAAAATCAGTGTTAGGAAACTTGAAGTAAAAAATTGAATAAGTTATCTATTATTTAAAATATGTAAGAATAGAATACTGTAGAGAAATTGAATATAGTTTCTAAACTACTAGGTTTACTAAAAATAAATAAAATCATTTGGTAAGAAAATTTGAATTAATGCAATAGTACTTAAATTTCAGGAAAAAAACAAGTAGGTGTCTATCGAGCACCTTAACCATAATAAAATGATAATATTTTTTTATAAGATTTTATATATAAGTATAGGACTCATATCGGATGTGATGCATGTATTTTTGTAATTTTTTTCCAAGTAAATAATTAATTATGAATTTTTTATTACAACTTTTTAAAAAATATAAAATCTGTATGTATTCTACCTTAACTGGTTAAAAATTCATGAAATTTAATTTTTCTTTTTTTAATCCTATAGTATGTGAAGCATAGAATGTGACACATGTTTTGGATTAAAAAAATGTGATACCGTTTGAAAGTTATAGATGTTTTTCAATCAGCCTATCGATCAGGACTTTAGTTGTAATTCTAATAGAAAACGAATAATAAATATTTATTAAATTCAGATTAAAGCATAATTTATATTGGTAGAAAGTTGAGAATATCCTCTAAAAACCCTTTCCGTTTCATCAATTTTGGGTAAAAAAAAAGTCGTCAGCCACATACCCTACAAATACCCATAATATTGCCACTTTTTGGCCCATCATGATCCTGCACATACCTAAATCCTTCAATTATCTCTACTAAATATCATATCTCTCTACATTCTGATATTTGTGAAAATCCAACAAAGCCTTAGCATTTGCATGGACTAGTTTATCATTTATTTCATATGGTAATTGCAATATCTAAAATGTGAGTGGTTCCACTACCTCCATGAAAGTGTGCTCTTTGTCTACCACAAATGTAATGTTATTCACATATTAGTGCATAATATTAGAGGATGATTAGTCCCTTGATTTTATTTGGGCTTATAAATTTTTGAATAATATGAGTATATGATTGAGACACATAATATCTTTAAAGTGTTTCACATATATCTTGATATATCAGTATATCTTTATATATCAGTATATCTTTATATATCAGTGAGGTTGTTGACTAAATTGCCATGGCATGGTAATCTCACACTTATAGCAGGTTGTCATATCTTTATGAAATGCCTTTAGATCCATTTCTTCTCACTAGATTTTGACAAAAATATCATGTTTCTTTCTCACAAACACCACCATCCTATGTAATGCCCCCTCAAGGATTAGACTGAAAAAACATGATTAAATGCAATAACACAACATTTATATTAATACATAACATCCATCTTTTATGTAAATTGAGCATAGATTATGAGCAAATTTCTACCAAATATGGCTTTTGGGTAAATATTGTAAGAAGACTCATATATATACACGTGGAATAATCATTAAAGGTTGTTGTTACAAATGGACACAAAAAATTTAAATCTGAAATTGTCTAATTTAAAATTATGATGTGAGAAAAAAAAAGAAAGACGAGTCCATAATTCAATAAACAGTTAGTGCAGATCTTTTTTAACTAACTAGTTGATCTTGTTAATCTCTTGGCATCTTATGACCTCCAAATTCCTTTACTTCAAGCAAGTTTATCGCTGCATAATATACAATTTGTTGAATACCTTATGTAGATGTTTAGGATCCAAATTGTGGGATACCTTATGTAGATTGGTGTGGATGAAGATGTATTGAGTTTGAGAAGGAGAATTAATAAAGAAACCTACTTTTAACACCTATTTTCACTTTTCTTTGAGATGGTATGGCATGTACGGACCATTAATAGGCCTGAGATTTTTTGGATGTGGTAGAGGTTTGAATCTATTTTAATATGGTCTTTGTTTTGTTTCATTTGATTGAGAAAGTCAAAAGTTATAGCATTTTTATTGAAGACTTCCTGAAACCCTATGAGGGTGAACAATGAGCATTTAAAATTGTTGAAGTCATTATTTTATACAGTCCAACAAGAATTATAATAACAGATGGATTGTAATCTTGAATCTTAAAGATATATCTCAGCATGTATCTGATTCAATTGCAATGCATCTGTGCTAGATATAGCCCAAAAGCTCCCACTGATTTGGCCACAAGAGCCATTTTCCAACCTCAAATTCTACCTATCCTATACAACCACATTTCCTATGAAGGGTTGAAAATTTAATCACTCTTTCAAAACAACTCAACATGTTGTGAGGACTTTTAGGAATGTCAATCTTGTCACTGAGAATATTGATCAATTTTTGCATTCCAAAGCCCAGTTTATAATTTGCATAGAAATATTATTTTTCAGTCTTGTATCCTGAACAACAATCTTACATGTAGAATTCTACTTTTCATGTGGTTTTCTGTGATAGGCTCTGGTTTGGACTTTATCAGGTTCATTTGATGATCTTGTGGCTGGCTTATGTTCACTACTAGCTGGTTTGTTCAACAACTCTTTCTCTGTTGGTTTTGTTAGTTTTCTGCAAATTCATTAATCAATAATTCTATATATTTTAGTCTATCCATGGAGATGAAACCCCATGTAAATGAAAGAGGGGAGAAGCTCGGTTTCATGTAGAAATATCAATTCTAGTATCTAGAAATTTGGATGGCTGGCAAGCATAAGAAGTAAGAATATTGAAATATTCTCTCAACATGGAGTCATAAATATAAACCAGAAGACAACCCTCCCCTGGTCAAGGTTCATCTACAAATAGTAGAGCCCCTACTTCCAAAGGTAGATATGGTGATAATAAAAAAAAATAAAATCTAAGATGGGTTGTCCTCCCTAGACTACCAAAAAACTGGAGACAAAAATTCGCAGGGATCTGCAAAAATATATAAGGTGATAGGAACCAATCTGTCAGCCATTTACATGAAGGAACCTTCATTAATAGGATCAAAAAGTGATGAAATGGGAAAGAAAATTCATACTACTAAAGTATATTTAAGACCATCCCTAACTCTCACCAGAGATGGTCACACAATAACATGCATTGTATGGTCCAATCCATTTCCACAGACATGCTGATAGAAGAATGCAAGTTTTCTGTAACATCCCAGCATTCCTTAATTTTTGCCTGAACTAGTGAAGGGATGAAAACCCCAAGGACCTTGTGATTTATGAACCTAAATAGCATTTGGTTTATGAGATTGATCAACTATGATTAATCTTAATAATTGATTTCATGTGTATTTAGATTAAGATATACTTGTGATGAAAATCTTGAGATCATAACAAGTAGAAAAATCCATATCAATATCACACACCATAACTACCAAATGTTCTTAAGATATGGTTGTCCTGCATGCCACAACCAATATAATGGAATGGTCTAGCATTGGAACATAGAAGAAAATCATGCCTCTATGAATCAGGTCTGCACATAAGAAACACAAAGTTTAGCACACAATTCTTCCTATAATCCATTCTAAGCAATATTTTATTTTCTTGTATAACACCTAATTAGCATTTCAATTGACAAGAAAATAGAGATCCACTACGTAATGTACACGCATTCATTTATGAAGCCATTTAGAAATAGGGATAGGAGCTAGTAGGAAGATCTGTGGACTCGATGACACACTAACCCGTTTCTTGACTTATCTAACTCCTAGCAGCCATTCAATTCAAAACTGTCAAACACAACTCTTAGTATAAACCTTCTTCTATGGATGTGGTTAGTAATTTGGATACCCCTTTAATGGTTTTAAATCATATCTAAAACCCAACATATGTTGCTTTAAAAAGAAATGTTTAAGTCAGGACTGTATTGCTGCAAATTAGACCAATTAGGCTTTAAAAAGAAATGTTTAAGTTAGGACTGTATTGAAATTTGATTGTGTATCAGTCCAAAGGAGTTTCCCTTAAAAAAAGGAGCATGGCAATTTGCACAGTATTGAATTTTGGATTGATTATATCATCAATTGTGATAGGTCATAACTTACACATTTGAAAGTATGGATGGTATTCACTTGAAAGAATAGTCTTGCTTCTGAAATTTCAACTAGGTAATTTTCAATTATGAGTCTTCTATGTTTTCTACCTTCACATGTTGAGATTCTAATGCATGTTTTAGTTAATATTTTATGTCATATACTTTTCATAGAGACAAATCCCCATAAGTCCCTACACTCATGATATTTTCCCATTCAAATGCAATGTGTTTAGACGTGGTTAGGAATCCTGGATCTAAGTTTGAGTCAGGCTTGGTAAGTCTGCAGTCATGATTTGCTGACATGTTAGTCTCAGTTGTACCTTGTCTTTATCACTGACATATAGCAAACAAGTCTGTAGTTCTCCTTGCCATTCACACTAGTGCATTCTTTATTCCATGTCAATGATTTCTCTAGATTGATGTGAATCACTAATTGTATCATTACAATACCAAGAGTTTATGATGTTGCATCAATGCAGTGAAACCTCCAATCTTGAAAAACAAATTGCAACTAAGATTATACTTCCCTCCATGACCTAAAGTACTTTGGTACCTTGTCACCTCCAATACATTTGTCTTTGTCACCCTGGTCTGTTGTTCCCTGTGGATGATCACAGTTGTTTTCTTCAATGTTGTCCTTCAAATGGCTGCTCCTTTGGTCATGAGAACCATAATCTGCCTTGCAAATTTTTCCCTTAGAACTATCATTGTACTTGGACCAATTATAATCTCTCTTAAGAATAGAGTTAAGTATTAGATCTTAAAGATAAAACAAAAGTTTATGCTTCATAGTTATCCTAAGAAACCCAGAATCATCCTTTTCTTGCAAGACTAGGTATATTTTAAAAACTACATCTTAATTTATCATAGTCAAGATCCACCTAGTGATCAATTAAAATCATCCTTTAAGTTCCATATGTTAAATTTATTCTACGTGTTTTTGTGTATGGGCTCAACATACAGAAACTGAAGTAGAAGTCGAGCCAAATTTAGATACTGGAGCAAATGAGGCTGAAGAACATATAGTTGATGTTAGGGAGGAGGCCCAAGTGCAAGGAATGAATATTGGAGAGGGGTCAGGATCACTTCGGGATACCATCATGGATGAGCATATGAATATAGCTAAAGAGGTGAAGAGAAAAATTTCTTCTAGAAATTTAGATCATTTACTTCAAATGGATATGGAAAAATTGAAGTTTTATGCTGAACAACCTAGAAATAGTACTAGGAGGTCAATGAACAAAACTGCAAAGCAAATAATTGCTCATTTCAATAACCTTGATACACTCGATCAAGCCCAACTATTATCAATTGTACTTCTAAGTAATGAGCTACAAGAGCCATTACAATTGTTGGGTGTAGATACAAGTACAAAAAAGAGGAAAGGTTCACACTTACAAAAAGACATTGTTGAAAATTTGAAAAAAGGTTTGGGGTCCATTGGGAAACAGTCTCGATCAACAGATAAGGCAATTTCAAGAAGAGTCATGTTGACATCAATTTTAAGTGAAAAAATGGCCAAAAAAAGACAAATCTCTTCACTTTCAACCGAGATTGGTTTCAGCAGAAAGACATTGACACAATATGTCAAAAGGAGAAAGATTCTTGATGATAGTACCTCAGAAGGCAATTGGGCAATTATGTGTAGAGCTCCTCGATCTGACAGGATTCAAGATGTTTTTAGGAACTTCATCTCAACCTTTTGGAATGATCATACCCATCCTTCATCAAATAGTAGAGATGTTATCAGACACAGGATTGGGCCCAATAATAATGAATTACATATAAAACATTGGCTAGACATAACACAACATGAGATGTATGTAATGTTTTGTAATTCAAATCCACATATAAAGATTGGGCAAACAACGTTTCAAAGGTTAAAGCCATACTATGTGAAAACAAACAAGGTTTTTGAAACTTGTTGTTGTCGTTATCATATTGAATTTGATCTCTACTATCAAGTGTTCGAAAGATTAGAGAAGAAAGTGATGGTATTCAGAATGCGCCTCCTAGACAAGCAAGTCAGTTCGTAGCATCCATCCTATGTGATAAATCAAATGATGATAATGCAACCAATCAAATAAGTTGCATACAAGGACACTGTGAAACATGTGGAAATTTGGCTAAAATGCCTTTGAGAGATGAAGATACCGACCTGACAAAGTTGGTAAATTGCAAGAGTTACAAGTATATCAAGTTTCATACCAAAAGTGGCAAAGAATCAACAAGGTTAGATTATGTAGAAGAGGAGATACCTATTGGAACATTTATGGAAAAGTTTGTAAATTGATACAACCATATATACAACATGCTTTCTTTTCTAAGTGGCAAGCACAACAGTTTCAGACATTAAGAGATACATTCCCACTTGGAACAGTGTTATCAGTAGTTGACTTTGCAGAGAATTACTCTTTTGTACATCAAAAAGAGATTCAATCACAATATTATTTTTCAGAGCAGATCACTATTATGGTGCATGTGTGTTATCAACATGCACAAATGGATTTGGATGGTGTTGAAAGTACATCTGAGGAACGAGTCATTAAGAAAGAATATCACTTCTATATTAGTGATGACAAAGAGCATGACACTCTATTTGTACAACATTGCTTCAAAAACTTTTTTGAATATTTGGCAATCAGGGGTGTCAAAATTGAAAAGCATTTTGTATGGTCAGATGGATGTGCTTCACAATTTAAATCTTCAAGGCCATTTTATGCACTTTGTAGATATCATCGAAATGACAACATACCACATGTTTGGAGCTTCTTTGAGAGTGGACACGGAAAGGGTGAACATGATGGTGCAGGAGCTTGCATCAAACGTGCTCTAAGAAAGTATCAACTGAATTATGAAGGAGATCGTATAAAAGATGTGCATGATGTTGTTGAATGGTGTCAGAAACACTTTGCATCAAATGAGGTTGGCACATCTTCAACAAACAACCGATCCATTCCACATAGAGTGTTTTGGGAGATATCAGGTATGTTTTTGTTTATATTTAAATCTTTAAATATACATATATGTGTACATTCAAGTTTATTTATTTTAGTTTGAATATATTTATATTAAATTATGATTTTTTAATGCAAAATTAATTTTTGTAGGTGTGGATAGAAGATCAATGCATGGATGCAAGAGGGTAGAGAAAACAAGATCTTTGCATTCTGTCATGAGTACAAATAGTTTCCCGTGGACATTGCAGACTAGGGATTACTCATGTTTTTGTTATGACTGCATTTTAGAAAACTATGATGAATGCAACAACCAACAACAAGGATATGTCAGTGGATGGAATTTGGTGCCACTAGATGTTAGTGACACATACAATGAAGATGAAGATGAAAGCTTTGAAGACATTCCTTTGATTTCAATTGATTATGACCATATTTTAGGACTAATTAAAAAGGGTATGTATGTGTATATATTTATATCGTACATGTACGAGCTTTTGTAAATTTGTAACTTAATCATTTAATAATTTTTTGCTACTTATTTTAAGTAAATTTATATATACTTAAATGATAGTGGAACTCCTTTTTTTACAAATTTTCCATGTAAATTTGGTGCAGGAGATATTTTTGCAGTCATAGCAGAGCCTGGAAACATAGAAGGTGTTAGTTATTATCTATTGCATTGCACAGGAGAGAGGTGGAAGCTAGTAGAATCAGAAACGAGTGATGGAATGTCGTTCCCCACAGGTTTGACAAAATAAATAGATGCTCTTGCAAGATTTATCTATTGAATGTATATATTTTGAATTTGTTACTCGTATTGACCTTCTAAATGTTATGTCTTACTTTTGAATGTTGGTTCCCATAGGTTCAGTTGTAGTGCAAGGGACATATCTGAAACAAGTCAAAATTGTTCAGCATGGGATTCATTTTATTGATTATCAACTTGAGAACAAAGTATATCAATATAGCCACCTAGTAGTTGCTACTTCCCTATCCCTTCATCTAGTTCCACGTGCACGTGGACGTCGTAAGTGGAGACTAGATAGTGATGAACATCAAAGAATATTACATGTTATTGAAGAGCGAGCTGAACCACTTGAATTGGTTTGAATAACATGATGTGTCATAGGTGTACTTGAACAATTTACACAAATTGTACGACTCCAAACTATATTAAATTGAAATTTTCTTCAAGTTCATTCCATCTTATTTGTCAACAAAACAAATATATTATCATGTATATGTTACTTTAAGTTTAAAATCTCATTCAATTAAGTATATTATGGTCTCAGAATTTTGTATAATAGCTATACTGATCATTTTTTGTATAATAGTAACTTCCTTTCTTGTGGATGATGAAAATAGGCATCAAATGCAATAGGAGTTATACAAAGTATTTTATAGAGCTAGCTACCCCATGACATAAGTTGTGGCAAGGTTTGTGATGGAGATGGCCATGAAAAGAGAACCCAAAAATGTTGCCTTTGTTTTACACCTACAATATCATGACTGTTTAGTTAATGTGAGATAGAGATAATTTTTAATGTACTTTACGCCTTAGTAAAAATCCTTGAACTTGTCAGAGAGTATTTTCTTGTTTAGATGATTGTTTATCAGGGCACCCCTAAATTCATAAGTTTGTTTTGTTTGGAGTTTTTCTTAATGAGGTTGTGACTTGCAAACATAATCTGTGTTGGTGTGAAAAATAAAAGCTATAGAGGGGATATATAACTATATAGAGATGATATATAACTATGTATATTATGTTCCTTTTTTGTAGGGATGTGATGATTCTTTGCTTCTAGATAAGAACTCCAACATGGCTAGAGAGAAGGATGCACTATCCAACATAAACTCTTTGAGGCTCTAGAGAAAGTGTGCCTTGGTACAGTCTCATGTGTTGACATTCTCATAATTGTTGCAAAGGGTGTTGTAATTCTAGTAAATAAAGTTATTTGATGTCCTTTAGGCCAAACTACTATGTAGACCTATCAAGGTGGATTTACTTGCTTTGCTTGCTCCATGATTGTTCTTATGGCTATATTTACTTGATTGGAATGTGAAATTGCTTTAAAAAAAAATTATGGTTGTGTTATAGCCAATGTCACCCTTGCTCAAGGCCATCCTACTTTCCTCCTTGTTAGAACATCTACAGCTTCTAATCCTAACAAGGCCCAACTACTAGATTCATTCAAATCCTCTTGAGTAACTATACTCCATCTATCTTACTAGTACTCTCTTTCTTACTATTTCCATTGATCAATCTATAATGCTTTTACTCAATATTAATGTTATTATTTTTTCAATACCCATATGTAGGGATCCATAGATGACTATGCAAGCCAATCTCAAGTTTATTAAATATTTTCTCATTTGATTGTTATTTCAAGCCAGGCAACAACATTTTCTTATTACTTTATGATGGTATTAGTGTACCTTGTAAACCAAACCAAAAGCAGATTTGTTTTGAATGGTAGAGATTTGTTATTTTTTAATATTGAGATCCACCATGAAGAATAAAATTAACAACTCATGTAATTGTTGGCATTGTAGAGACACTTTTTCTAGGGAATATATTTTTGGGTATCTTTCACAGCATATAAGTGAAAGGGGATCAAACTAATTTTGAAATCAGATCTAATGGTGTGGAAGGTAGTGAATTGTTCTTATGGCTATATTTACTTGATTGGAATGTCAAATTGCTTTTAAAAAAAAGTATGGCTAGTTAGAAACCAAAGAGACAACTTGGAATGCCTTTAAAAAGGCCATTTGTACAATGAAACAAGTGTAGGTGATTGAATTTTTGAATCAAATGAAATAAAAACACTATTTTAAGCAATTTCTTCATACTTTTACTATTTTTTGGCCTTGTACGGAACTGTACGGTCACCAAATGCTATGCAATTGTTTGTAAGTAATGCATGCTTCAATCACCTTCTAGATGTTTCTTGTTTCATGCAAAAAGGTTTTATTTTGAGTGAGTTATTCAAGTTTTTCTGAAATCAGTTAAAACCCTGTGTTAGGGTAACCAGTGCACCTTCAAAATTGTGTTTCTCTTTATTTAACAGGTGAAATCACATGAAAATTTGCAAGAAGGTCTATTTTTAGGCAATCTTTCAAAGTCCAAAGTCTCAGACCATTTGATGAAGATTGGCATATGGAAAAGTGATGCCCTATTCTGTTATTTACATAAAAATCTGAAAAATAGGTAATGAAAAGTCAAGGTTTGTGTTTAAATGATGTATTCCAAGTTTTAAGTTGGTGAACTTACAAGTTTGTATCCAACATAATTGACTGTCCTACTAAAACAGAGTGTTGTCAGTGATTTTGGAAGTCTAGTATTAGGGGTTTGTGTAAACGTTTATGGAAATGGATAACCATTGGATTTCTCATCATATAAAAGTCAATTAACAACTATTTTCTACATTGGATCAGAAAATTCATGTTGGGAAAGCATAGATTGAATAAGCCTAGGCCTGGAAAATGTGTAAATTCTATGATTAACAGTGCTTAGAGAGGTTTCAATGAGTTTGGTTAATGGAATGTGGGTTCTTCTAAAGTGTTTTTGTTTTGGAAAGGTGCAAAGAGATTTTTTATCATTAATGCATGCAAGATGCTTTACCACCTTCTCTAGAGTGTCTTCAATGGATTCATCAATTAGTTTCACACTATCACCTTTAATATTTTTTACTTCCTCACAACTTAGAACTTTTATTTCAAGAATGAAAGTGTACACAAAAATAATACAACCATTAAAATAGCAGAAAATACTATCAATGTTTCTGATGCTCCCAATGCATTAACCAATGAAAGGAAGGCCTCTAAAATAAAATAATTACATACCTAGTTAATTGTTGCAACAATGATTACATATATGGGTTTGTACTTGGAAGGGTAGATTTCAGAATTGACTATTCATGGAACAAGCATAGCTCATGTTTAGAGTCTTAATCATGACAATAGTACGTACATTTACAATAGTCAAGTGAAATTTTCCTTTTTCCCATACCAACAAGATACCAAATAAGCTTGGGAATTTTTTTCTTTTTTCCTACACCCATCAATAAGGATGATGCCAAGAATTGTGTCAATAGTATTCATAAAAGCTATCTTTTTGTATCCAAATCCAACCAATTACACAAAGGTGGTACTATAGTACATCACAGTATTACTTGAATCTTTCCCTTTCCCAAATTCTGAGTTGCTGCAAACCTCCTAAATCTTTCTTGGTCCTCCCAAAGTAGAAAAGTATTTGCCATCACTTTGCTAGGAAATTCTCAATTTATTTAAGAATTTTGAGGAACCAAAAAATCCAAACACTTATATATTTATCAAATACATCATTTTAGAGAGGCATAAATCATTTTACAAGAAGACCTCCTATTGAATGAGTTATAATATTCACTTTCTTTCATCCATAAGCTTATATATAAATTCCAAATTTTCTTTTAAAGATAAATGGTTTCTTGAAGCCTATTACTTTGATGAAAGTCATAGCCAAAACAAAAAATGTGGCACCCTCTTCATATCCCCAAATCAAGATCTTTTCTATCATATCGTGAAAGTAGCAAACATCACTCATCTGAATAATCAGATCTGGGTCTAGGACATCACAAGAATATAAACCAAATCTATCTTATGGTACTTCAATCCTTGTTTTTGAGGCTAAGGATTCAGATTTTCTAGTGCTAAGATCAAGTAGGGGCCAAAGCCTTGTTCATAATTCATGATCAACACAAAAATATGAACCCAAACATATTGTCTATGATCATTTTCATCTACAACTGCTAATATTGAACCTCCTACGTGTCAAATATGACTTTAAACAGAGTTCAAAGAACAACAAGAAAGATAGTTGTTTCTTCAAAAGATGGCTAGTAAACAACAATTTTTCCTTTCATACATAGATAAATGTAGGAACCAACAGTTTGTGTCATATATGCATTAACATGATCAGAGTCTGAAAGAGAACTGGAATAGTGGGTAGGATCACTAAAGCCTTTTGTGTGTTGATGTTCCATGCAATAGAATGGAGGGTGCTAGGTTTGTATAAGGTGGTTGGTTTTGTACCAAGAATATTTTCTTACATTGATCTCTTTGCTTGAGTGGCCACACTTTTGGCGGTAGGAAAAAACACTGCATCCACGACAAAAAACAATAGAATCAAAATCCACCAAGTTTGTAAAATTAATAGTGAAAGCTAAAAGTGCATGGTTTGTACAAGTTCTAGAGTAAACAAATTGAAGTTTTACAAAAGACAAACTTACCAAAAGATAAAGAAAAGCATTAGTGACCAGATTGTGTCCACTCTTATAAGCTCCACCTACTTCACCAACCCAAGCACTTGACCAAGGTCCATAATTATCCAAGATTCTTTTGAGGTTCTTGAATGTAGACTCTTCTCTGCTAAGATATGATGGATCTAGTATCTTCTCCACAAGAAGCTAATCAACACCTGGTAACTAGATAACAAATTGTCAAGCAGTATCATCTAAAAACTTGATATGATGAACAAATTGATGTCAACTATTCAAGAGGTTCTTGGCAGATCAAAGGTTATAGAGGAAAGGTCATAGCTACAAAATTCAAGTGTTTCAAGTGCATGATAGTGATCAAGGGACAATAGTTTCAAGTTGAATTAAGACAGTATATTGAAGGACATTCAAGACAATGAAATAGAAATGATAGACACATTAGAGGAGGAAGGACATGAAGATTTTTTATCTACTGTCCTCATTATTGGGTTACATTCTTTGCAATACAAGCATATCCAAGAGCAGTTTAAAGAAAAGGCTAGTAGATCTGAGTTTGTATATTGTACATTCTTGTCAATTAGAGGAAAATCTCCATGAGAGTATAGGGACAGTCCTCACCAATGTTCATGAATGAGAAGCATGCCAATGCTAAGGCCAAGAAGGTTGAATTAGAAAAGGAAGTTGAAGTCTTAACCTAGCTACCAAGTGTAAAGGGTTATTTATGGCAGTCTAATCATACACAAAGCACAGTGAGAAGGTAATGGACTGTGCAAGATGACTTTGGCATTAGTTTCATGGAGGCTGCATACCAAAGAGGTAGTTAAGCAGGGGTTGTCTCATATCATCAGAGGTTAGAAGACAGTCTACAATGATCTGAGCAGTAGAAGCTATGCAAGACAGTCTTGATTAAGGTGTTGTCAATCCTTATGCATGGAAAACTAAAGACAATTGATGAGGGTAACAATGAGAGTATAAGGATAGTCATGGACTGTTAAAGACGGTGAATGAGTCATATATATTATATGCTTAAAGGAAAACTCTTTTCATTTTAAATGGCCAATGGCTAAAAGGTAAGGTAATGTCTTTGTGTCAGCCTTGACATTCTTCATGACTGTGATGTAATGTATAGTCCAAATGATAATCTTCTTTAATGACTGCGATCTCATCAAGGTCCTTGATAGTTGAAGATGTTACACTATTTACTTGAAACATCTATAGCATCCAAGCCTTTTTTTCATTGGATTAATGTCTACAAAATCAAAATTGTGTCTTTGCAAAGTGAAGCAAGGTGATAAGAAAGGATACAGTGAAATTGAAGAGGAGGAAGAACATCAAGAGTTGATAATGATCACAAAGTGCAGTCACAGGGGAAAAATAATACAATGCAAGCATAAAGGTCAGTGATGTAAAGCATTTCATGAGTTTTCAGTTAATGGCACCATGAAGGTTGTACACATTCGTATCAAAGCATATGGTATATAATATGTATGTATATAAACTAGGAAGAGTAGTGATTACAAATTGGTATCTGAACATATCATATCATAGTAGCATTACACTCAACAAACCTGCCATTAATCCCAAGTAATCATGACTTATTTCAAGTTTTCACAAGTTATTCAAGAAGTTAGGCCATCATAGAAAACTTTTGCAAACTATTTGAACATACCTTAAGCAATCTCAAGAGACACATAAAAAGTAGAATCTTAGAAAATTTACCTTTTGTACCCAAGAATGGCTCCTCATACATAGAGCCTAGAAAAAGCAATGTGGCAAAGAGTTAGAATCAAGATAAATTACCAACATGTTTCATTTAAAATTTTGAGCAGCTATTGTGAAAACATAAAATAAACATTTTATTTTGTACCAGCAACTTGTTTACCTATTAATTAACTCAAGCTCCACCAGAGTTGTCATGTCGACTCCGAATTGACTGACCCTCTGAGTGAGAATCATGCTCTGATGGATGCGTTGAGCCCTGGAGATAGTACAAGACATGTACACAATCTAATTACATAATACCAAATTGGAATAATGTTATATATCTATATACATGTGTACAAATTATATATATACATGAGTACATGATTTAAAAACTTAAAACTCACCTATCCACTAAAATTAGTTGCATCAAATAGATCATGCTTGTGTACACGGTCTATCCCTAGACTCGGTGTAATGTGAGCTAACTCTCTCTACAATATATATAGTATATATATAACATAAATGTGTACATTAAGACTATCTACCATTTAAGTAAAACAAGTAATATTAAATTTTAAACTGTGTATGAGTGTACAAACACACATACCTCTATATCAAGTGGTGCAGGATCTACTCCAATGACCCTATCTGTCAACTTGACTGTATCATGGGTCTCCCTGGATAGCTCTAGTATTGACAGGTGTAGTGGACTAGCCAGGTGAGATGGCATTGATGACATGTCTCCATGTACCAGCATATCCACAAAACTTGATGATCCCATCTGCAACTGATCTTCAACTAAATCCAAGCCCTGGGATACATGATGTCAAACACTCGTAGAAGGACCAGTAGGTGTATCCTCATCTCCAATAGCTAAATGATCTATAGGTGGCTCTGACAAATGTGCAGCACTACCAATGTGATGAGAATGATGTGAAGGACCTATAGCCTGGCTAGATCCTAGATGTGAATGACCTCTACCCACATGTCCTTTGACCTCATGTATTGGGATCCTAAGCTCTGCTAAAATGAAACCATATGCTTCCAATAGGTCATCTGACAAACAATGAGTCATACTCCAAAGCATCTTCTCTCCTTTGAGACCATCTATGTCTGAGGGTGAAAGGACACCCACCATGGCATAAGGATCAATACCATGATCCAATGGTCTAGATCGTGTAGAATGACTCATCAAATATCTCCCAGCACAATTAATAGATATCAGAGATGCAGCAGCAACTATATCATCAACACTGTCAATTGCTTCCCTTTGGGAAGAAATGACAACCTACTCTGCAATAGGCACTAGGGTTGGGGAGATAGCAGGCAATCTCTCCCTAACCAAATCTCGACAAGATTGAGGTTATCAATTTGGTTGATGAAAAGAATCCCTATCAGCAACCCTACCACACCCCTGACCATAATATTGTGGTAGGTCCAAGTAGTTGATGTTGAGGCTGAAATGAACCTTAGCGTACAACTATTGTGCAAAGTATAAAGGAATTTGGTCATTATTTGGATAATGACCAAATGCTGCAAGAAAGTGTGGGTATATCAAAGGGGCCATCTGAGGATCAACACATCAAGTCACCTGATATCCCTTAACCTTGGATTTACCAATGTAATATGGAAAACATTTTTCTTCGAGGGTGTCTTTTGGGACTTGCCGCTGAACATCTATAAGAGAAACCTCACCACTAATCTCGTGTTGTATCTTGACAAGAATGGCTACTATAGTGTCAGTAGAATAAGCATTTGTGGTGTGAAATTTCTGTATAATCTTCTCTAAGCTATTTAGAATTGACACACATGTATCTTTGTAAACCCCTATGGTGATGGGATCAGCTAGAATACGATCCAATTTATGGATCTCATCATCTATATGGGAAAATATACCCATACGTGGTGGTTCTTGAGTTGCCATATCAATCCATAATTTTTCCTAAAAAATACATTACTTTAAACATCCTAATGTTTAAATTTAAGTGAACAAATCACAATCAAATTTTACTTTAGTCCAACCAAATGGAGGTGGAGACCAATAGGTACATTTTATAATGATCTTCTTTCTATAACTAATTTCATGCAATTCCTTATTAATACCCAAACCTCAAGAAAATTTGACTTTCTAAATAGAAGAAAAGGTCATAAATTTCTTAAATTAGCATTATTTAGATTATCCATAAGAAATCTAAAAATAAAGTTACAGACATTATCAACACTATTAGAAAGTCATCAAGCCCCAACCCATCTTAGTTGGGATAAACAATATAAGCATAAAATAAATAAAAACCCAATTACATAACTTGGAAATCCAATTAAGAAATTCTTCAATGATGACAGGCTGATGAACATCCCAGTTTGACAGTGTTCTGCAATGCTTAATGTTTTGATGAGGTAAAGAGTTATTTTTGAAGAGTTATTGTTCAGGAGGGTTGAAATAATGTATCTAAAACCATTTCTTGTTAGGGTTGAGTGAATTGAAAATACTTGAGTCCATTTAATTTGTCTGCCCCTGTCATGGCAGGGTTAGGACAGTCATGGATTTAGATCTCTTTGGTAGAATTTATTTTGAAACAATAATCCTCTATCTCTAATTGTAGCATCCTCTACTTGAGGATGGTTCTCTAAATGTATCCAGTCCTTTGTAGATGTTTGTAGTCATGAGGTTTTTCTCTCCTGAGAAGAGCTCAAGGGAGAGTTCATCCTTCAAGACTCACAAAGAAGAACCTATACTCTGTTTTCCAAATCATTCCAAAGACTTTATCCATGTATCAGTGTCCCCTTTAATATTAAGACTTAGTTGGGAGAGTTCTCTCATTTTATTGAAGTTTCTAATAGTACACTATCTAAAAAGTTGTTTATTTCCCAAGCAGTATTTGATTCTTTCAATTATAAGTGGAACCTTGATGATTCACCTGAGAGGAGGAAAGCAAGATTAGATGCTATTTGGTCTTCTTTTTTGGAACCTAAAACATCATTCTTTTATTGCATCAGAAAATTCTTGTGGATGTTATTCTTTCCTCTTCTAGGTTTAGTATGGGTCCTTGTTCTATGTGTAATGTGGATTAGATCATTTTCATGTTTTTGTTATTGCAGTTTGCTAAAGTTGTGTGAAATTTGTTCCTAAGTGGGTGAGACTTGTGTGCTGACAAGGAATACATTTCTTGGTTTGATATCTTGTTTGGATCTATTAGTTTTGTTAAAAAGTTGCACAAAATTAATAGGAAATTGTGGCTTGTTGTCTCTACTTTCTTTTGAGGTGTTCTGGTTTTTAAGAAAGCAAGAATAATGAGATTTTTTATAGACAAGGGAGGTCACTTAAGGCCTTTAGTTGTGAGGTCAACCTTTCTACTATTGTATTGTAGGGATCTATGATGTTGAAATTTCCAAAGGAATTCACAAAAGTTCTTGCTCAGGCTTCCATTGCAATCCATAAAGACTATCTAGTCACTAGTGCCCTTTGATCCCATCCCTAAACCTGCTCCTTTAATGGGTTGGTCTAATACTGACTAGCTGGCTGTTGGTGATCATCCTATTCCTATCTTTCCTAGGAGTATGTCTGGTGATAAAAATGATGAGGAAGGTGACCTACTAACCTCTGCTGATTTGGATTTCATCTTGAATGCTTCCCTGGTCCAGGTTGCTAATGTTGATGGAGCTCTTAAAGGTCAGGAAGATAGGTTGATTGAGTCATTTGTGGATCATGCAGCCAAGAACACCTGAATTGAGATTGAAATTCTAGTTGATCATGTTAAAGACATTGTCAATACTATTTTTAAAAAACTGTACTAAAGAATAGTGTTGACTGTAAAGGTTCTTACTAATTTTTTTGGATCAATCTGACAGTCTGTAACTTGTTCTAGAATGATGCATCTAGCTATACTTAGGCTGCCATTTGGTGGCCTGTTTCAATTAGTTATATGCTCAGGTTTTGGTTCTCTATTTGGAGTCCTAAGCAAGACTGTTTTCTTCTTGATATTTTAATTTATATGATGGATTTCCCTTTTGGCATATATTTTGTAAATTTGGTAAACTTTCAGCAATATAAAACAATGTGAATGAGATGAGTAAGGCGTACGTTACAAAAATTTTAGTGCTTAGAGGTAAAAAAGATAGCTAAAAGATAGGATAAGTGTGCCTTTTATATTGTCATTTTTCAAAACTTGATTTAGATAAGAAAGAAACTTCTAAGTAATTTTTAAATTCTTACGCATTTTTACAAAAAGGTTTTCAGTTGTAGACTCATTATGGGAAAGATGAAAGACAATTACAATGACAAGTCATAAACAATTGACAATAACGATGAGAATTCTGTAAGAGGTAACCACCTATGAACATTTGAATATACTTTGACAATAACATAGGATGCTCAATAGGGGTTTAGCACTGCAACAAAATAATTTACAATGGCCTCCTTCTGAGAGTGGTGCATTTAATTGAAAAAATAACAAAGAGATGGCCATTAATCACCAAGCTAGAGAAATTTCCCTTTTTTAAAGTGAATGTTGGTCTTATTGCATGTAAAATCATTGATATTAAACAAATGAGAATGAAAACATAAGATTTTCATAATCTAATAATATATAAAAAAATCTTTTAGAAAAAATGTATAGGTGATTTTGCATCAAAATTTTAAAATGCACTCTTGATCCATCGTCAACATGATGAAATGTAAATTGCAAATGATTAACTTTTCAAATAAAACCAATATGCCAAAGAAGGGTCACCTATGGAAAGAGAACATAAAAGGAATTGAATCAACTATTAATTATTACCAATAAATAGTAATTAGCAAAAACTACTAATTTAGAATTGTGATGTTTAGACTCGCATAGATACAAACTTTCTTGAGAATTTCTCTGCATACCAAAAGATAAGGATATTTTCAATTCCCGAGATATTATTGGAGAAAAACCTAGAAAATATCAGGAACCCAAAAATGCAGTAAAATTCAAAAAAAGCAAGACAAATAACTGATGATTTTTACATTTAAAACCATCCTAAGATTTAATTGCATAGAGAGTGAGAGTGTGAAAGTAAACAAGAGTGTACATCATGAATTTTGAAATATAGAGTTTTCTCATTTTGAAATCACTGATTCCAAAAAATCAAAATATATATCTCTTTAACAATACTAATAAATAACTCTGCTAGAATGATAATGAATCCTTCATTCAATAAAACAAAACTAAGGTAAATATGACTTGTTAACCCTATCATTCTCCTTAACTATCAAGTTTAAGAGACCAATCCATACACAAAATGGTAACTACAATTGAATACAACAATCTCCCTAAGAGTTGAAAGAACCCCCTCCTAAGTCCTCCTCGTTGTGAATTGACTCACATTGTGAGGCTATTAGTCAATCCAATTGGGATTCATATGACATCTTTGAATGATTAGTGGAGAAAGAGTGATATCTCAATGTATCCATTTTTCCACCAATCAATAATGATAATTCAAGTACTATAAAATTGACTGCTCATATAGCATTACCCCTTAGAAATCACACCTTTGAAATCAATGAAAACCTGTGTTCAACATCTAGATTTGAGTTCAATAAAGCTCCATAGTATTCAATACTAAATACTACAAGGTTTATTGTAAGCATTCAAAAATATCTTTCAAAATTGAAATGTGATAATTTTTTAAATTAGAAGAAAATATCATGGAAGGAAAAATGTTATGAAAAATAAGATCTAAAATAAATTTTGAGAAGAGAGAAGGTGAATATGTGTCTCATGTTTTCATAGAGTTTAGAGTGATCTTGCAGTTAAAATTCCTAACTAACAAGATTTTTCATGACCAAGACTAGGTGAGCTCCA
>VDFB02105785.1:81033801-81154627 GCA_007258455.2 Sequoia sempervirens | reverse complement strand
TGTAAATGAATAAAATTAGATGATCTTTTCTAAGTCAATTTCCCTCATATTCTTTTAATAGTTGTTTTGTGGGATTTCTATAAGAACAGTTCTAGAAAATACTTGTGATTGATATCAGGATCAAAATTGTTGGTTTGAGTGGGTTGATCTTCAAAGGGAGATTGTTGTTATAATGTGTAAATGGGAATATAATTGTGTTTGAAAGAGTATAATTGTGAATAGTGTCTTACGACTTAAACCATTAGATTTTATTTTCACTTCGCAATATTGTGCTATCCTTAAATGTTGGAAATGATTGATCTTTAAACTAATGTTCTTTTTAAAATGTTTCAAGTTACTTCTTATTGAATGAATGGATATATTATTAGAATGTGTGGTATTATGGATTCTTTCAATGTGACTTTTCCTGAGTTGATTTTTGAGTTGGAGTTTTTCTTTCATTTTATTTATGTTGCTATTCGTTGGGAACCAGTATGTGTTCTTTTGTTCTTTACCTAAGTGGCAAATTGTTTAATGTTATCTTTGTCATGATTGATGGTTCTGCTTGAGTTGTTAATGAGTCAATTGAAAAGTTCTTTGAGTTATGGGTATTCCAAGTGGAGAAAATAGAGGTTTCCCTTGGATGTCCGATTTAGTTCGTATTGAAGTTGTTGATATTGTTTAAGGGAGTTGTTGATCTTATTTTGATGTATTCTCTCATCATAATTGAATTGAAAATAGTTCTTCAAGGTTTTTTTTTATTGTTGTCAGATTTTCATGGGGAAACCCTAGTGTAACTTTATGAGAATCTTCCAGAGGTTTATTTTACTATTGGTTAATGTTCCTCCTTTTATGTGCCCTTGTTGTGGCAAGTGTTTTGGTTTCATGTTTTTGAAAGGGTTGTACATGAATCGTTGAGATTTTGATTATGTATTTATGGCAAGATGGGTAATGCCTTGCATGCTTCTCTGTTGTGATCTAATGTACTTGTTATGTTGTACAACCCTTGGATTTTGGTTTTATGTTTTGAGTGTCTAGAGAGAGAGAGTGGCTCTAAGTGGGTGGTCGGCGCACAAAGGGGCGCCAGGATAGCCCTCGTTAGAGTGAATTTAATAAGTGATAGTTTAAATAATTAACTAGGGGGTGGGTAGAATCACATTAAAAAGATAATTGATGCCTCATCCGCCTTTGAGTGCTACCACAGACTAAAGGGGATTGAGAAGGCCGTGGTTGGCAAGATCGTTACCTTGTCTTCATGAAAGGTTAACGGTTCCGCATGAGCAACCCTATGGAGCGGCTCCTTGAGATAGGTAGTTTGGATAACCATAGATGGAGGCGGCTCCTATTTCCTGGATTGTCTGGATAATTCGTCAGTAGACGGAGGCGGCACCTTGCGATAGTGGTAGTCTGGATAATCCATGTTAAGCCGTGCGATGACACTCTCCTCTAACACTCCTTATTATGTTACTTCTTTGGAAATCCTCTGGAAGTGGGTCTTTGTCTTGAATTGATGGAACATAGTTGTTTTGAATTGATTTATGGTTTTACCCTATTTGATCTTTGGTGTATTCTTTGCTCTTGTATAAATCTTGTGGATGTTTGGGTTTTGACCTTGTACTCTTATGGTACTGTGATATGATGTTATTGTATTGTATCATTGTGTTTCTGAATTGTGATATGGTTTTTAATTCAACTTGATTTGAAAGTGTTTTATGATCTTCTTTTGGTTCCTTGTTTACTAGCTATTGTTTTGATTTATGTGATGAGATTTATGACTCCTGGATGTGGTTGATTGTCATTTTAATTCCTAAGTGTTATGATACCTTGGTATGTTGTTGAGTCTTGTGGTTCCATGTTTGGATGTTCTTGGTTGAGGTCTCTTTCTTGTTAGCTCCTAGCACGGGGGGTGGGTCTTCGGACTCACATGGTTGGGTGGAATGTGCTATGCACCCCATTGGGTCCCTAGTCGAGGATCGAGAGGTGCAGATTAGTGCTATTGCAGCGACTCCAGAGTTGTATCTATCTTGGAGCCAGTTTTGATACTTGTATTTCTCTAAATATGTGTATCATGGTATCTTGTGTATGGTTTCCATTCACGTTTGGAACACTCTTGTATCATTGTACTTCTTAAACATTGTACTGTAATGAAATGTTAAACTTGGTGTGGATATTGACCATGGTAGTTGTTATTCAATGTGTTATGTTAATCATGCATATGTTGTATTTATGTGCAGATGGCTTCTTATCAATGAATTTTTCATGTATGTGTTATATTTATTGTTGATGATTATATCTTTGGATTTTATTCTTTATTGATGTTGTATGGATCTAAGTTGTGTAATGACTCTCCGTGTACCCCAAGGGATGTATGTGTTAATGAATCTATTTAATTGAAATTCATGTTATGAATTAATGTGTATTACATGTATGTTATGTTTATTTTTTTTTAAAAAAAAATGTGCTGTAATTATTGTGTTAATGTCCTTTGGGGTTCGCACGGCGGGGCGTTACACCAAGTCACAGAGGGCCAAGAGTGGAAAGCTACCCTAACTTACCTCAACTGAATGGGGTGGTAGGAAATGTGAGATGAGAATGATGAGGACTATAAAGTCCTTCAATCACCCTACAAACCTAAAATATGATGGGGCTAGGTGAGCCAGTTTTTGAGTTCAACACTATGCCTTAGGAATCTCTTTTCCTAAGCATGGAAATATGGTCCTAGGATGATAGTACGACGTGCTGGAATCTCTCAAGTGCCCTAGCATCTGTATGACCATACAACTAAAGAGACAAGGTCAAACTTAGGAAAACAGGCTAGTGACCTACCTAACTACTACAAAAGGGCCAAAACAATGCTATGAAGTAAGCAAAATATGTTCTAATATGATAAAATAAAAATGCAAGAGTTAGGTTGGCAAAAAAGGTCTCACAAAGGAATTTGTTCGCCAGCTAGCTCCCAAAAGCACATTCACCTACACACAAAGAAGAAGAAAAACGTTGGGTGGCTATATAGGGGCTTGCCTCAGTTAGACCCCTTTTAAGGTTTTTGCACCTCCACAGAAATCCAAGAAAGTGAGTATGATAAAGAAAGTAATGTCATGGAGAACACTAAAACACCACAAAATTGTAAATGTGCTTAATGAACCAAATAATAGAGGATAGGAATGGGAAGCTTACCACCTCCACCAAGAGCACTCAAGGCTAATGGAGGAGATAATGAGAGCACTAAAGCCTCTAATGCAATGGTTTTTGTCCCACACTTGCTCTATTGAAGTTGTGGAGTGAAGTTGTTGCTGCTATGGAGTGCAAAAGTGCTACTAGAATGCTAGAATGGAGAGTAGAATGCTTGAAGATTTCTTGAAGGATTGAAAAGAATTTGTGAAGCCTGTAGAAGGAGGGAATTTGAAGGAGAGATGAAGAAAATGGCCATATTTGGGTCAGTCAGCAAAAGAGGGTGTTACAAGTCGACTGGCAATGAGAAGTGTAATGCCTCTACAGGTTTAGCCGTAGGAATCTACCAAGGATGTAAGCACACTGTGCAGATGTCTATCCACTACGTGGGAATCCTTGACAAAAATTTTGCCACTGACACTCAAAAAAAGCACCAAGTGGAATGAAGGTAGTGGGCTTATGTGTAATTAAGCCTCCAAACTTGGTTTACCAAAGTGGATCAAGGAAAAAGGGGAATTTGCATAAGGGGTGAAAATTCACTCCTATACATTTTGATCCCACTTTAGCGAGTATGAATACTAATGAGTGCTTTGGTAAAGTAGATCAAAGAAGATTAGGGTTAGGAATGTATAGTTGAACCATCAAGGAATCAGATCACAATCTAACGAACCTAAAGGTGCAAGGAAAGAAAAGGACTTCATAGCTTTTTAGAACTATGAAGCTAAAGAAAGAAAGCATCTTATAGGCCTGTAGACCTATAAGGAGGCAATCTCAAAGATCTCTCACATGAAGGAAGCCCTGTGAAGTAAGCACCTTATAGTCCCATAGACTTGCAATGAAGGTATCCCCCAAGAACTCTCACATGGAGGATACCCAAGAAGCGTCCCCCAAAATCTCTCACATGGAGGAAGCTAGGAAGCACCCTACAAACCCAAAAACCTATAGGGAAGGTGTCCTTCAAGATCTCTCACATGAAGGAAACCTAAGAAAGCACTCTATAGACCGTAGGCCTACAAGGAAGGTAACCCTCAAGATCTCTCGCATGGAGGAAACCCAAGAAAGTACCCTACAGACCCACAAACCTACAAGGGAGCCACCCCCAAGATCTCTCACATGAAGAAATCTCAAAGAAGTGCCCTACAGGCTCTCAGACCTATAGGGAGGTATCCCCCGATCTCTCACATGGAGGAAACCTAGGAAAGCGGACTCCACAGAGTCAGGAAGTGGCCACATAGGCAAGTAAGTAGATAGTCATGTAGACCATCGACAATTTTGGAAGATGTTCAAAGGGGTCCCTTGGGAACCCATCATGAAGAAGGGGTCCACTCAAGGGACACACAACTCGAAAGTAGATATTATCTTTCTCGAATCAATCCATCATCAAGGGATCCTTTTGAAAGATGTTCACTTCATCAAGGAATTTGAAAGAAAGAATATGCCCCCATGTGAGGGGAAGGTCAAAGTTGTTCCCACTTCAGAAGAAGGGATTCAAGTTCTTTCTTTATGAACCCATGATGAATGAAACATGTTATGTTAGGATTCCAAGTTGAGAATGTGATTCTGAAGAAAGGTTTTCAAAGATTTTTGAGAAAATATTCATTGGCAACAAATTCATTTTTTGAAAATCGAAACATTGAAGAAAGGCATTGTCACACATGAGAGGGACAACTCAAGTAAAGAAGAGAGAAAGATAAAGAGAATGAAAAAAAGATAAAAACACAAAGGAAATAGGGGTAGCCTAATATTTTGGGATTAGAACTACACACACACACATATATATAGTATATAAATTAACTGCCATCAACCCCTTACTATATCAGACCATGTGAAGAATGCATGAGAAAACAACATAAAAATAAAAAAATGGGTCAACATGGAAGGGGGGTATGTGCAAGATCATGATGGGCCAAAAAGTGGTGATATGAAGGGTATGCGGCTAACGACTTTTTTTAACCCAAAATTGATGAAACAAAAAGGGTTTTTAAAGGATATTCTCAACTTTCAACCAATATAAATTATGCTTTACTTTGAATTTAATAAATAATTATTATTGATTTCTATTTGAATTATGACGAAAGTCCTAATTGATAGGCTGATTGAAAAACATCTATAGCTTTCAAATGATATCACATTTTTTGAATCTAAAACATGCATCATATTATATGCTTCGCATACTATAGGATTAAAAAAATAAAATAATTTCATGAAGTTTTGACCAAGTTAAGGTGGTCAGACATATGAATTTTTTATATTTTCTAAAATTTGTAATAAAAAAATCATAATTCTTGGAAAAAAATCACAAAAAAATATGCATCACATTGGGACATGAGTCCTCTACTTACATCTAAAATCTTATAATTTTTTTTATCATTTTATTGTGGTTAGGATTGTCAAGCAGACACCTAATTCTTATTTTTTCCTTGAAATTTAAGTACTACTGCATTGAGATTTCAAATTTTCACACAATAGATTTAAAAATAAAAATAAACCTTGTAGTTTAGAAACTACATTCAATTTGCTACAAATTCTATTCTTACATATTTTTGAAATAATATTGATAACTTGTTCAAATTTTTATGTCAAGTTTCTTAACTCTATTTTTTTGGAATTTTTTGCCACTTAAGGGCCTATTTCTTCCATGATGATCCTTCACATACCTAGGGAAGCGTAAATTCCCCCAAAACTTTGCATCGTCCCCAATTTATCAAAAATCAAGATCAAACATTCAAGATTGATGATACAAATAGAAGAAGGTTTATGATACAAAAACCATGCTTGTATCCAAGAATCAACAAAGGTGACAAGGGTAATCTAGGAAAAATACAATGATCACTGGGGAACACATCACAAAACACACACACACACACAAGATCAAGAAGATGCCTCCTCCTAACATTGATCGACTAGGAGGTTATCTGCCTCCCACTCTAGATCTTTGTATGGGGAAGAAGGATGACCTTATAGTGGTGGGATGTTAAGAGGAGGAGCATTCATCCCTCCCGCAACAAGGGCTAAGGAAGAGGGCCTTGCAAGGTCTTCTTTGTTAAGCTCTTGTGGAGTGAAGGTTAGTCATTTTGTGAAGATCGCTGACAAGGCTAAAACTTCATCCACAAAGTTGAACATGCACCCTACAGGAGCACCATGTTTAACTTCAATGGATTGGGTAGGTTGCACCTAAGATTCACCATTGGGCTTGTCAAACAACTCAAGAGTGGTGACAAACTCAGGGGAAGCCAGGACTGATTCGGTCACTAGGACAAAACAAGTTAGCACGGGACCACCTTGTGAAGAAGGTGGGCTCCTTTTACATCCTTCATTACTAGAAGGACCACACTCCACCTTTTTCTTCAACAGATGAGATGAAATCCCCATAGATGAGGCTAGAGGTGTGGAGGAAGAGGAGGAAAGAATTGTAGTGAATATAATTGAGGTATTAGTCATATCCATAGGTTTCAAGAAAGGCGGGATATCTGGGATGGACATTAGCAAAGGTGGCTCCACCGAAGGAGTGATGAAAACCTATACCTACTTGGGGTCGGGTGCATCCACATTTGTAGTGGAAGTAGGAAGCAATACAAAACTAGACTAAAGAGAAGCAGCACAAAACTAGACTGAAGAGAAGCAAAAGGGGAGAAGAAGATACTATAGGAGGCCCTGAAGCAGGGGTGGTCATCTCCCCCTCCTTCCTTTGTGAGGTGACCTGCTTAGCTAGGAGATCCTTTCACTAGTGATTGTGCTTGCAAACAAGGTGGTTCCTACAACTCTTTGAGTTTGAGGCTGGAGGTTGTAGAGGAGTAGAAAGCTCCTACTGAACCATAGGAGCATCCACTACAACCATCTCTGATGGAGGAATGGGTTCCTGAATGGGAGTAGGAAGAGCACATTGAGAAGTAGCGGGGGGATTCAACTCAAGTGCCTCGGTAGTGAGCCTCTTCCCATTCACTAGTTTAGGAGAATGGGTGGTAGGAAGCCATGAAGGTCAATAAAAAGAGGAATCTCCATGGTATACCTTCTTCCCATTATACTGAATGGGTCTAGGCTCTATCAAAAGAATAAGAAGTTTGAATGTAGGACACTTAGGGTTTCACCAAAGGGGCACCATAGGATTCTCCCACAAGCATGGAGCAGAATCTGACGATACCACAACAAAGAGAGGAGTGTCAGACTGACCAACAGAAGAGGAAGAAGGAGGATCTTGAGACCACTTCTCTTCTTCCTTTGTTTGTGCCTTAGCAACATCATTGTCGGCTTTTAAGCAGGCCCTATGTGAAACAACATAAGGTGATGAAGGGTATCTCACTTTCAGCCTTAGGCACCCCTTCTTATAATTCTAATATGTTCAGTGTAGGAGGTCCATCCTAGGTGGAAGAGGACCAACAAGCATAGGCCAAGAGTAGTCCAAGGAGTAGCTACCACAATCAACTAGTGGTTTATAACTGGTGTCATGAATCAAATGTACAAAACCCCTATGGATAAATTTTAAGCATTTATGCATGACCGAGGGTACCACATTCATAACCACCAACCAAGGGATACCCAAATTCACTCTAAAGAGCTCAGACCCATGGATAATGTATAACAAGAGTTTCACAGATTTAGGTCCAACCAAGACTAATGGGACAATACTACCCAAAGGGGGAACAAAAATCCCATCATGTGTGCAAATGGTTCTCACAGGTGCACCATACCCATCTTTATGTAAAAAATTAATCAACATGATCTCCTTAGTGATTATGTTGACTTACAATGTCAAATCAATGGGAACACTTCCTATGATGTTTCCATCTATCCATCCAGAGATATAGAGAGGAGATGGTTCCTTGTTAAAACCCATCGGTAGGTCCTATGAAGTGAAGGTTATACCAGTACCACTGTCCACAAGCTTTGCAAAGCAGATAGGTTGATGCAGGAAGGAGGCCATTACACACACTAGATTATACTTTCATAGAGTCCCTAAAGGTTAAAGGATGAGATAGTGACCCAATAAAGGTTTCATTACACAACACCTTTAGAGCCTTCCAACTACACAAACTAGGGGTCATAGGTTGGCTTGTAAGGTGACAACCTCACAACAATCACACTTACGACACTCCTAGAGTACAAGGAAAGGAACTATCAATATCACAAAATGGAAACCAAATCATTCTTATTAGGTTCACCAAAAATGTAAGAGAGGGGGACTGACCACATTCAAGACTCCATGTCATGAAGGTCCAAGAGTAGAAGGCTACCCTAACTTACCTTAGCTGAATGGGGTGCTAGGAAATGTGAGATGAGAATGATGAGGACTATAAAGTCCTTCGATCACCCTACACACCTAAAATACAGGATGGAGCTAGGCAAGCCTATTTCAAGGTTCAACACAATGCCTCAGAAAGCTCTCTGCCTGAGGATACAAGCGCAGGCTCAGGACAATAACATGGTGTTCTAGTGTCTCTCAAGTGTGTTGGTGTCCATATGTCTAGAGAACTAAAGAGACAAGGTCGAACTTAGGAAAAAAATCTAATGGCCCAACTAAGTACTACTAGAGGGCCAAAACAATGCTATGAAGTAAGAAAAATATGTTCCAATATGATAAAGTAAAAATGCAAGAGTTAGGGTAGCAAGAATGATCTCACAAAGGAATTTATTCACTAGCTAGATCCCAAAAGCATGTTCACCTACACACAAAGAAGAGGAAAAATTTTGGGTGGTTGTATAGGGGCCTACCTCAGTTAGACCCCCATTTAGGTGTTTCTAGGTGTTTCCACCTCCACAGAAAATCAAGAAAGAGAGTATGATAAAGAAAATATTGTAATGGAGAACACTAAAACACTACAAAATAGTAAATTTTCTTACTCAACCAAGTAATAGAGGAGAGGAATGGGAAGCTTACCACCTCCACCAAGAGCACTCAAACTAATGGAGGAGAGAATGAGAGTACTTGAGCCTTTGTTGCAATGGTTTTCTTACCACACTTGCTCTACTAAAGTGGTGGAGTGAAGTTGTTGCTACTATGGAGTGCAAAAGTGCTACTAGAATGCTTGAAGATTTCTTGAGGGATGCAAAAGATGTTGTGAAGCCTGTAGAAGGAGGGAATTTGAAGGAGAGATGAAGAAAATGACCATATTCGGGTGTTACAAGTTGATTGTCAATGAGAAGTGTAATGCCTCTATAGGTTTAGCCATAGGAATATTCTAGGGACATAAGTACACCATGTGAACGTGTACACACTGCACAGGGGTCCTCAATAGAAATTCTCCCACCTACACTCAAAACAGGCACTAAGTGGAATGAAGGAAATGGGCTTATGTGTAATTGAGCCTCCAAACTTGGTTTTCTAAAGTGGAGTAAGGAAAAAGGGGAATTTGCATAAGGGGTACAAATTTACTCCTATATAGTTGTAAAACCTCTAATATATGATATGCTAGTGAAAATGAAGCCTCCAATACAAACAAACCTTTCTCAAATTGTAGTAATGTCTAGGTTATCAAGGAAATGCCATAAATTGCAAAAACTCAATAGAGAATACTTGGGGTTGAATTTGAAATAAGTGGATGGATAGAATGATAGAGCTTTGAATCACCTTTGCAATGCCATTGAAATCTCCAAAATTTGACAAAATGGTGAAAATATGTAAGCTCAGGAGTCCAAATGGAAGCACTGACTTCTGATAGCTATAATTCATATCCACAAAAAAATTGGAAAAATACTCTACATAGCTACAAATTACACAAAACCAACTTTCTATCGATATCTTGTTTATGAAAATTTGATATCTTGTTTACAAAAATTTGATATCTTGTTTACGAAAATTTGATATCTTGGGGCAATATTAAGCTTCGTAGAAAAAAATTTCCCTATTGAGGGGTGTAGGCTAAATAGCTACAAAAATCAAACACATAGGGAAAAATAATGGCCCATGGGTTCCAATAGGACCTTTGGGTAGACTGACTATAAAAAACCTTGCTACTAGGGATGGCGGTGGCAGGGTTGTGGTCGAGTGGTGACATGGTGGTATCATCAGTCGCTCCTCCTCCAAACTCTAGCTCTCAGTTCTCAATGAAACCTTGACCAAAAGGAAAGCACTCGATAGAAACTTTGATGCAATAGAACCTTTGAAAGACTAGTGGAGAACAATCTGATGGATGGTGGGAAGTCTCAAAAAATGGATGGAAAAACTCAGATGCCAACAAGCAATGAATACTTTGACGTAAATTGCAATTAATTAATTCTTGACAACCTATGATTTTTAAGGAATCAAAATCTTGCAAAGAATATAAATACACCTGCCAACATGGACAAAGCTTGTAAATTCAAACAATGAATACTGTGAATTGGACTAGTGGTTTCCTTTGAAGATTTTGATATTATCGTTTGGTAATAAAAATCAAATATATATAGTGATTAAATCATCAAAACCACAGTAAAAAACATGAAGGCTGACTTTTGATGTGAAATAAAATCACTCCACAATATATTTAATATTCAACCACTAGTTAAATATTTGCCACCATATAATTAATAGATGTTGACTATATAATAATTGACCACCAAGTTTAAATTTCATTTGCTCAGATTAAATATGTCACCAAAATTATGTATGTTGACTTGAATTAAAATGATCCCCAAAAATATATTTTCTTGCAAACTATTAAGAAATCCCAAATAATTTTTTTTGAAAAAACCTACAAATGACAATATGCCAACTAGGGGGATAATTTTTTCCTTGCAATGGGGGGGAGGTTTTTTTTCTCCAACACTTGCACAATCCATACTTTTCCCACAATATTACTACAAAAAACCTCTAATGGCCTCCAGATGATGAAGTCAAATCTTGATGAATGGGTAGGTGATCCTTAGGTTATGAGACCTTTTGAACACAACGACAGAGTCAAATCTAATCCAAAGTGCTTCATAAATTAGTTGTCTCCTATATGAGAACAAGTAGCCCTTCAAGAAAACCCTTTAGATTTTCATAATCTCCTCAACTCAACTTCCTGATATCAGATGAATCTTCTATGGCCTAAGATCTGATACCATATTGGAAATGTGAGGAAATAATCCACTTGAAGCTATAGTCTTCAATGGATCACCAAGAAGAAAACCATCCACATGAATAAGAAAGTAGTGCACTATGAGAAAAAAGAGAACTTGATCAAATGATGATCTATGATGAATTGATCTGGAATTCTTTACAAATGTACAAGATTCTTCCTTATAAAGGAAATGATAGAGGTAGTTGGATAAACACCTTGGTTACAATCATTAAATGGCTAATGCACAATAATAAATGCATGAGTGAAATATTAAATGCCTAGATAACTACATGCCTATTAATGAGATATGGTCCCATTAAATACTAGTCTCTAGAATGTCACCTAGGAAACTAACTCCTAAGTAAACTTATTAATGATGTTGTTGATGGTGTTTTTTGCACAAAAACTTAGATAGAATATGAGAATCCTATCTCTCTCGAAAGGTAAATCTCTATCAGCAAGCCTCAAGAGATAACCCCAAGGTCTCTAATGTCAGGTCTTGACAATGCATAAACAACTCAAATAATATGTGAAAATGCTAGTAATCACAAGGGGTCTTACAAACGAACAATGTTGGAAGCGTACTTTCATCAGATGCAACAATATGGTGATGCTTTTAATCCTAAAACTAACCCATATTCAAAATAAACAACAAAAGAGATAAGGGTTTTAGAGAGATTTATAAGACTAAAACCTAAGATCAATCACAACAAAGATGAATGTTGCAGATGGACAAATCCCCAATGGAACAAATCTCTGTTTGATCAAGGACAAGCCTAAAACTCCATAGAAATGATGTAATCTTCTAGGGAAACTAAATATTTTTAGACTATGAATATTCATCCACATACCCAATAACTGGTGCAATGTAAACAAGCATCCACAGTTGAACTTAGCACAAAATAAGGCCTAGACTAATTTTACACAACTTACAATCAACAAATTGCTGAAAGTATGGACCGAAGATTGATCAACATCATTAACATTTTACCATCATTGCAAAGGAACTAAAATTTAACATCTAACATTAGAATTGAGAACAAGAAACCATAAACTGTCAAAGTGTAACACAAAGCTTGCCTTGAATCAACAATCTAATTGCATTAACTTCTCCAGCATTACATAACAATTTCCAGTCTCTCCTCTCTCCTATAGCTACTGACTTCTCTAACTTAGCCAATTCTAGCCTTTATAGCCTCAAACCAACTATTCTAACCTAGTCTCCTTTTAAAAATGAGAAGGCATTGGCCTTTTATAGAAAATTACATTTTGAATCAATGGCCAGGATTTAATTTATCCAATGGTTGCAATTGCACTTCTAGAAGCATCAAGTTGTTACATTTAATTTGGGAGCTCATGGTACATCATCATCCAATTGCATAAAGGCAATTACATCATGGAAAAATGAGAAAACAATATTATGCTAGCTTGTCATTAATGAAAATTATGATTGGATGATGAAATCAACTTCACATGTCTTCCAAAAACTCCTTCTAGTTGTACACAGTTTTGGCACTGATTCATATGCAAGCCCCACTTTTAAAATTTGAATTGAACTCTTCTAGATTTCCCTTTAGGCATGAATCCATATGCAAGTCCCCCTTTTAATATTTATTTAATCTTGAAAAACAAATATCATCATTAGTAGCTCACATGTTCAAAATCCAATCCATATTAAACTCGAATAAAATTTTGGCCTTTTAAAAAGAACTTACATTTTTATAAGGAAAATTTCCATGTTGGGAAATTTTTATTTTCAAATTTTTTTCTCCATCTCAAGAATTTTATTTTAGGAACATTTTAACATTTCAAGGAAAAGAAAAATCATTTTTCAAAATTCTTTCCATTTTGGAAAATTTTGAGTTTTTGAGGGGATCTTGGAATTTTCCAAAATGGAAATTTCGAGGATTTCCATCAGTGGAGGAAATCCCCAATTCTGTAGGGTCAAAATCCCCTAAACTCCATAACTTTTTTTCTAGAAGGAATTTTCTTCAAAAACAACCCCTAATTTTGTCCTCTATCCACTGTGCAAAATAGAAAACCATTTTTAGAAATTTTTGGGTTTTGAGGGTCTTGAAAATTTCCAAAAATGGAAATTTTAGGATTTTCCTTCAGGGATGGAAATCCACCAATTCCCTATAGGGTCAAAATCCTCATAACCTCAACTTTTTTTCTATAAGGAATTTTCAAAAAGTTCAAAAAGCAACCTTGCCTAATTTTTCATCCTCTATTCACATGTGCAAAAAGATTTACATATAACATTGAAAATTCACTTCAAAATCCCATTTTCAAATTCCAAGATAGGCAAATTTCCCCTAGAGCCTCAAAATATTGTCCTCATCAAACCCAGTCTAGACTTAATCCCAAAATAACCTCCCAAGAAGAGCAAAACCAATATTTGACCAAGCCAAGAGGTAGAGATGCAAAAGAAAAAGAAGGGCCCCCACCTCCAGTGGGGCATGTGTGTGAAAATTGCATAACAGATGTGAATAGGCCTAACTAATAATTAGTTAGGAAATAATCCCATTCACACTAACAATAATGTTCTAATTCCTTTTGGGAAAAAAAATGTAACACATTAAAGAATGCTCCTAATATTTTTTATTATTTTTTTTGAACATTGTTTTTGTTTTTTTTCTTATTAGTCATATTTATTGTTTTGAAGAATCATTGTGTACGTCATGCATGAGATGACCTAACTTTATATTTTTTGACTTTTTTCAAATTGAAAATGATTTTCTAAAGTACACTTTCGTATAATTTTTTTATCAGAAATATTTTAATAAAAAAGTATAAAAATACCAAAAAACCTTGTTATTTTAGGTTTATGGACTATTTTCATCAAAAAAAATTGAAAAATAGAAAAAATAATCCAATTATTAAAAAAATTACATATTTAGAATCTAGATTGTCTCATCTATAATGGGTTTTGATTTTGTCAAAAAATTCTACAAGAAAGGTCTTCAGACATATGTCCAAAGCCTCTATTTTCTTATGACATTGACATGACCTTCAAGTTGTAGGTCAAACTAGGTCCAATGCTTAGGTTTGGGTCCCCAAGCCTTTTCCCAAACTGGAAACAAAACCAAAACCCAACCAAAAATTCAAATTTTTAAAAATAGGATCTTGTTATTTAGAAACGGTATCCTGTTCTAAAATGGGATCTTGTTTCATAAAAAAATAAATCTTTTATGCTTTTATTGAATAGGATCCGATTTTGAAAATGAGATCCCACTTTACAAAATGGGATCTCATTTCTCAAAAGAATAAAAAAAAAAAATTATCCTTTTATGAAACAAGATCTTGTTTTACAAAATGGAATTCCATTTTCTAAATAACAAGAACCGATTTTGTTTTTTCTTGATTTTGGGTTTTTTCTAAGTTTGAAACTTCCACATTAAGTGGACTCAACTTCATGCCTTCACCCTTGACTCATACTAGCATAGTGTTCATTAAAAATAATAAAACCAAATGTGTAGGTGATAATGCAAATGTCAAGAGATGTTTTTGATACCTAGGATCACCAAAGGTGCAACGGAAGAGAATACACACCTCAAATGAAATACAATGGCTTATTTTAAGTCCTAAATCCAAATTTGAGAGTTGTAAAAGACACTTGAAGAAAAATTGTTGTTAAATTCAAAACCAATGAGTGTGACAATGCAAGGTTAATTTTGAGCCAAATGAATGTGACATGCAAAGTTGTAAATTATAAGACCAATTAGTGAATATGCACATAGTGTTCATTTCATACCCATGAGTGAGATAATGGTATGTTGTGGGAAATTTTAAACCAAATGAGTGTAAATGCAAGTTAATTTTTAGCCAAATGAGTGTGAAAAGATATTGCAAAATGAGACAAGATAAACAAGTTAGCAAATCCTAAATGTAAATGACTCTTTTCCACCTATGCCACATGTTACAAATTAGATACCAGTAACATGAAAACACCTAGACTATCAAATGCAAAAGACAAATCTCAAAAATATTACTAAAAAAACTAGTTTTCAAAATAAAGAGGATATTTCATCACATGAAATCATAGTTGCAGCTCATTGGATTTTTATAGATGTGGTGAAAGAACTAGCAACTATCATTTTTAGAATGTCAAATGTGGTGAAAAAATGTAGTGAATTCATTAGAAATTACATCAGAGCCCTAATTGATTGTGGTGAATGGACTCGAAGTTGCAAAAACACAAAAAAAAGATCGATTTGGAGAAAACCTAAAACTAATATGATGTAAGAATTATGTTAGAAGATAAAAACCAAAACCAAAGAATAAAAAATCAACAAAAAAAAATGAAAATAGATGCAAAAAAATGATTCTCCCAAATGTTGAATAGTTGTGACATGGTGGAACCCCTAAAATTCTTTGTGTTCCACTGATGAATTTTACAAAATATAGTTTTCTTCCATAGTTCAAAATTGGTCTCATGGCTTAGGTTTTGGTTCTAGCTTTATTCTAGGATTTTAGTATGCCTTAAACCCTTAAGAAACCCTAAGTACTTAACTCTTTTACATGCATTCTAATTCACTATTGACCTTCTATCACATGTTCCTAGTCACATTAGTCATAACTTGAGTTGTTCGGTCTGTTTATTTACTGAACCCTTAAGCCTAGTGATCTTGGCTATTACCCATCGAATTATTCTAAAATATTGCTTTATGTCATGCAAGTCATAAATATTTTAATTTTTTGCTATTCTACTAAGTTTGAGGTTTTATTTTTTTATCATTAATCTAAGGTCTTGACATAAGTTTTATGTCCCTACCTCTCATTTCCCTAGTTAGCCCCATTTTAAGTACTAACAATGATGTATGTGCAGTTATAATCCTTTTATGTAGGTGATTAGACTTATACAATTGAATCCTGACCACTTATCACACCCCTGCTGAGTTTTATTTTTCATTAAAATATTCACATAGGCTAGTGAGTGGGTGTCGTGTGCCCTCCTTATCAGCAAAGCCCATTGTCTTTCAAAGGAAGTAAGCAGTAGGATTTGATCAATCAATGGTTGAGATTGGATGTCATGGGTACAATCTGGACCGTCCCCTACCAGCTTGCAAAGGACCCACCTGACTCTACTGTCCCACAATGGGGAAGCAGGGAGATGCCACTCGGCATAATCAGAATCATTAAAAAAAATTATAAAGTGGGAAATATTACAAGGGGTTAAGTGGTATTAACGCTCAAGTTACTAAAATATTTTTCAAGCACATGGTTTAAAAGTGAGCAAGATCTTACAATCTGATTCATCCATTTGATTTGAATATTATGTGCACAAGAGAATGATCTTAAGGTAAAGAACACATAAATTGGAGGTGTTGGATTCAATTTGGACCACTCCCCGCCTCCCCATTACTTGAAGTTGCACATGGGTTAAACTCAATGGGGAAGTGGGGATGCCGACATGTGGATTTTATTAGTACTAGTGAAGATGGTGGAGCCCGTGGATGACTTGGAAACTTTTCCACATAGCCTATTCTTATTTGTCAATAGTGATAGTTGTGCATGGTTAGAATTTTCAAAATTCTTTGACTCAATCTGGACTGTTCGTTGAGCCATCTCAATGCACAATCAATGACTCACATTCAAAGTTGAGTTTGAGGGGAAATGAGTCATTTTTCTTTGTACGAGTGAATAGTAATGGTGGATAGGACACAAAACTACAAAATTAATCCAGCATAAATACATAAAATCCTACTTTAAAACATAATTATAGATTGCTAAAAGCAACCAACGCATTCAAGGAGTTCTTGGTACAATTTTCAAGCTCGTTTGACAACAAGGATTAGGGTTTTTCAAGCATCCACAAAACTAGTAAGTAAAATTGATGCCCTGTTTGTCAATTGCTTAGAACTTGCTAAATTTTTCTTTCTCTTTCAGACTACTATACTTAGAGTTTCGAGTTTGTATGTACTTATTTGAAGTTTTGATGTTCAATTCAAATTACTAGCTTGTTAATTCTAGTGTTTTTGTGAATCAAACTTGTACCCTACTTTGCACAAATCCTAGAATCATGAAACCAAAAGTTAAAACATCTACATCCAAAGAACAACCCTCTGGGTCCAAACCTCTAGTATGGCCTCTACTCCAAGATCTAACTGGCCAATCAAAACCTTCTACCTCTAAGAAACCCAAGGGTTAGGCATTGTTGTAGGGTAAAAAAATTGTAGAAGGGCTAATTGACAAATATTGGACTATTAAGGATGCCACATTACCATCTACCAAATGGGCACAATTTAGCTATTGGTTTGGAAATAGAAATTATGGCATTCCTATTGGTATCCCCTTGAATTTTGATATGGGGAAATTTATAGTACCAAATTTCTACATGGATTATGACTTATTGAATGAAATACCTACAAATTATGTCCTAGTCACAAGGATTGTAAGAACATTTGATGGGATTGAAATGGTGAAGGTCATCAGGGAAGAAATTGTTGAGGTCATCACACTGATTGAGTGGAACGAGGACATGGTGAAGATTTATGAGAAAGAACTTAGAGTAGAGTATGAGAGGATCAAACATACCTTCAATATTTTAGTGTTGCAACACTATTTAACATTTGTTGGTGGTCGAAGGATCATCTTGTGCCCATTAGATAAGGATCCATATACCATCAACTATTTTGTTTCTTATTTTGAGAGGAATTTTTACTCTTTATGCTAAATCATAGGTTATAACCCCATCACTGGCATGCCAATGGTAGAAATGTATATGGTTTCCCACATCCAACACCCTCCATGCTACACACTATGATTATGAAGGGTACTTGGTAGAGAATATTGATGATGGTTTAGTCAAATTGAAAAATGGTCACTTCGGGGTTAGGTTTTACTACTACTCTCTCTTCATGCACATGTTTTTGTACAAGGGAGCTACATATTTTGTTAAGGATATGACATTACAAAAAAGGGAGGATGATTTGGATCTACCTATCCAGTGTTGGACTAAAATTCTTGACAAGAATGATAGGAAATTCTATTATGTGGTGTTTAAGAATGTCTAAATGCCCCCAATCTAAGGAGATTGTTGATTATGAATATGTTGAGAATTCCTCATGCTTTGCATGAATTTTTGAGGCCCATGGATAGGAGGCCAAATTTAAATATTGAGCATAATTGGGATGATGTAATCCCTTATCCAAGTTACACAATCTTGAGGGTATATGGCACATTTTTCTTACCTCATATCTTGCTAAGGAATGTGCCATAAAGAATTGGTTTTCTAGAGGCAATGTGGCAATTAGGAAATGTGGAGTACAATCATTTGAATGATTAGGGTAAGGGAGCATTTTCCCCTACATATACTTGTTTTTTTAATTTTTTATGAAGAAAGGAGGATCGGATAAGATTAATGATATACTCAATCCTCTTGAGATGAAGAGGGTAGGAGAAAGAAACCATGATCCCGAGGGACTTATGGCATGGTTGAAAGTAAGAATTAGAAGTTGAAATTAAAAATTCATTCATAACTTCTACTTCCCTAAAGATGTAATAAGAAAGATTTTTGAAGTTCAGATTCAAAATGATAGAAAAATGAAATGGATCACATTCAATAAATTGGAGAGGGTTATGCAATCTAAAGACCCTCAAGTCTTGGCTCTTGTAAAGATTCCAAATGAAATGCAAATAATTGAATATGTTTTTCAAAATTTTGAGACAATGGTTAAGAATTTTATTAGAGAAAGATTAATTCAAGAGAAGGGGAAGGATGTTGTAGTTGAGGAAAAAGGTGAGGGGGATACCCATATGATGGAAGAAATACCATTTCCCTAGCCCCAAAAGAAGGTAGTTGTTTTCAAAAGGAGGAAAGACAGGATGAAGGAGAAGAAGGAAATTTTGTCAACTTCTTCTCAACAAAAGGAACAAAGAGTCCCCTCACTAGTACATCAAATTCCACCACCATATCCTCCTAAGTTAACTGGTCCTACAATCATTAAAATTGATTCAAAACCTAGAGAAATATCACCACCTAGGTAGCCACCTCAAAAGAAACAAAGGTTTGAATCAGCTAGCCTAGTAGATTATGAGGAGGATTCAAAAGATGAAATATTGGTGATAGAAGAATAAATGTAATAGGTCATGCCTTCTCCCCCTAGGGAGCTAGTATCTCAACATTAATTGGGCCTTAGATTGAGAGAACCAAACCTCATAGGAATGAACAATAAGGATGATCTTAGAGAAGAGGCTTGTACAAAATTTATGGATGATGACTTTTGCTAAGTCCCAAGACTTCATGGAATTTTCCTGGAGGGACAAAAAAATGAATATGTGAATAGCATTTCTAAGAAGAGGAGCCTTGACTTGAATTTCCTGATACAATCATACAAGTTCAAGTAATAAAAGAGATAAAAGAAAGCTTTCAAGATATAATTGCACAAGAAGGTAGAGAGCTAGTGAGAAAAGTGGCATACTTCTATTACTAGAGTGGGACCTAGCTTTTGCAATTGCTTTTGACATGGTGAAGAGGTATGATGGGCCCCTATAAAATTATGAGGAAGAATTGACAATTGCACTTCAAGAATCCACATTCAATGAGTAGTTGGATACATTAGCTATCTAGGCCCTAGCCCCCAACACCAAAAATATAGAAATTATAAAGCCATATGTCGACTACAGAGGGGGGTTGATCATCAAAATGACCTTTGGAGGATGGGAACCATCTTCTTCAATGGTATGAAAGGGGATTTTTCCTTATATGGATTTCCCCCTCTCAAAATGCACATATAATTGGTCAGGGATGTTTTAAAATTGAAATTGAAATGTAAGTCAAATGTAAAATGTGATTGAAATGTGTAATTTGGCTCGAAGCTTGTTGCTCCCTCATTCTTATAAAAGGGAATTCAAGGAAAATTGTATAGTTCTTTGGTTTGTGAAGTTTTGAACTCATTATAAATAATTTTGTAATTCAAGCACAAAGGAATAAAATTAGTGTTGAGTTGTAGGTAGAATTCAAGTCTATAATAGACATAATAGTTTTACAATAGTGATGGCGTTTGAATGAGAAGTGAAAATTTTGGAATAGTTTCTCTTCTACTGTAATTTGTTACATGAATTATTAATAAAATGATCAAGAATCCTTTTATTGTTCTTCACTTTGGTTGAATGTATGATTTTGTCTCTACTTTAATTCAAGGAATTAATTAAAATGCTTTGATGAAATCATAGGTTTGCGTGGTTAAGTATAAGGGTTTGATAAGTAGTTTCTATTATGGGACATCTGAGTTTGTTTATTGCAATGCAATATCACAATAGTTTGTAAATAATGAGTTGATTCATTATTGTATTACATTTTATTTCAAATTTGAGTTTATTACCCAATGGATAAGGCACTGTTTTATTAATTTGGTTAAATTTGAAGTCATTGAGTCAGCCCTGCCTTTCAAAGAACACAATCTTAATGAAAATAACTCATATACCTTATATTATTATAAATTTTCATAATAGGTCATCCATTCTCTACTTTAGATGATTACTTGTTAAAGAATTTGTTAGATTCTTGAAGGTTTTCATTTAATTTACAATCTACGATAATATACCTGTTATTCAAAATGTCTATGGTAATTTGGAACAAGAGTATCATTTAGCACATTATAGGGATCACCTCTTAGGTCTTGCAGAGCTTGAAGTGGAGAGGGAAAGCTTAGCAAGCTTTCACTTAGTTGTTGGCCAATCCTCACCATTCCTGATCATTGAATTATGATAGGTTTATAGGCAATTGTTGAGATTAAGTTTGGTTCCTAAAAACAACCAATAGATTGGTGACTTTGTTGGGTACAATGCTAGTCCAATGTCTCTATGTTAGATCTAGTATGGTTAGAGATAGTTATTTTCATTGTTCTTCATTATGTGGAGAACAATTTTTACAAACTCTCATCAATAGCTCAAGTCCAGTTTTATGCGTAAAGTTTTGCTTCCATTTTCCATTTCATACTGGATTATGTTCAAAGTCTTCTCTGATATTGTGAGTGCATCTCAAAAGTGTAATCAATTTCTATTTACCCATAGTGTGGGTGACGACTCTAAAGAGAAAATACAGAAGAATCCTGATCAGAAGCTAGAGTTCAAGCGACGAAAAGGAAAGAAGTCATCTTGGATACATAAGAATGATGAAGTGGGTAAGTCCACTGAACATCTTGTTGATACCTCTCCTAATTTTGTTGAAAATGTTCATAATAAAAATTTAAATGAAGAGGAATATGAATTTGGTGTGTCTGGTACAAATGAGGAGAGTTTTCCCATTGATGAAATCCTTGGTAATCACCTTGAAATGTCAAGAGAAAAAAAGAGGTGGGAGTTTTGGGAAAAGGATAGTAAATTCTTGCCCAAAGGAACAACCACCAGGGTAGATCTATCTTTAATGGTGACAATTTCAAAACATGAGGTAAATCCCATAGTGTAACCTCACATCATTCCCCTAAGAGAGATCCAACATATCTTACCTTTTACACTCCTAAACCTAGTGAGTCTGAAGATGTATTGCAAGATGAAGATGACATAGATAAAGATATGCAAGCCTTAGAAGAAGAACTCAAACTCAAGGAGTTGGAGGGGAGAAAATCAAAGTTGTTGGAGAGAAAATAAACAAAATAAAGAGAGGAGAGAATCAGGGGAAAAATTCTAGAAAGAGATACCCAAAGAAGAAAGATTGAGAAAATGAAAAAGGTGGTGAAGGAACAATCAGCTCATAAAGATCCTCCTAAATATGTTGCTAAAAAAAACCCCGATCCTCCTAAGGTGATCATTCCTATGGGAACCTCTACTACAAGTCCTCTACTACATCAAATAAAGTCATAGATCCCTTTGATGTAGTTAGTTGCAGATTTTTCCCTTCAAAAATGACTCGCAAATGCCCCAAATAGAAGGACAAAACAAACTATCAGCTGGAGGGATTTCCATTACAAAGATAATCCTCTAAATTTTATAAGTACAACTCCCTCTTATGATTTAATTAGTGTTTTTTCGGGTATGCTTTTAACCAAAAAGTAGAAAAGGAAACTAACACCTGATCATAGGCATGTTGCATATGCGAACAATAGATTTATAAACATATGAGGAAAGGCATTGTTCATTTCCTGAATAAACATAAAAAATAAGGAGGGAAAATATTAAAAGATTTTTTTTCAGATATATAAATGAATGAGAATCCAAATTTTCCACAATAAACATATGCATAATTAGACTAAACAAGAAAACATCACAAGAACAGTTGCAATTGCTCAAAGGTCAATTCACAGTCAAAGAAAATAAATGTAGACACAAAGTTCTGAAATATATTTCCTCCTTTCTCAAGATGAAAAATAGAATGATTCAAAGTTCACACTACTCCTATACAATGATCATGCCTAAAAAAAAAAATACATCCCTCTTTCCCCTATTTACAATAATAAAATTATAATTCTTTTTCCCTTTCTGAGCCCAAGCTTTAGAAGAAAAAATTCTCCCCCAAAATGAGCCTTCGATGAGTTTTTAAAGGCCCCACTTTTCACCTCCGTAAATGATTCTTGAATACCAAGGATAGGCCAAAGATATTTTCCTCTTCCAGTGATGTAACTATTTCTTTAAAATAAGGAATGTTCGCTTCCATCACTACTTCTTAAGTTGATTTTTCTTCTTCAATTTAAAGGAATTTTCTATTTTTCCTTCAAATTTTAAATGAAAATAAATGATGTTTCTAATATCATGGAATCCTTTCAGTTTCCTCACCACTATCTTCTGACCATAAGATGACGACTTCTCTCAATCAACTAATTCATCAGTAAAATGTATTTTTATCAATAGTTCAATGAGCTCATGGGGGTCCTCTATACAATGAGTTTTCCAAACAAATCAATAAATCGAATTCCTTATCACAAATTTCTCTTGAGCCACACTTTGATTGCAATACTCTATAATTATCCTTAGATGTTCCTAAAATTCCAAAGTGAACTCAAATTGGTCTGTTATTTCCATTTGTTGCCTTCATAATGCCATGGAAATGTAGACTCTGGAAATAGGAAAGTTTTGACAAGCTTATACACTAAACTTTAACCATAAGGACCCTTGGAAGAGTCAATAATGCAACAATTCAATATATGTACAAGAACTCTGGTAGGAATCAATTTCCCCTCCATCAATTTGTCTTGTTAATCAATAGTTGTAGGTGTTGTCTCAAGCCAAAAAAAAAATCTTTAATCTAATTTTGAGCAATATTATGTTCTTTTGGATCCTTAATACCATAACAAGTTGCCAAAGAAGCTTCCAAAAATGCAAGCAACTTCTTTTATAATTACTTGCTTCATCCCTTCAATCTAGCAAAGCATCCAATATATTTCACCTCAAAGGTCTTTTCTTATCTCCTGAATGACATTAAAAATCACCCAGTTTCCAAAAAAGCATAGCTGATCAATATTGAAGATATTCATCCAAAGGATATAACAACATACCCAAAATGAAAATATTTGTATCTAGAGTTATGCAAAATGAATTTCTAAGATTCTCATCCCTCTACAATAATGCCATAAAAAGTTCCAAGGCCTCAACAACCACATATTTGTCATCTAGGTTCAAACCATCTTTACACACACCACCCATCTTATTATCGACACTTTGAGGCCTGTTTTTGGAATGAAAATTATTGATAGGATTTTCTTTCATCTCTAAAAGTTTTCCAAGTGGAGAATCCCATCCCAACCATTTCAAAACTTGAACAACTTGTTCCATGTCAATGGTCTCAACCTTTGAATTATCCACATCATTGACTTTCTCATTTTTTATAATCATGACCTCACCTTGTGAATCACATACATTATCTTTCATGTCATGGTTTGCTTCAACCCTAAAAAATCCAATAAGGTGGCCATCTACACTATCTCGATAGTTTTAATCTTAGTTTCTACAAGCTTCAATGCCAAATAGTCATATCAATTTTTACAACACATTCTATATTATTGCTTGATGAATTCTATTTGAATCTTCCCTTATCAACCTTTTTTTTCTTTTTTTGAGATATGCAAATCAAACTTGGCTTTGTTTCATTTTCCTTTACTAATCATTACTCCAACAAAATCCTGAGTAGAAAATTGCCTCAAAGAGAGAGAGAAAACTCCACTCTCTAGCTTGATAGCATACTTTTATCTTCAACGACTGACCTTATTCTGGCAACATTCTCCAATGCAACATACTCATCCTTGCTACCTTCTTTAGGGAATACCCCAACCAACTATCCCCATTATTGTTGCCAAAAAAATGTGAAAAATCTTAAATAGAAGTATGGAAAATAATTGAGATCATGAACCTTATCTAGAGCTATTATTGTCTTAACATGTTTTGTAGACTTGCGAGTAAAGTCTACATGCTTGAGTCTTCGTATCTCTCTTGAAAGCTTTAATTGAAAGGCTACCATATCTCCCACTACATAACATAACCATTGCTTGTTTTCATTTTTTTTGGTATTGACTTAAATGTCTCCTTCTTCCAACACTAGTTGATCCTCAAACAAACTAGTGTTTTCTCTAATAATTATTCCAACCACAACCATATTAGTAGCCATTACAGTTCCCTTAATGAATTGGACACCTTTACTCCAAATTGCTCCAACTTCAAAATCCAGGCCATAGTTGCAACAATTTAAATTTTGAATGAAATGGTATCCCCAACTATAGCTAGCAATGTATTACACCTTACATCAACTAACTTTACATGAGTTCCAAGAACTATTTCAATTTCATGTTTTTTATATTGCTTGGTGTCAATATTTCTCATGTGAGCCAACACATGTATGGAAATGTGGCAACGAGCAGCATTTTCAGGTAACAAAAATCATTTTCTTAGTAATTTCATTATTTGAAAGACAATTAGGCCTACAATTATTACATTTGTCATTGCAAACAATATTGCCTGCAATACCTTTTTCTCCAAAGAGGCTCTACATTGGAATATCGAAAGAAGAAGCTTGAAGACTTGTAGTTATAGGATGAATTTTCTTAAAAAAATTCTAAGGCTCTTTCAACAAATCCATTTTGTACGCATCGTCCTGGTCAACTCAAGTGCTTGTACATCTCTATTTTCTAGATCTCGACATGGTAATTCGTTACTGTACATCAGGAGAGGGAAGATATTGGAGTTGAAATTCCCCTTACACTCTACTATCTGGCATAGGTTGTGAGGATGTTTTTCAAAGGTTTTGGCATTCAGCTTTATACCACCCAGTTGCATTTACTTTCAAATTTCTAAAGTGTTCTCAACAAATCCATTTTGTGCATCCTATGATCACTGCAGTCCTTGAAGGTTTGCATCTCTTTGAGGTATTTTACAAGAAATTTTGTGTTCCTTATATATATTCCATTACTTTGTAGAGGTATCTACTAGAGCATTTTGAAAAATAGTGCTCTACAGTATGGATTGGGAAGGATGTTGGCTAAGACGGTGAAATTTGGCTTTTATTCCTAATTGAAAGAAATTCAACAAATCCATTTTTTGGACTTCTCACAATCATCATATTTCTTGGGATAGCATCTCGTCGAGCAATTCTGGCAGATAGTTTGAGTACGCTGGCTGGGAGTACATCCATAACCTTTATTATCATCGCCATTTTGATGTAGGCAAGAGGAAGTTAGAAAACTCAAGAAACTTTCGTCAACAAAAGAGAGTCATGAAGTCATGTATTTTAAGAACTTTAGAACCACACTTGAGCATTTTACACACACCAGTTATAAAGATGTCAGATGTTTTGAGAGTTTTGAAACTTTGAAGTCAAGTGCTTTTGGAGTTGTTGAACTAAGAAAACTTCCAATTAAGAAAGCTCCTCATAAGGCCCATAAGATTACTAAGAATACTTGACTTTTAATAAAGTCTTTATTCTTTATGCCACAGGGTTTTATAACAGTAATGCCTTCACTTCACCTTTACAAACTTGTGCAATCCTAATAGAATTGGTTTCATTGATAAAATTTAGACTTCAGATAGAAAAACCATATATCTTCTTCATATCATCTCTATTTTGTACGAAATTTTGATAGTGCAGTAATCTGATGCCATAGAGAAAAACCCATAAAACATTTGGCTTCCATCAACCAAAAACTCAGATTTTGAGTATGTTTGCAAATCAAGGGTGAGAAAATGTGAAGCTGAAAATCTCGCAAATGGTGAAGCATCTAGGAATGAGTGTTGGCCAGATTGAGAAAAATAGTGTCAGGATCAAGACCATGAAGGGATTTTGATTAGAATTAGTGGAACTTCAGATTTAATCATTTTTTTGACTTGGTAGGTTTTGGGGGGTGAATAGGAAAATGCACAAAAAATTAAAAATTTTCAAAATAAAATTTTGGGGTAACATTGGCTCCAACTAGGGATTGTATTTTTGTAGAAAATAGAGAGAACTCCAGAAGCTTGGGGTAGACAAGTCTAAGACCATTGGGAAATGGAGTCAAAAGAAAAGAAGGAGAATGGGGTGCAGGGTGGAGGGGAACCAGGCACAAGCCAAAAACAAGCAAGCAAAAAAAAGACAGAGCAGAAAAGGAAACCACACTACTAACACACCAAATTTTCCTACTATGTACATTGCCATAAGAACCTACCTCTAGAGAGCTTTATGTTCATGCAAATCCATTCACGGGCTGAGAGAAATAAGACCCACTATGAAAAAGAGATGTGCAACTGTGAAACATTTGTAGATTCAACATTAGCACATAGTTCCAATGGAGACTTGCTAGGTGTAAAATGCCCTTGTATATCAGTATGTAACCAAAGAGCCATTCTTCATTATATACCTCTCGGGTACAACCAACTATATCTTCATACTTTATTTCAGACAAATATGAAGCATCTACTTCACAAAAATGAGAAATGTTGCCATTAGCATTGATAATCAAGAAGACATCACTTACTAAGGAGACCTTTCCATTTTTTTCAACTACTAGTTCAACCAACTCATCTTCTTTTTCATCTACTGAAAAATCATCAACCTTGGTCTATAGGCTAGACATAACAACTTCATTCTCAAATAAACAATCATTAGTGAAATTTTGAGCTTCCCTTTTTGTTTTTCATTGTTTTTAGGGCTATTCCCAAGAATAAATTCCTCTAGTTCATTTTCATCATGAGAAGATAACAAGTCTTCATCAGTTGATTGAAAATCAAATAATTCAAAAAGGGAATTATCTCTAACTTTTGAATTTTCACCATATTCTACTGGCTCGTATAATGCATTAAATTTTCCCTCCATTTCCATTAATATTGTATCATTCCTTTTAGATGCAATATTAATCATGATTTCATTTTGAGACATAAGAGAAGCATTAAAAATCAAAAGTTCTTTCTACAACTTATCAACTGAAACAGAATCTATGCATATTGCTAATTGTGACCTCTGGGTGTTGTTACATTCTAAAAGTATAGGGTCAAACTTAATAGAAAGTAATTCTTCTTCTTTTGTACAAAGAGAATTATCACTAGGGATATGAGTAGGTTGAGCACACAATTCATTTATACCTTCAACAGGTTCAACTAAAATATTTTCACATGCGTGCACTTCTTTTTCTAATATTTTCTTTTCTTTAGAGCTTTCATTAAGAGATTCAGTCAATGATACAATCATACATCTTTTGGTATTGCCAGAGTTGCAAATGAATTCCTCTATTTTGACCTCAGTGATATGACCATTTTCATTGGAAACTCCACAATGAAATTCATTGCCTGAATCTTTAAGGAATCAAATCAGAATGGAGACAACTTTGTGTTTATCTGAAAATTCCTCTTTTTTAGGAAGAATAAATGATCATTCACTTGACCTCCTTTGGATGCATGCTAGAAAAGATTTAGGTTCTTTATCTTCAACATGATGGAAAATTCTTTCTTGCTAATGATTTTGAATCTAAGGAACTTATGGGTCTAGCAATGCTAACATAGAATCTTGTTCCTTAAAAATAGAGAAGATATAATATATTGGCTCTTTCTTTTTTGACTCATCTCTCAATAACTTCAATCTTTATGTAGGAACATGAAATTAATGATCCTCTTGTTCAAGATATTTGAGTTGATAATATCTTTGATGCACATATTTTAACAGCCATGCAAATTGGTGATCTTCAGAGGGATTCAAATTCTTCTTTCCAGCTTCATAGATGCTTTCTTTAAAAGCATTCCAAAATAAATAAAATATTTGGTCATCCTCAGCTATTATCTCTTGAATTGTTGGTACAGATCTTTTTCTTGATTTGAATTGGTTTCCTTGCTTGGCCTAGCCTTGAATCATTTTTCTAAGATCTTTAGATAAATAGAGTCACCAACCTTCTTTTTTGGGAAGGCACCATTTGATGTCTAAAACAAGAAAGGTACTGGTCTTTTCAAAATTTCCCCAGTGGAGTCACCAAAAATCTATTATTTGTAGATTTTTCCCTTCAAAAAAAACTTTAGAAATGACTCACTAATGTTAGAAACCAAGATCAAACATGCAAACCAAAAAACCTTCCACAAAAGAGAAAATCAGAAAAAGAAAAGCTATTGCAAAAAGATATGCAAAATAATATTATTCAGGAATTCATAATTACATGAGATGATTTGCTTTATAAAAGCATAGTATGCATAACCCTAATCTTTTCTTGAGAAAAAAGATAGCTCAACAAGATAAGGATGAGAATAATTAACTAGGAATTAAAATATCACCTAAGTAAAGTTATGCAAGTGTAGTTAAATATTAATTGCACTAACAACAAATTCCCCAAATGGAAAGACAAAATGGACTAATAGTTGGAGGGATTTCCATTAAATGGATAATCCTCCTCTGAATTTTAGAGGTAAAACTCCCTCTTATGATTTAATTGGTGTTTTTTGGGGTATTCTTTTAACTAGAAAGTAGAAAAGGAAACTAAAAAATGAGCATAGGCATGTTGCAGATGTGAACAATAGATTTATAAACAAATGAAGAAAGGGGAAAAGACGTGCAGTTCATTTCCTGAATACACATAACAAATAACGAGGGAAAATATTAAAATATTTATTTTCAGATATATAAATGAATCAAAAGCCAAAGTTTTCACATTAAACATATGTATAATCAATCCGAATAGGAAAAAATCACAAGAACAACTGCAATTGCTCAAAGGCCAATTCACACTCAAAGAAAATACATGTGCAGACACAAATTTTTGAATATATTTCCTCCTTTCTCAAGATGAAAAATAGAATGATTCAAATTTCACACTACTCTTGTACAATGATCATGCCTAAAATAGAAAATACATCCCTCTTTCCCCTATTTACAATAATAAAATCAGATTTTTTTTCCCTTTCTGAGCCTACGCTTTAGAAGAAAAAAGTCTCCCCCAGAATGAGCCTTCGATGATTTTTTAAAGACCCCACTTTTCACCTCTGTAACTGATTCTTGATTAAAAAGCATAGGCCAAAGATCTTTTCCTCTTCTGGTGATGTAACTGTTTGTTTTAAATAAAGACTTTCTGCTTCCATCACCACTTCTTAAGTTGATTTTTCTTCTTCAATTTAAAGGAATTTTTGATTTTTCCTTCAAATTTTAAATGAAAATAAATGATGTTTCTAATATAATGGAATCCTTTTAGTTTCCTCACCACCATCTTCTGACCATAAGATGATGGCTGCTCCCAATCAACTAATTCACTTGTAAAATGTATTTCTATCAGTAGCTCAATGAGCTCACAGAGGCTCTCTGTATAATGAGTTTTCCAAAAAAATCAATAAATCGAATGCCTTATCATAGATTCCTCTTGTACCACACTTTGATTGTAATACTCTATCATTATCCCTAGATGTTCTTAAAATTTCAAAGTGAACTCCAATTGGTCTGTTATTCCCATTTGTTGCCTTCATAATGCCATGGAAATGTAGACACTGGAAATAGGAAAGTGTTAACAAGCTTATACACTAAATTTTAACCATAAGGACCCTTTGAAGAGCCAATAGTGAAAAAATCCAATATATCTACAATAACCCTGGTAAGAATAAATTTCCCCTCCATTAATTTTTCCTTTTCATTAACAGTTGCAGGTATTTTCTCAAGCGAGAAATGTTCATCTTTAAGCTGATTTTGAGCAATATTATGTTCTTTTGGATCCTCATTACCATAACAAGATTCCCAAGAAGCTCCCAAACATGCAAGCAACTTCTATTATAATTACTTGCTTCATCCTTTGCTTCTAGTAAAGCATCCAATATATTTCATTGCAAAGGTCTTTTCTTATCTCTTGAATGACATTGAAAAGCACCCAGCTTCTAGAATAGCATAGTTGCTCAATATCGTAGATATTCATCTAAAGGATATAACAACATAGCCACAATGAAATTATTTGTATTTGGAGTTATGAAAAATGAATTTCTAATATTCTCATCCTCAAAAATAATTCCACCAAATGTTCCAAGGCCTCAACAACCACATATTGGTCATCTAGGTTCAAACCATCTTTACACACACCACCCATCATAATGTTGGTATTTTGAGGCTTATTTTGGGAATGCAAATTATTGATAGTATTTTCTTTCATCTTTGAAAGTTTTCCAAGTGTAGACGCCCATTCCAACCATTTCAAAACACAAACAACTTGTGCCATGTCAATGGTCTCAACCTCTGAATTCTCCACATCATTAAATTTCTCATTTTCTATAATCACTACCTCACCTTGGGAATCACACACATTATCTTTCATGTCATGATTTTATTGAGCCTTGAAAAATCCAATAAGGTGGCCATTTGTGCTAGCTCTAGTTTCAATCTTATTTTCTAGAATCTTCAATGTAAAATAGTCATATAAATTTTTATTGCACATTTTGTAAATTATTACTTGATGAATTCTATTTGAGTCTTCCCTTATCAACCTTTTTTTTTTTGAGATATGCAAATTAAACTTGGCTTTCTTTCATTTTCCTTTACTAATCATTACTCCAACAAACTCTTGAGCAAGAAATTGTCTAAGAGAGAGAGAAAAATCCACTCTCTATCTTGATAGCACACTTTTATCTTCAACGACTAACCTTATTTGAGCAAAATTCTCCAATGTATCCTACTCATCCTTGCTACCTTCTTCAGGGAATACCCCAACCAACTATCCCCAGTATTGTTGCCAAGAAAGTGTAAAAACTCTTGAATAGAAGAATGTAAAATAATTGAGATCACGAACCTTATCTGGAGCTATTATTGTTTTAACAACATGTATTGCAAAATTGTGAGCAAAGTCTACATGCTCCAGTCTTTGTGTTTCTCTTGAAAGCTTTAATTGAAAGGCTGCACTGTCTCCCACTACACAACATAACCATTTCTTATTTTCTTTTTTTTTTGTATTGACTTAAATGTCTCCTTCTTCCAACACTAGTTGATCCTCAAACAAACTAGTGTTTTCTCTAATAATTATTACAACTACAACCATATCAGTAGCTAAATGAATTTAATTCTTCAAAATCACTACAGCAACCTTACCCTCTAAATCCCTTTCAAAAGATGACATTATAGTTCCCTTAATGAATTGGACACCTTTACTCCAAATTCCTATAGCTTCAAAATATGTGCCCCAGTTGCAACAATTAAAATCTTTAACAAAATGGTATCCCCATCTGTAGCTAGCAATTTCTTACACCTTACATCAACTAACTTTACATGAGTTCCAAGAACTATTTCAATTTCATGTTTTTTATACCGCTTGGTGTCAATCTCTTCTCATGTGAGCCAACACATGTATGGAAATGTGGCAACGAGCAACATCTTCGGGTAACAAAAATCATTTGTTTAGTAACTTCATTGTTTGAAAGACAATGAGGCCCATGATTATTGCATTTGTCATTGCAAACAATATTTCCTGCAATACCTTTTGCTTCAAAGAGGCTTTACATTGGAATATCGAAAGAAGAATCTTGAAGACTTGTAGTTACAGGATGAATTTGCTTAAAAAGTTTCTAAGGCTCTTTCAACAAATCCATTTTGTACGCATCCTCCTAGCCAACTCGAGTGCTTGTACATCTCTATTTTCCAGATCCCAATGTGGTAAATCTTTATTTTACATTAGGAGAGGAAAGATATTGGTGTTCAAATTCCCCTTACACTCTACTATCCGACATGGGCTGTGAGGATTTCTATCAAAGGTCGTGGCATTTTTCTTTGCACCATGCAATTGCATTTACTTTTGGATTTGTAAAGCCTTCTCGATGGATCCATTTTGTGCATCCTATGATTGTTGTGGTCCCTAAAGGTTTTCATATCTTTGAGGTGTTCTATTAGGAAATTTTTCTACCTTATATGTATTCCATTACTTTGTAGAGGTGTCTACTAGAGCATTTCGAAACACAGTGCTCTATAGTATGGATTGAGAAGGATGTTGGCTAAGATGGTGAAATTTGGATTTTATGCCTAATTGAAAGCATTTCAACAAATCCATTTTTTGGACTTCTCACAATCTTCATACTTCGTGGGATAGCATCTCGTCGAGCCATTCTGGTAGATAGTTTGAATACGCTAGTTGGGAGGACATCCATAACTTGTATTATCATCACCATTTTGATGTAGGCAAGAGGAAGTTAGAAAACTCAAGAAACTTCCCTCAACAAAGGAGAGTTGTGAAGTTGCGTATTTTAAGAACTTTAGAATCACACTTGAGATGTCAGATGTTTTGATAGTTTTTAAACTTGGAAGTCAAGTGCTTTCGGAGTTGTTAAACTAACAAAACTTCAAATTAAGAAATATCCTCATAAGGCCCATAATATTACCAAGAATACTTGACTTTTAATAAAGTCTTTATTCTTTATGCCACATGGCTTTATAACAATAATTGCTTCACTTCACCTTTACAAACTTGTACAATCCTGACAAAATTGGTTTTGTTGATAAAATTCAGACTTTAGATGGAAAAACCACATATCTTCATATCAACTCCATTTTGTACAAAGTTTTGACAATGAGGTAATTGGATGCCATAGAGCATAACCTAGAAAACAATTGGCCTCCACAACCAAAAACTTAGATTTTGAATATGTTTACAAATCAAGGGTTAGAAAATGTGAAGTGTAAAATCTCACAAATTGTGAAGCATCTGGGAATGTGGATTGGCTAGATTGAGCGAAATAAGGTTAGGATCAAGACGATGAAGGTATTTTGATCAGAATTAGTGGATCTTCATATTTAATCATTTTTGTGACTTGGTAGGTTTTAGGGATGAATAGGAAAATGCACAAAAATTTGAAAATTTTTAAGATCAAATTTTGGGGTAGCAAATGCTAAGAAATCTCAGCTTGTAGACCATGGAAAGAAATCCATAAGCTAGCCTAAGAAAACCATCACAACCACAAGTACAAATACAAACAAAAATGCTACATCTACAAATACTTCCACCAAAGATGATAAGTCCAAATTCATTCTATCAATGCACCTCTTGATCCTAAACCTTGAGGTTGCAACTAGCTAACAAAAAGTTGCTACAAGAATTGAAGAAAACAAAAATTGAGGCTTCAAATATAGAACTAGCAAGGAAGATTTTATTCCTCAATATCTCTATCCCTGATCCAAAAGCTTCAAGCTCTATTCACACTAATTTTGATCCACATAAGACCAAGTCAGATGGACACATTCTTGGTGGAAGTGGTGGTGGAAATCGGGGTGGTGGAGGTAGAGGTAACCATAAAAATAAGAATTCCTACTCTAGAAATGAAGAAGGAAGTGGTGGTGGTGGAATGAAAGGTGGAGGTGATGAAAATGGTGGGGGTGGAAATGGAAAGGGTGATAAGAAATCTGGTGATCTAGAAGGTAATGAACCTCATCACAATCATAGAGATTGATTCACTAGAAGGCCAATGCAGCTAGATAGGTATCAACAATTATGTTTTTTCTAGAATTCCTAGTTATCCAAATCAATTCCCTAAGGATATTAGGCTTTCCTTAGTTAAGTTCTCTAGCAAAAATGTAATAAGTGGTGAGGATCACCTAAAGGCATTTGTAAATATAATGGATGAATTTGAGGTAGATACTGAGGATGTGATGATGAAGATTTTAATGTAATCACTTACTGACGATGCTAGAGAATGGTACAAAGCTTTACCAGCTAAGAGTATTGGTTCTTGGGAAGATTTTAAGCAGGTGTTTAGAGAGTGGTAAGGTAATAAGACTGATATGAGGTTCCTCCTCAATAAATTTAATAATATCTCTAAAGGTTCCAATGAAATAGTGGCTAATTTCAATATAAGGTTTCAAAAGGCCATGAATGGATTACCTCTTGATTTGAGACTTAATTACAATGTGTGCCTAGTTAACTATTGCAATGCATTTGATGCAAAAATTAGCTATCTCTTGTTATATAAGAATCCTCAGAACCTAAGAGAAGCTTTCAATATGGAACTTCATATTGAAAAAAATAGAATAGCAACTGGTAAGGTGGGGAGAAGAGATGATGTTAAAATCTTAAAGAACCCCAAGAAGGAAGATAAGCATTCTATAGAAAAGGGATCTTCATTGGAAGACAAAATTGATAAAGTAGCAAGCTCTATGAAAGACATCGATTATAGGATTTCCAAGCAAGAAAAGGGTCTCACCAATGATATGCCAAGCTTTAAAAAGAATATGAAAGGTCTCATTGATTATAGTACCATCCTTACAAAAACAATTAGCATGATGGAGATCTAATTTAGAACAATTAGAAGAACAAACAAAGTAAATTCCCCCCTAATCTGTAGCAGAAAAATTTAGTCATTTTTGCTAATAAAACACCCTGGTGTGTTGTTTTACAGCTACCACATGCTTCTCAAACATGTTCAATAGCAAGACAATTTAAAGAAAAATAAATTCAGTCAAATGACTGTGAGCCCATGGATGAAAATGATATGGAAGTACACGTGCTTATTCATAGATCAGATTTTGTTGATGAAGAATGTTCTTCAAAAGAAGATTCATAGGAAGTGGATGTTGATTGTCAAAGACAATAATCAAACACATATCATCAACAAATTTTTCCTGATGAAGATGAAGACATTGAGGACAATATTTGTGCTATGGAAACTAATGACATGGATGTGTCCTTGAGAAGACCCTTTGATGATGAGTATCAACAAATGACTCCATCCTTGGTAGAGTAAGCCATAAATACTCATAACTTGAGAAATAGAGTTTTCAATTGTGATCAAGACAAGCCAGGTAGTATGTTCATGAAAAAGTAAAATGTTGAAAAGTAGGGGACCAAGATAGAAGAATTGTCCAAGTTTAATAAGGAAGAGGCCAAAGCCATGAAAACTAAGGGACTTAAAATTTGGGCCAAGAAATATAATGTAGCCAAGAAGCCTAATGAAGTTGTTTCAATTGTTAAAGTTAAGACTCAAAAGACAAGAGTTGATCAAGAAAAGAAACAAGATAAGAAAGAGACTAAGAATAGATATGAGAAACAAAGGGTCCAAGTCAAAGAGCAAAGTGTAGTACCTTATGAACTACCAAAGTATAATCTATTTGATATGTTTCAAATACTCTCTTAAGGCAAAGTGACTTTTCCATTAATGGAAATGATGAGAATTGAAGAACATAAGAAGAAGACAATAGCCCTTATCAATGGTGCTACTAAGGCCTGTGAATATGAAAGGGTTTCTACTTAGCCTCAAGTGAGTGGAAATCAAGTTAGTGATGAGGTGATGGAGGGAGATATTAGTGAAATCCCTCATATTTACTTGGGAAGTACTATTACAACTTGCCTAAGTAATATTGATCCCTTTTAGGTAACCATCATTGTTGAAGGAAAGCTTCTAAAGAACTACGTGATTGATTCACAAGCTTCATCCAATATCATGCCAATAGAGATCATGAAGCAAATGGGATTGAAGATAAATTGTTCCTATAGAAAAATCTATCATGGATTCAAGAGAGATTCTAGTCACAAGAGTGATAAAAGATGTCCCATATAGACTGGTTGGTTTCCTTAATAAGGAGTTTGTCATGAGTATACTTGTGGTGGACATCCCACCCAATTATAGTAAGTTGCTACCAATCAAATTTAGTGCCTCTATGGGAGGTAGCATGCAATGTGACATTTCCTTTGCAACTTTTCCTATTGAAGGGAAGGAAACCAAATTGGTGGGGGAGCCAAGAGATCCACATATGATTGAATTTGTGAAGGAAGAAGATAGAATCCATTTTGTGGATACTAGTATAGATAATTTTAGGGTTGAAGAGTTACAAGAAGAAGAAGAGGAACAACCTACACCTCTTGAGAAGGAAGTATTGCAGTGAGCTAACAATGATGACTTTTGAGGGTTTAGGGTAGAGGGTAGAGGGTAGATGGTTTAAGGGTTTATGGTTTAGTAGAGGGTTTAAAGGTATAAGTGTTTAGGTTTTAAGGGTTGAGGGTTGAGGGATTAGGGTGGAGTGTTTATTTGGGTCTAAAATTGTTTAAGTGTTGAGCGTAGAAGGTATTGGGCTAAGGGTAGAGGGTAGAGGATTTAACAGTTGAGGGTTGATGGTTTAGGGTTTAAGGGTTGAGGGTATAGTGTATTGGGTTGAGGGTAGAGGGTAGAGGTTGATGGTTTAGGATTTAAGGGTTGAGGGATGAAGGTTTTAAGGGTTGAGGGTGTTGGATGTTGTCGATGTGTTGCTGATATGTGGTTGTCATTGATGTCAACACTATTAACATATGGTGTATTAGAGGTTGCATATGTCAAGGATATTGAGAAAACTATAAAAAGGAAGTGTTCCATGTTCCCAGTGGAACTGTATAGGTCATGAATGCATCTTTTTCTTTACATTGAATTTTATCTATTGTGGACTAAAGGGTTTTCTGTCGAGTGTATCTAGATCATCTACCAAAATTTTTAGAGGTCTACATATAGATTTGATCATTTTGTGGTTTGACAGTGTTTATGTGGTCTTTGTTAGTGTTCTTGAGTGAAATTTGTGTGATTCAGGAAATCTTATTTGTTGCAGATGTTTCTCTATTGTTTCTTGGTGTTCTTGGATCTTTCTAGATCATGCTCTATTTTTGTGGTACATCCACATTGATTGGTGTGCTCGTGGTCAGAAATTTTTCTTGCATATGTTTGTTTTTCTTGTTCTTGGTCGACATGTTGGAGGTAGCATGTTGTTGATCTTCGAGGTGAAATTAATTGAAGTATTTTTGTATTGGAATTGTTAATTTGGGTCCCCACTATGTTGTGACTGACCTTGGTGGATTCACATTTAAAAATTTATTTGTAAATTTGGGCCGACATTTAAAATATGTTTTATTTTCCTGGCCAACTAAGTTATTGATGAAATATCATGTAGCGGATATATAAGAGTGATTGTTTCATTGGTGTAGTTTGTTGAAAAGGTGTTGAGTGTGCTCTTATGTGTGTATGTGCTAATATCATTTGATTACAAAGAAGAGTGTGAAGAAGATCAAGTGAAGTACGAGTAGTTTGTGAAGGAGTTTTCTATGCTTAATTGGAACTATAATTAGACTTGTGGAGAAGCTATTCTCTCAGTTCATACCCTCTAGATTTTAATCCTATTCTACATTGTTGGGTAGTGATCCCCTTTTGTAATTGAGTAGTGAGCTCTACACAGTGTGCTTGAATGCATGTTCATTCCCCTTTATTGATTTCATTATACTTTTAATAAGGTATACTCTTGTGGACTAACATCCACCATGGTTTTTTCCCCTAATAGGGTTTCCACATAAAAAATCTTAGTGTTCTCTATCTCTCTAATGTGTTAATTGCTTATTCATCAAATCTAAGATTAAGATAAGTAAAGTTTGAAATTTTTTATTATTCTGTGACAACTGATTCACCCCCCCTCTCAGTCGTCTATCCTCATTTTTCCAACAATTGGTATCATATCAGGTTCCTCTAAAGAGTTCTAAAAGCTTGAGGTGATCTGAGATGGAAACATTCAAGAAGGATAGTCCAAGATTCGATGGAAATAACTACTCACTGTGGAAAGTCAGAATGAAATGTCACCTAAGGTGTATTGGTGAAATCTATTGGAAGATTACAAAAGATCCATATGTTATTCCTTAGAATGGTCCCTCCACTACTGATGAGATCAAATATGTTGATTGTAATATCAAGGCTATTGAAGCTTTGGTGAGTTCTTTGATAGACTTAGAGATGGCTAATGTGGTAGGACTACAAACAGCTCATGATATTTGGATGAAGCTGGAAACTTTGTATGAAGGAGATGTACAGGTGAAGATGGATAAGCTATAGAGTCTAAAAGGAAAGTATGAGAATTTTAAGATGGGTGAAGATGAGAATATCACCTCTTTTATGCAAAGAGTAAATAAAATAGTGATGGGTATTACATGTGCTAGTGGTTCTCTAGATGAGGATGAAATTGTGGCTAAGATACTTAGATCCTTGCCTCCATCCTACAAAGTGAAGGATCATGTGCTATTGAAGAGCTCAAATCAGTAACAAAGATGGCTAATTTGGAAGAAGTTAGAAACTTTGTATGAAGGAGATGCACTGGTGAAGATGGCTAAGCTATAGAGTCTAAAAGGAAAGTATGAGAATTTTAAGATGGGTGAAGATGAAAATATCACCTCTTTTATGCAAAGAGTAAATGAAATAGTGATGGGTATTACATGTGTTGGTGATTCTCTAGGTGAGGATGAAACTATGGCTAAGATACTCAGATCCTTTCCTCCCTCCTACAAAGTGAAGGATCATGTTATTGAAGAGCTCAAATCAGTAACAAAGATGTCAAGAGACACGCTGGTTGGTAAGCTTGCTGCTTTTGAATTAAGTGAATTTGGTGAATCTGTTCTAAAGATTAAATATGCATTCAAGGCTACTGTATCCAGTAGTAACAAGAAAAGATATGGTCTAGGAGAATGTTCCAGAAATATATCCAAGTATGATGAAGAACTGAAGCAACTTGAAGACAAAGAAAGAGAGGTCAAAGAATTGGAAGCATTGATTATAAAGAAAGAAGGTAGAAGGAAAGGTAAGTATGAAGGAGTGTTACCTATTAAGTGTTTTTCATGTAGTAAAATAGGTCATTTTGCATCAAGATATCCTAAAAGGGTTCCTAGAACTAAACCTAACAAGTCTAGATTCCAAAAAAAGGTTACTTTGTTGAATGAGTGACTAATGATGAGTCTGGTAAAGATACTGGAAATGAAGATGAATGGGTTTTCATTACTACCATTAAAAATAGTCTTGTGGCTACTGAATCTACTAAAGATGAGAAAAATCTTGTAGCTTGAGTTGAAGAAAAGGATGAGTGGGTTATTGATAGTGGATGCTCACATCATATGACTAGTGATAAAAACAAATTTGTAAGTCCTGAGAAATATGATGGTGAGGTTGTAAGATTTGGAGAGAACAATGTTGGTGTGATTCATGGCAGAGGTTCTATTTGTCTTTGCGCTAAGGATAACACTAATGATGTTCTTTATGTTGAAGGATTGAAGCATAATCTTTTGAGTGTTGGACAAATGGTGGGAAAAGGCTATGATCTACAATTCAAAAATGGAAGATGCAAGATACGTGGAAGTTTTTGCAATATGATTGCTACTGGTAAATAGACAAAAGGTAATATTTTTCACCTGAATACTACTAGTGGGAGTTGTTTAATTGCTCAAGTAGAGGAAATTTGGTTGTGGCATAGAAGTTTGTGTCATGTAAATTTTGATAACATTGTCAAGGCAAGTTCCACTCAAGCAATAAGAGATCTGCCTAAGTTAGTGAATCCTACTAACACAATTTGTAAGGAATGTCAAATGGGTAAAAATACTAGAGTCTCCTTCCTAAGCAAACAATTTCATTCAAATGATTTGCTGAAGCTACTACATACTGACTTTTGTGGTCCCTCCATAATTAGAAGTACTCATGGAGAAAGGTACTTTATGTTGATTATTGATGATTATTCTAGAATGATATGGGTTTCATTTTTAAGAGAAAAATGTGAAGCTTTGGAAAAGTTCAAAATTTTCAAGGCTATAATAGAGAATGAGAAAGGTCTGAAAATAAAGTGTCTAAGATCTGACAGAGGTGGTGAGTTCACCTCAAGGGAGTTCAACTCTTTTTGTGAAGAACATGGAATTAGAAGACAATTATCTCCTCCCTGAATCCCTCAATAGAATGGAGTTGCAGAAAGGAAGAATAGAACAATTTTGGATGCTGCTAGAACAATGATGTTAGAAGGAAATGTGCCCTAGAGCTATTGGAGTGAAGTTGTAAGCACTATTGTGTATACTTTAAACTGGGTAAATGTTAATGGAAATTCTGGTAAGACCCCTTTTGAGCTATGGTTTGGTTACAAACCTACTATTAAGTATTTCAAGATCTTTGGAAGCAAATATTATATCAAGAAAGATGATGATCTCACTCTGAGTGCATATACTGATACAAATTGGGCTAGTGATGCAGATGAGATAAAAAGTACTAGTGGTGGTGCTTTCTTCCTAGGAAAGAAGTTGGTGTCCTAGTTGAGCAAAAATTAGAATTCCATTTCTCTATCTACTGTTGAAGCAAAATATATTGTTGCTGCAAACAGTTGTACTCAAGTAATATGGATGAAACAAATGTTGAAAGATATTAGGGTGATATATGAAGAGCCTATTGCCATATACTGTGACAATTCAAGTGTAATAAATATTTTGAAGAATCTAGTACTACACTCTAAGACCAAGCATATATCAATCAAGTTTCATTTCTTGAGAGAAAAAGTGAATGAGAAAGAAGTTAGATTGGAGTATGTGCCTACTAAAGAGCATATTGTAGACATCTTTACTAAACCACTACCAAAGGATACTTTTGAGTATCTCAAAGGAATTCTATGGTTAGTTACCCCTCCTGATGAGAACTAATAAGATGCATTTACTTGCATCAATCTGTGAGCTACACTACTATATTCTGATCCAGAATGATGTTTTTGTGGTTGCTACTCATGAGGAGTAGTCAGATGTACATATATGTGGTTCAGAGTGTGTACATGGAAAGGTCATGGTTACCTTTTCCATTGATGTCAAAGGGGGAGAAGTGAAATTTAAAAAATCCATTTAAGGGTCGAAGAAAAATCGAGGAGAAGAGTCAAAATCAAAGGGAAAGCAAGTGTGTTGGGTTGATGGTATTTTCACATCATGTGTTGCCATCAATGCCAAATGGGGAGATTTTTGGATGTTGTGGATGTGTTACTGATATGTGGTTTTCATTGATGTCAACACTATTAGCATTTAGTGTATTAGAGGTTGTATATGTCAAGAATATTGAGAAAATTGTAAAAGGAAATGTTCCAGGTTCCCAATGGAACTATACAGGTCATCAAGGCATCTTGTTCTTTATGTTGAAGCTCACCTACTATGGACTAAAGGGTTTTTTCTGAGTGTATCTAGATCATCTACTAGAAGTTTTAGAGGTTCACATATAGATTTGATCATGTTGTGGTTTGACAGTGTTTCTATGGTCTCTGTTAGTGTTCCTAACTGAAATTTGTGTGATTCTAGAAATCTTAGTTGTTGTGGATTTTTCTTAGTTTTTTCTTGGTGTCGGATGTTTCTAGATCATGCTCTATCTTTGTGGTATGTCCACATTGATCGGTGTGCTTGTGGTCGGAAATTTTTTCCTGTGTATGTTCATTTTTCTTGTTATTGGCCGACATGATGGTGGTAGTGTGTTTTGGATATTTGAGGTGAATTTAATTGAAGTCTTTTTGTGTTGGAATTGTTAATTTGGATCCCCACTATGTTGTGGCTGACCTTGGTGGATTTTTATTTAAAAATTTATTTGTAAATTTGGGCCGACATTGAAAATATGTTTTATTTTCCTGGTTGACTAAGTTATTGATTAAATATCATGTAGTGTATACATAAGAGTGATTGTTTCATCGGTGTAGTGTGTTGAAAAGGTGTTGAGTGTGCTATTATGTGTGTATGTGTGAATATCATTTGATTACAGAATAAAGTGTGAAGAAGATTGAGTGAAGTGTGAAGTAGTTTGTGAAGGAGTTTTATGTGCTTAATTGGAACTATAATCAGGCTTGTGGAGAAGCAATTCTCTCAGTTCATACCCTACGAATTTTAATCCTATTCTATATTGTTGGGTAGTGAGCCCCTTTTGTAATTGAGCAGTGAGCTCTAGGTAGTGTGCCTAGATACATGTGCATTCCCCTTTATTGATTTTATTATACTTTTAATAGGGTATAATCTTGTGGACAAACATCCACTATGGTTTTTTCCCCTAATAGGATTTCCACGTAGAAAATCTATTTGTTCTCTATCTCTTTAATGTGTTAATTGCTTATGGTTAGTTGCTTATTCATCAAATCTAAGATTAAGTGAATTTTGAAAAAGTTTAATATTTTGTGACTACTGATTCACCTGCCCTCTCAGTTGTCTATCCTCATTTTTCCAACAGAGGGATTAGGGTGGAGAGTTTAGTTGGCTTTAAGGGTTGAGGGTATAGGGTTGAGGGATTAGGGTTGAGGGTAAATGGTAGATGGTATTGTGGTTAGGGTAGAGGTTTTAAGGGTTTGGTTTTAAGGGATAAAGGTAGAGGGTAGAGGGTTTAAGGGTTTAGGGTTTAGGGTTCTAAGGGTTTAGGGTTTAGAGTTTATGGTTTAAGGGTACTAAGGGTTAAAGGGTTTAGGGTTTAAGGGGGCTGAGGGCTGGAATGGGTTGAGGGTTAAGGGTAGTGGGTAGATGGTTTAAGGGTTTAGGGTGTATGATTTAATGGTTTAAATTTTTAGGTTTAGGGTTTAAGGGTTTAGGTTTTACGGTTTAAGGGTATAGAGGGTTAAAAGGTTTAGGATTTAAGGGTTAAGGTTAGATGGTAGAGAGTAGAGGGTAGAGGGTTGAGGTTTGAGGGTAGAGGGTTAAGGGTTAAGGGTAGAGGGTAGAGGGTTTAAGGGTTAAGGGTAGAGGGTTTAAGGTTTAAGGGTTGAGGGTTTACAGTTTAAGTTTTGAGGGTTGAGGGTTGAGGGTAGAGGGTAGAGGGTAGAGGGTAGATGGTTTAAGGGTTTAGCTTTAAGGATTTAGGGTTTAGGGTTTAGGGTTTATGTCGCCCATCCCTCTATCTCCCACTCCCTCTCTCTCCCACTCCCTCTTTTAGGTCTTTCCCCCACCCTAACTAAATATCTCTCTCTCTGAAGTGTCACTCCCTCCCACACTAGCTAATCTGTCTCATTCCAATCACCTTTCTTACACTCCCTTTCTATCAAGTCTCATGTACCTGCCACCCTACCTAGAAAAATCTATTTCACTCCAATCCTATTTGCCACACTATATCTTTCTCCCCCCCTTTGGTCTTTTTGTATCTCTTAAGTCTCATCCCTCCCAACCCCTCTCACATTATTAGTTCTTACCCCCTACTCTAACTGGACAACTCTCTATCCCTCTCAAGTCTCTATTGCACTCAGGTCTTAGTTCCTACCACACTACCTAGAGTAATCTCTCTCACCCCTATCCCATCTATCTCTATCTCAAGTCTCACTCGATTCCTCTCTATATTTGGAGAACATTTCAAATCAACACATTTGGCACTTGCCAAATTTGGCGAGCACCAAATTTGAGGCTCTCCAAATTTGGCAAGCACCAAATAGGTTTTACCTTGAAACGGTAAAATAGGGGTTGACCCCATGATTCATGCCCACATGATTTCTGCATTTGTCTAGTTCAAAGAATTATATGACTCAAAAATACCTTTTTTGTAGTTGACTCCTTGTTGTACCAATCTATGCTTGATCCATCACCTTTTTACCACAAATTTGCATGCTATAAAATGTAGAAGAAGGCATTTTGAAGTTTCTACATCATTTTACATTATCTCTGGTAATAAATTCATTTTGGAAATTCATTTTTTAAATAAAAGGTATTAAGCTATAATTATATAATAATATAAAAGATTACAATATCATTGTTCTTGAGTGGAAATATTCTTTCAAGTCCATTAGATATACTTCACATATTTGTACCAAGATATGCAGTAGTTACAAAATTTTAGCTTGTCAAAATATCACTGACTACCATACCTAGATATGTTGTGACTACAAAATGTCAACTTGAATATTACAAAAATAGCTCACTATATGCTTCTATTTTGTATCCTATATGAAAAAGTATTTTCATGCATTACTTATACATGAATTCTCCACCTTTTCTCCTTTTTACATAGACTGATGTGTTGGCGGAGTTGATTGTGAAATTACTTGTAATTTTAATGTCTGGGATATGTGGAATCAACTTAATCTATTGTGCATTCATGTTACTTGGCTCAACTTGTGATTCTATAGATTCCACCAATTCCTTCTATGTTGCAAATTGTTTCCTTGCATTTTCTACTTGATGAAAATGATGTGTTAGGAGAAATGAGAGAGCTTGATATTTTTATTTGAAATTTCTCTCCATATTGGTCCCCACTTCAAAATGGTGGTGAGCTATCTCTTTATACAAGTAGCTCAATGAATCATACTCCAGTTATTTTTTCATTGCAATGTATATATTCCGATAGCAAACCTTCAACATAAGTAGTGCTTGGGAAACATCCCACCCACATATTCTTCACCTTTCTAGTAATTATACTTTTTTATGCTCTTAAGTAGAGCATTATCCTACAAGAACACTTCCTGGATGACTGCACTTGCAAGTTTTTGGATATCTTGATAGTTTGGATTTAAATACAATACATTTGAAACAAATATGGACGCCAGGTCTGTAGGAAATATCAGTCTAAGATGAAGGATGTAAAATGTCTTCCCCTATCAAAGTTTTCAAGCATTTGAACAAAGATAGGAAATTAGTTTTGAATACATGTGATAGATGTTCTCTTTCCAACCATTTGGAAAATGGAAATTCCCATTCTTGTTTAATTAGATAGGAGTTGCATAAAAAAAAATTATGAGTTTGAAGAATTTTTTTGGAAAAGATGACATAATTTAGATGAATTCATGTTTAAACTTATATAAATGACATCAACTTAACACAAATTTTCTTATGAATTCTATTTGCATTTCTTATATTAGGCCATTTCTAGCATGGCTAGTGGAAATTTCACTCTATTTCATTTTAGGTAGATGCTTATATTGAGTTTTTTGTTTTTGTTTGAAAATTTATAGACCATTCATATGATGATTTTATAAATATTCATTGTTACACATAGAACTCAACATTAAATTAGATGGATGTTGCATGTAAAAGTTTAATTTATAGGAGCTTCAAGACATAAAATGGAAAACATTACATAATAGATTCAAATTCATTATTAGTGATGGTTGTGGGAAAATTTTTATTTTCAACTAGTTTGGAAAAACAAAGAACTTTCATCAATGTTAATGCAAGTATCCATTATTTTTTTTTGTGCCATAAAAAAATTACCTTCATCACATGCTTAGATAAATTCAATTGACTGGACATAGTTGCTTTAATGCAAGTTTCCATTCATTCATACCATTTACCTTTCTAAGAAACAAAAAAGGGAAAATTTTTATCAATTGAAAATGCTTTTTGTCTTTCTAAGTTACCTCATTGTCAAAGAAATAGTGAATAATTCCAAGATATAGCATCAAAAACCCTTCTTTGAATTCATGTTCTTCATGGCTTGGTTGACAATCACAATGTTGTTTTGACAACAATAAGCACAAGATTATCTAGTTTCCAAAGGTTGTAGCAACTTATACCCTGCATTTGACACAATTCTTTGCTCTTAAGCACTTTTCCACACTCCAAACACTCCCCTCAAGCCCTTCTTAATATTGATCAATGCTTACATGAAGCAATTTTGTACAAATCCCTCAAAGTACTAGATTTTATACAATAGAGTTGCAATAAGAAAGAAACTGTCCTCAATAACTCACATAAAATGATGATTTAGCAACCCTATTTTAATCAACACATGCATATTGGCCTACAAAAAATTAGTACCAAGTTTCATATATTTTCACTAGACACATCAAAAGTTATGTGTTTTATGAAGCTCGTTATAAACCCTAGTTTGAGGACAACAATGTTCGATAAGATATGTAATGTTTGATAAGTCACATTAGTTATGAAATGTAAAGTAAGTCTTTGAGTTTTAAAAATATGCAATGCAATGTAATGAGTGATATCAATATGTTTGATAAAATGCTTGGTGTGTTTCATAAAATGCAATGTAACCAGTAGTATGGATATGTTTGAAAAAATGCATTACTTACTTTACTTGTGGTATGGAGGTATATGTATGTAAGAAAAATTTTCTAGCATAGACATGTTTGATAATTCCAAACAACTCACTACCTTCTTTCATAAAATTCTTTGGTGTGTTTCATAAAATGCATTACTTGATTTTGTTCTATGTGTTTTTGTGAACATGTAGCATTCAATGTCATGCCGAGGAAAATCCCAAAGGATCTAACACCAGAAGAACATGCAGTTAAAAATGCAAGGAGAAGAGAATAAAAAATTGTAGCTCATGAAGCAAAGGAATAGCAGCCCATACAACCATAAATTCAAATGCAATCTAAGAGAGATATCTAGTTGGAAAACCAACGAGCACAAATGAAAAAAGTTGGGGGCACATCATCAACCATAGGTGAAGTTCAATGCACATCTATAGTTGAAAATACACTAGCAACAACATGTGGTTTTCCAAGTACATCAAAAACCACATCTATAGTTGAAGACACACCATCAACAACATTGTGTTTTGAAAGTACATCAACAAACACATCTCTATTTGAAGGCACTCCAAAAATGACATCTCAATTTGGAGCTACAAAATTGTTTACATGTCAATCTCAAGGTATGTCATCAATTGCACCTTCGATTGAAGATACATGATCTATCCCCGATGTTGTTGACATTCCTAATGTTGACACAAATTTACATTTGAGAAATCCTCTTAGATTTTTGCATAGAAAACCTAAATTTTTGATTGATATTGATTCCAATGTTTTGAAATGGATGCCTAATAAGATACCAAAATGTTCATGTCAAAGATATGCATGCACATATGATATGGAGTTTGTATTTTGAGAAGCTAAGTGAGGGTGGAAGATGCCAACTATTTGTTGAAATGATGAGGCAACTCAAATTTAGGCCCACCATGAAGGATCTCAGGGTAAGAGTTTCAAATGAATCAAGTGAAAATTCCATTGTAAAGAACTTTATGAGTGCATATGAGAGCATGGGTTCTACCTCACACACAAAGGACAGTTGTGCCACACTACATGTGATGATAAAAACACTATTAAGCAGCCAAACAAGGAACTAGGTGAACCTTACAAAGATAAGTAAGCCTTTGAAAATAAGTAGATCATCTCTAATGAGAGCCAAAGGAATGTATGAAAGAGTGGAGGACCCAAATAGCAATGAGTTATGCAAATTCTCAGGTAGAGTGTCACATAAAGATAAAATAATTACTCAAGCCTTGATATATTTAATTGATGCAGGAGCATCCAATGGTGTAAGGGCAATCTTGCATCACCCAAAAATAGTTAAATTTCAAGTTTCTCATTTTTTAGATGTTTTTACATTTTTGGATACCCTTTCCGTCATAATGAAATTCCTAATTTATGGTTTTTATTTTCTATTCCTAGGTTGAAAGATATTGCAGTTTTAGTTTCCCATATTTGAACCTAAAAATCTTTCGAGTTAGATTTGAGGCACTTAGATTTCCCGGAGCAGCCCCGAAACTTGCCAAAATTGGCATAGCCAATTTATAACGTGTTATTGAATTCGAGACCTTTCCAATGGTTCAAACGGTTTGCGAATTGGAGTCACGGATCAAAAGTTATGGCCCCGGGAAGTTGGCACACTTTCTAGAAGATACAATTGCAAATATTCTTTTGAAATTTGAACTTCAAGTTATAATTTTTGGCGCCAAACAACCTAAACTCAAATTTGAATGTTTTTTTGGCTCCAAACTAAAGAGGAGCTCTATTTATGGGTAGGTTTCTAATTTTTGGGTAGCTTTTTGGGGACAAGCTTGCATATTGCAAAAGGGTTATTCTGTAGCTTTCTGTAACTTGCATATGTTGTAGAACTTGGGGATTTGAGATCCTCTGCATGTAAGAACCTCCATTTTCTGAATAATAAAATTATTCTCTTGTTTGTGGGTTATTTTTCTGTGTCTCAGGCTATGCCCTCATCAAGTGGTATCAGAGCAGGTTTTCTTGAGCATGTGGACAGATCACCAATCGTGAGACAATTCACACTAGGACCGTGGTTGTGGGTCAAGGTCAAGAAAGATGCCTCTCAGAGTGATGCCTAGTAGGCATGGTGGTGCTAGAGGTAGTTGAGGTGGCAAAAATGCTAGTGGAAGAGATGCACTGGTAGCCCTCCAGAGATAGTTTGATGCATTACAAGAGCAGTTGAGAAGAGGGTTAAACCTGAGGGAGCAAAGTGAGGATGAAGGAGAGAAAGAAGGTTCAGATGTAGAAGAGGAAGAAGAAGTAATTGATCAAGACCAAATGCAGCTAAAAAGGGCCATTTCAAAGATCGGGAAAAGACCTAAAGTAGAAGTCCCCAGTTATTCTGAAAGTCTGAACTCGAAAGAGTTGATCGACTGGATCAATGAGCTAGAAGAATATTTTTAGTATGAGGAAATAGAGGACCAAAATTAGGTTAAGTTTACAAAAATGAAGCTAAAGGGCCATGCCAATATTTGGTGGAAAGAGGTCTAGTTGGAAAGAAATCAAAGAGGAAAAGGCAAGATCACCAGATGGAATCACATGGTAGAGAAACTGAAGAAGCAGTTCATACCAGTGGACTATGAGTTAGATATGTTGAAGAAATTGCAAGGGTTGAAGCAAGGAAGTAGATCTATGAAAGAATATACTGAAGATTTTCACAAGATAATCATCAGAATGGGTCACACAGAGGCCAATAAGGAGAAGGTATCCTAATATCTTAATGGGTTACGACTGAGCATTCAGGAGGAGTTAAGCCTAGTCAGAATGATCACCATTGAGGATGTGTATTAGTTTTCTTGAAAGGTGGAAGAGAAGCTGAATAAAAGATTTGATGGAAAGCAAAAAGGACAAGGAAGTCAAAGTAGAAGGGGAAATGGAAGACCTTCAGGAAGCTGAAATGATGATGAAAAGAAAAGTGAAGATGTGGGTACCAGCTGAAGCCAAAGGAATGACAACTTCTACTACCCTCATGATCAAAACAGTGGTGATCAAAGAGTTAGACGATGAGGGAGATATGGACAAGGATCTAGGAGAGGTGGTTTCAGAGGAACGTGCTTCTAGTGTGGTGAAGAAGGGCATCAAGACTATGAATGTCCACAACACCAAGGAAGGGAAAACAAAAGGCCAAAAGGTCATGGAAGGGTTGCGCATGCAGATGAGGAGGCCCAATCTAAACATTCAAATGACGCTAAAAGGGGAGAAGCCCTAGTGATTAGAAGATCCCTAGTGATTGAGAAAAAGGAACCAGAATAGAGGAAGAATCTATTTCGCACAAGGTGCAAGTGTGAAGGAAAATGTTGTGATGTCATTATTGATGGTGGGAGCACTGATAATCTGGTGTTAGAGGAGATGGTCACAAAGTTGAAGCTGAAGAGGGAAAGGCACCCACATCCATATCAAATTGCTTGGTTGCAGAAAGACCACAAAGTTTTGGTCAATGAGTAGTGCCTAGTAAAGTTCAAGATCAGGAGCTACCATGATGAGGTACTTTGTAATATCATCCCCATGGATGCATGTCACATGTTGTTGGGGATGTCATGGCAGTTTGATAGGCGAGCTATACATGATGGCCATGCAAACACTTATTACTTGACAAAGGATGGGGTTCGTCACAAGTTGAAACCCCTAAAGGAGACCAAAGAAAAGGTATGTAGTAGTGCTAGAATTTGTTATGTAGATGGAAGAAATTTTTTATAAGGTATGAAGCATGAGCATGTGTGTTATGTATTGATTCCTAGAGTGAGTAAGGAGGATAGTGAGAATGTTCTAGAAGAATTTTCTAGGATGTTGGATGAGTTTCAGGATATTATTTCTGATAATGTACCTGAGGGTTTACCACCAATAAGGAAGATCAATCATCAGATTGACTTGATTTCTAGAGCCAATTTTCTAAATAAGGTAGCTCATGGGTAAAAGCACAAAGTTGTGTCACACTTTCAACCAACTTATCATCGCAACTGAATTTAAGTATTTCTAACTTAAAACCAATTTTGGTCAAACATATGATCTAGTAAGATTCATTCTAGCTAAGTTAGATGCTTCCACAACTTTTTCAACTAAAATTGTTGGCAAAAAATGTATGGAGCATCACTTTGAGTCCAATTTACCAAAAAAATTAAATTATTTGAAAATCTTGAAGTTTCAATAACTCTTGCTAATGTAAACAACATTTTTTTAAAATATAAAAATACCCTTTTGTAGATCCATAAGTTTAGTTTTCAAAAATATATTTATTTTAATAGTTTAATTATTTTTTATATTTTATATTTTATTTTTACTAAAATTAGGTTTTCAGCACAAAATATAAGGTTGATTACTATGCCAAGGAAAAATACTAAAACTTATTAAAAAAATTGAAAAAAATATGATGCACTAGATAAAAGAATCTAGTTTAAGATGGTATAATCTTGTTTCCATTTTAGATAAATATTAAATATGAAAGTTGATGTCCGATGAAAACAATTATTTTTTTATTCACACACATTTTAATATTTATTTAAAAATATATATTTATCAAAATTGGAAAAAAATATATCCATGCACTAAAACATCAAGTTATAAATACACAAAAAAATTGGAAGAAAAAAAATAAAATTTACTATAAAAAGTTTGACGTCCCATGCAACTTCATTTTTCAGCATTTTATCAGCAACCAAATTATAGTTTTAATTTATTAAAAACTAGTTTAAAATAATTTTTTATTTTTTTTAAAAAAATACAAACATAAAATATACTAAAAAATACATATTTTACTAGTTTATATCATTTCAAAATTCAAAACACATATGCCACCTTTTAGTGATTCAAGTTGAAAAATTGGATCAGTGTTGGCCATTTCCTTTATAAAGTGTGACACAACTTTGTGCTTTTACCCTCATAGAATGACTCTAGCAGAAAATGAGGAGTTGAACAAACAAGTTCAAGAGTTGTTGAGAAAGGGTTTGATACGGGAGAGTTTGAGTCCATGTGCAGTGTCTGCAGTACTAGCACCAAAGAAGGATGGGGAGTGGAGGATGTGTACAAATTCCTAAGCCATAAACAAGATAATAATCAAGTAAAAATTTCCCCTACCAAGGATGGATGACCTAATGGACTATTTGAGTGGAGCTTAGTACTTCACAAAGATTGATTTGAAGAGTGGATATCACTAGATCTGGATTTGAGAGGGAGACGAATGGAAGATTGCCTTCAAGACCAAAGAGGGCCTGTACGAGTGGTTATTCATGCCTTTTGGGCTAACCAATGCACCGAGCACATTCATGTAGCTCATGAATGAGGTACTAAAGAATTTTTGGGAAGTTTTGTTATTGTGTATTTAGATGATATTTTGATTTTTAGTAAGATGTTGGATGAGCATCTGATGCATATTCAGAGAGCCTTTGAGAAGTTAAGAGAAGAGAAACTATTGATTAATCTGAAGAAGTGCAATTTGGTGAAGAGGGAGTTAGTGTACTTGGGGTTTGTTGTCTCAGCAGAAAGTCTCAAGATGGACCTAGAGAAGGTGAAGGCTATTCTAGAATGGCCTACCCCAAGAACTGCTACTAATGTGAGATCTTTCCATGGTTTGGCTAGTTTTTATAGAAATTTCATTAGAAACTTCAGTAGCATTTGTGGACCCCTGACTGAAACAATGAGAAGGGATAGAAAAGAATTCAAGTGGAGCACTCGAGCGGAAAAAGGTTTTGAACTGTTGAAGTAGAAGGTGACAGAGCAACCTGTTCTAACCCTCCTAGATTTCAACAAGGTGTTTGGTGGATTGTGATGCTAGCGGTTGTGCCATTGGAGCAGTGTTGAAGAAGGTAAGCCCATTGCCTATTTCAATGAAAAGTTAAATAGTGCAAGAGAAAGTATTATGTATATGATCAGGGATTTTATGCAATAGTTCAAGCATTAAAGAAATGGAGACATTATTTGTTGTCGAAGGAATTTGTTCTATATACTGATCATCAGGCCTTGTAGTACCTAAATAGTCAGGGAAAATTAAATCAGAGGCATATGAAATGGGTAGAGTTTTTGCAGAGTTATACCTTTGTTTTGAAACATAGGAGTGGGAAGTCAAATAGAGTTGTAGATACCTTAAGTAGGAGGCATACATTGATGACAAAGATGCAGATTGAAGTGGTTGGGTTCAATGAACTCAAGACACTGTATGTAGAAGATCCTAATTTTGCAATGGCTTAGAAAGCTTGCAAGGAACCTATTACAGTGGACAAGACAAGGTGGCTAGATTTCATAATCTAGGATGGCATGTTATTTAAGGGAATTCAATTGTTTATCTCGAGGAGTTCCATGAGGGAGAACCTAATAAAGGAGAAGCATAGTGGAGGAATGGTAGGACATTTTGGTCAGGATAAGACCTTTGACATTATCAGTGAGCATTATTATTGGCCTTAGTTGTCACATAATGTGAAGAAGTTTGTACAAAGCTATAGGGTATGCCAGATGGTTAAAGGAGTTAGCTAGAATACAGGATTATATCAGCCCTTACTTGTACTAGAGAGGCCATGGGAGGATATAAGTATGGACTTTGTTCTTGGTTTTCTAAGGACACAATGAGGGAATGATTTAGTCTTTGTGGTGGTTGATAGGTTTTCAAAGATGGCACATTTCATTCCATGTCAGAAGACCCATGATGCAGTCCACATTGCTAACTTGTTCTTCAAAGAGGTGGTGAGGCTACATGGTCTGCCAAAGAGTATTGTTTCAGATCGTGATACCAAATTTGTAGGGTACTTTTGGAGGACCTTGTGGAAGAAGCTGAAGACAAAGTTGAAGTTCAGTTCTGCACACCATCCACAAATAGATGGGCAGATAGAGGTTGTTAATAGGAGTCTAGGTAACCTACTGAGATGTTTGGTAGGAGATAAACCCAAGGGATAGGACTTGATCTTACCCCAACAAAATTTTCTTACAACAATTTTGTCAACAAAAGCATTGGTAGATCACCATTCCAGAATGTGTATGGAGGTAGGCCCATAACAGCTCTAGAATTGAGGAAGATGGACCAAGAGAAGAAAATAAGTGCTGAAGCCAAATATTTTGTAGAGCACATCAAGAATATACATGAGAAGGTATGTGAACACATTAATAAGATCAATATGTAATATAAGGCTAAGGCAGATCAGAAAAGGAGGAATAAGGAGTTTCAGATTGGCGATGAAGTAATGATCCATTTGAGGAAAGAAAGGTTTCCCATGGGAACCTATAACAAATTGAAGATGAAGAAATTCAGTCCTTGTAAGATTTTGAAGAAGCATGATTCAGGGAATGCATATGAGGTTGAGTTGCCTGATGGAATCAACATTTCCCCTGTGTTCAAAATTTTAGATTTGACAGAGTATCATGAAGGTGGAACAGAGGAAGCACCAACAATAGGGCAGTATGACATTCTAGCACCTACTTCAGAAAGAGAGGAGATTGAAGCAATCTTGGATAGTCATGTGGGAAGGAGTAACAAGAGCAGGCAGTATGAAGAATATCTAGTGAAATGGAAAGGAAGGCCTGTTGAAGATTCATCTTGGTTACCTAAGATAGAGGTTGATAGTTTGGGTTTTCCTCCACCATTTGAGACGTGATGGGGTCACTTCTCAAATTACCCTGGGTGTCTGATGCAGGAGCATCCAGTGGTGTAAGGGCAATCTTGCATCACCCAAAAATAGTTAAATTTCAAGTTTCTCATTTTTTAGATGTTTTTACATTTTTGGATACCATTTTTGTCATAATGAAATCCCCAATTTATAGTTTTTATTTTCTATTCCTGGGTTGAAAGATATTGCAGTTTTAGTTTTCCTAGATTTGCACCTAAAAATCTTCTGAGTTAGATTTGAGGCACTTAGAATTCCTATAATGGCCTTGAAACTTTCCAAAATTGGCATAGCCAATTTTGAGCACGTTATTGACTTCAAGACCTTTCCAATGGTTCAAACGGTTTGCGAATCGGAGTCGCGGATCAAAAGTTATGGCCCCAGGAAGTTGGCGCACTTTCTAGAAGATACAATTGCAAATGCTCTTTTGAAATTTGAACTTCAAGTTGTAATTTTTGGCGCCAAACCACCTAAACTCAAATTTGAATGTTGTTTTGGCTCCAAACTAAAGAGGAGCTCTGTTTATGGGCAGGGTTCTAATTTTTGGGTGGCTTTTTGGGGACAAGCTCGCATATTCCGAAAGGGTTATTCTGTAGCTTTCTGTAACTTGCATATGTTGTAAAACTTGGGGATTTGAGATCCTCTACATGTAAGAACCTCCATTTTCTGAATAATAAAATTATTCTCTTGTTTGTGGGTTATTTTTCTTTGTCTTAGGCTGTGCCCTCATCATTAATAGTAGATTATTAGAAGGATAACACAAGGAACTTTCCCAATCAAAGATATGTTATAAGAAGGATAATTGGTAGTAAAGTACATGAGCCACATCCAAAGCATTATTTGGATACCACTCAAACCAAATTTTTTGCTGATTTTCTATGAAAGTTTCTTGAAATTAAAATATGTCAAAGGTATTTTGAAATGCTAGAGCCTTTGTATGTCAAAATAAAACACATACACTACTTGCTGTTGTAGAGTACATATTGAGTTTTCTAATCATTGTGATGTTTATCAACGTATATGAGTAGAAATGCATATTGACAATGTTTTGTAGGAATGTAACATAAGGCCTCCACCTAAATCCTCAAAGGACTTATTATCTTCCATTTTATGTGAAAGAGTGGATGGTTAAATTTTTTACAAGAAGTCATGTTTGGATAGCACATGTGATGATTGTGGTGGCATGCAAAAGTTTCCAATTTTCTAACACACGGCTAGTACACACACAATTGGAGACAAAATTGTGGAATTTGGAAAATACAAGATAGTGGCCTATAGTCTAAAAGATGGGAAAGAAGCAAAGAAGTGTGAATTGGTCAGTGATAAGATTCTAGTGTATTAGTTTATGGGCATTTTCTATGATCAGGTGGTCTAAGAGTATGCAAGGCATACCCATAGAGCTCGATGGTTGGACTCATAGTTCAAGTTATGCAAGGACACTTTCCAATTCATAGTATCATTTCAATTGTCAACTTCATGAAGAACTACACACTACAACTATAGAACGAGGTGCAATCACGGTATTACAAATCCACACAAGTTGCTATATTTGTGCATATAGCATTCATTCATGCAAATGATAGTACAAAGGGTAATAGGAAAGTATTGAGAGAGTATCACTTTTACATCAGTGATGATCACACACATTCTACAAATTTTTTGTAAGGTTTCTTTCAGATGTTCTATGTTGATTTGACTAGTAGGGGCATATCATTTAGTTATCATATCATATGGTGAGATAATTGTACATCACAATTCAAGAACTCCATAATGTTTTACTGGTTGAGTAGGATGCATAGGATTAGTGGTGTTCCCCATATGTGGAACTTCTTAGAGGTCAATCATGGAAGTGGGGAGCATGATGGAGCAAGTGCATGTAGTGAAAGAGCCTTAGCACAAGAAGAGTTAAAGTACAAAGATAGTGTAAATTTGATAGATGTAAGATCAATTGTCAAGTGGTCCAATCATGCAATGCGTCTAGGTAGTGAAGATAATTTTTTAGTTCATAGATTTTTTTATTTAGTTGATGATACTAACATTGTAAAATATGAGGATTTTTGTACACTAATAGGATCGAGCAAGCTACTCTCTTTTAGAAGCTCTAGTGCATGTACATGGACTATCCATACGTAGAAGATGGCATGCTTTTGTTCTACATGTACACTTCAAGCATGAAATGATTGTGAGTCAATAGAGTGGGTTGACAAATGGTCTGTAAGAATTCTAGCCTCACTTGACACTTATTAGCTCTTGATGACTCTAAAAATCATGGAGATGCAATCACCATTGATGATGATCATGTATTAGACCTACTAGAACTAGGTAATATATCTTACTTTTAGGTTTTATTTTGATACTCATTAAATACATCTAACAAGATGAACATAACAATGTAGGGCACATTTATGCGATGATTGCAGATGAAGACAATGAAAAGGATATAGATTATTACTTGTGTTGATGTATCAAGGATAAAAGGAAATTGGAGGCCCTAGTTATAGATGGATAAAATATAGAATATCCTATAGGTTTGGTGGTTGTTACTAGAACTTGGCTTAGAAGGTACCGAGTTAAGAATGTTGTAGTTTGGTTGTTTGAGGACTTTGACATGCACTGGAAGATTCTTCACTACTTGAACCTTGTTGTCATAACTAGCATTCATTTCATCAAATATAAGGGAGGACCTATGAACCAGAACTTGTGGAAAGTGCATGAGTCTGACCATGAGGAAATACTTGACACAATAAAGAGTAAAGCAAACTCAGATGGTTCCCTGGATTGATTTGTAAGTATGCACATTAAATTTGTAAGTATTGATCACTGCTTTTTGTCAAGCATTTATGTTTGATTGTAGAAGTGTTTGCAAAATTGCATTATTGTTAATTTACAAAATGATAATTATATGTTTCTCTCTATTGACCACCTTTAAGTTGGTATTCTCTATTGGTGTTTTATGTCATATGCATTTAGGACTGCTATTGATGCATTTGTGATTGTCTTTTAACCCACTTATTAATTATATATTTGATTTAGTGAAGAGATATGCAAGACTAGTGAAGGATAAAAAAGGGAAAGAATTCATTAAATATTTTCAACTTAAGAAAAGAAAAACATTGGTTGTTGGTGCATTTTCTAGTTTTCAATCTTCTCTTTCTTTTCTATTTCATAGATTTCTTAGATTCTTATATGCTACATGTTTTATGTAAATTATGTTAATATATATTCAAAATTTATACATAGGATCATTGAGAGATGAGAAAATAGAAAAAGATGGGCCACATCACCATTGTAGGACCTTCAATTGATCTGCTTATAACATTATTCAGTTATTGGCTTTTGCAAGTTTTTTCTGGACCAAATTCCAATGAGTACACAACCATAGAGAGGCTACTACCCATGTGTTTCCAAGGGAGCAAGGAATGTACATGTTTTGAAGCATTTTGGAATGCAAATAATTGGGCCACCTAAGGTGGATTGGAGAAAAAAATCTAGGTAGTAGCTCCTTTTGTTTCTTCTTGTACAATATATTTCATGATCTGGGATACAAATGGGATGATTATTTCCCTGCATGTATTGCTACAAGTATTGAGAAATGGGAGGATTTTCAAGATGTTCTTCCATCACTATTATAATATTTGTTATTGACTTAGTGTATTTTTGATATACAAAAGTTATGAGAAATTAATACATGCAAATGTGTATATTCCTTAATATATGCCTCAATGAAATGTGTATATTAAATTTAAAGTTAGTTGTAATAGTTAATGGTTTACATTTAAATTTTTCTTGAAGGAAAAGCATGTGGATTTATGACAAAATCTGAAACAATTCCTTCTACTGTAAAAGGCATATTTTCTTACTCTTCTATAAAATGTAGAACTCCTTCTTGATGTAGAGGAAAGACAATCAACATGAAAAAAACCCAAAAGGAAAATCATTCTTGTATGTTCTTCATAGCTGCTCCTAAATGAACTTTTAGAAAACCTAGCAATGAAACTACTTGGAGAACTTGATTCAATACAATGTAGAGATAGTGGGAACATCATGGTAGACTTGTCTAAGGGACTTGAATGGTCATAAGAAATTTTTTATGGAGACTCAACAATGCAACAATTCATGGGGCTTACAATATTTGTGTTGTTCAAACTAGGAAAGGAAACATTAATGGCCTAAAGCCAAATCAATAAAGATTGCTTCAAACCCTCAACCACTAACTTGGAGGCCTTCATAGAACATTTCAAAGGTGTTTCCATTAGGTATTCACTACCAAGAATCATTCAAAGGACCAAGGTATAGGTTTGCAAGACCTCTCCACATATTCCCAACACCTTCACCAACCACAAAGAACCCAAACCACTCCTTATTTCACTCAAAAATCACAAAAAAATATTTCTTCAATTCATTCCAAATTTAGGAAAAAACTACAACCATGCTTCCATGATGCAGAGGTAGGGATTACTTTGTTTCAATAAAAATAATGGTTAAAGGCTTCTAGGACTCCAAACATAGTTGACCATTCAATGGCTTGGTCATGGATTTATCTTAGGACATCTTGGAATAATTGAATTAGATCTTCCTATTTCATGATCAAACTTTTCAAATGTGACTCAAAGGGAAATAACTCATTTATGTGTGTTGGCATCCTACTAGACACAAAAAATGACATTTTGACTATTTCTTTAGGATAGTATTGTTGGAAAGAGATATTGCATAAGTCATCTAGTGTTCTCATTGATGGAAACCCTAGTCAATAATTCCATCCACACCTCAGTATTTGCCTATACCGGAAGCTAGATTGAAGATGTGTTAATTGTCAAAGCTAAAACAACAAATCTAACAAAAAAGGCCAACTAGGTGAGTATAACATGTTGTGAATCTCCATGGCATAATTGTTTAAAGTGTTTCATGTTTGATACATGTTTTTTTTGGGTCCTTACTATGTTTTGGATGAAATTGTTTGGTTCACATTGATAATTTTTTATGGATTGGGCCAATAGTTTGTACACATTTCATATTTTCTTAAAGCCAACATGCAGTTATTCTAATCTCTAGTTGTGGATATATATAATCAACTATTCATATCATTTTGATATATTCATGTGAGAGTTAGAAGGAATATTGATCGATTGTGTGTTGTTTCACTTGAGCAAAACAAAGATTGGTGATTCAGATTAAAGCAGTCAAAGTTTCAAGAGAAGAATCAAAAAGAATGTGAAGAATGTGGTCAATGTGCTTAACCAGAAATATAATCAGGCATTAGTAGATGCTATCTCATAGTTCATCCACTCCAGTTGTTTATATGTGATTGTAAGATAGTGAGTCTTCTTTTGGGTAGTAAGCCTTTTGTATTTGAGCAGTGAGCTCTAGGTAGTGTGCCTGAATGCATGCACATTCCCCAATTGTAAACACTTATTTTTAGTATACTCATATTATGGATTAACCTCCACCATGGTTTTTCCCCTAATAGGGTTTCCATGTAAAAATCCTTGTGTTATGGTGTTGTGGTTGATTGCCTTGTGTTCTTGCATATTTCTTTTGGTTCAATGCTATAAGTGGTTTAAAGATAAAGTTAATAAAGTTAAATTTTGTAGAACACTGATTCACCCCTCCCTCTCAGTGTTCCTTGATTCCAATAATTTGTATCAGAGCCTAGTTCCTCGGAAGAAGTTTAATAGCTTGGGGAAGATTAGGAAGGTGATTCAATGTATTTTGGTAGTCTTCATCAACAACTTTTGGTGGCACTAGATGATCTTGATAAGTCCAAATCTAAAGTCCAAAAATTGGAAGCAAGCCTCATGAATGCTGAGAAATTCATTCAATCATTGAAGGATCAAATCAATAAGTACAAGGAAAAGGGAAAGGATCTTTGTGATCATCTCAAGTTGAAAGAGAGTAAAAGCATGGAAGATGAACACCAAAGTCAAGCCTTGAAGAAAAAGATAGAAGAATGTGAAAAGATCACAAGAGATAATGTTGTTCTAAAGTACGAGATGGAATCTATTGTGATGAGGATGACCAAGGAGATTGAGGAGAAAAAGAAGAATGAAGAGAATCTTACTTAGTCCTTGAAAGAAATATTTGATGAATGCAATAGATTTAATGGTGAATTCAATCAGCCAAAGCTTGAATTGCAACAATCTAGAAACAATGAAGAACTTGAAAGATAAATTGTTATTTTAGGGATGAACTTGATACTAGAAATGAATCCAAGGAGAATTTGAAGATTAGCTTAGCTAATCTTGATGAATTGATTCAAAGTCAGAAGATTGGAAGTGACAAGCAAGGTCTTGGATATGAGAAAGGAGAAAGCTCCAGATCCAGTCAAAGGAATTTAGGTTAGGAAATGAAATGAGCAAAGCTAGAAGATATCCAGTAAGACAACCCAATGCTCAAAAGTTCAATGGATACTATTTTGTTTGCAATAAATTTAGTCATATGGTTGTTCAATTTAGAAGTTGAATGAATCCAAGTGGTCCATCATTCTCTGGTAAGTGTTTCAATTGCAATAAGTATGGTCATAAGTCAATTGAATGCAGAAATATGAAAACCAAAATTTTCAATAAAAATGTCAGATGTTATTGCTATAGTAGATTTGGCCATATTGCTAACCAATGTAGGTCAAGAGAAAATCAATGGAATAATTGGTTTGGACAAAAAAATGTTGTGTTATAATTGTAACGAATTCAATCACATTGCGAGATTTTGTAGAAGCGGGAAGGGTCTGGTAACCAAAGAGAAATTATACAAAAGGATGATAACGAAAAAGGAAAAGTTACTATAGATGAGATCAGGAATCAAATGAAGAAGACATGGGTGAAGAAGAGTGTTTCTGATGTAGGAAATGAATCTGCACTAGAATTTGGTGTTGGAAATTCCTCTAGGAATTTCTTTAAGGCCTCTTGCCTAGGGGGAACTCTCAAGAAAATATTTTACCCCTACCGGTAGTTGTTACTAGAATGTGGAAAATTGTAATGATTGCATTAATGATCTACAAATGTTTTGGGAACACTTGTGGAGGAAATTTATGCAAAATTGAAGGTCCGCAGAAGAATTTTCTTTCACAGACTATGAAAAAAGGGTATCTAGAAGACCTAGGGAAAAAATATTTATTGTGATAAAAATTTAGATGTGAAAATGATAAAATGTTACTTATATTCCTCATTTGTCACATTGCATTTCAAGAAGAAGAAGGTTGAAGAGATCTACAAGTGAATTTTGGTGAGATACAAGTCTAAAGGTGATTCGTTGAGCAAACCCTAATCCAGGGAAACGTATTTATCTAAAAAACTTGTGAACTTGAATTTTTTGGAAATGGCCACTCTATTAGTTGTTGATATTAAAGATAGACCCCACCCAAAATTCAAATCGCACCCATTCAAATCCATTGAGATAGAACCATTAGGTGTATTTTCTTTTGTTTTGTAAGGTGTTTTGCACATTGAAGATATTAGGGCATATATTCATGTGAATGTTGAGGAGTTAGGAAGCTCCCAGTTATTAAATCTATACACAAGTCACATTGTGGGAGAAGATCTTTGTGTAAGGCCTGAATTTAAGACTTTGGAGGAGAAGTTCACACAAATTGTGAAGTTTCCCCTATTCAACAAAAATGAATGAGACTGGTACATACTAAGTCGAGTGCATGCCGAGTTCATGTGGTTAGATCAGCCCTTCAGTATCACAAGAGAAGCTATAAACATTGTTACTGGTTTGAATTCATCTGGTGGGTTGTCCACATTGAAATATGTGAAGAACCAAATAGTCATTGAGGCAACTGGTTCCACTTTCTATAGAAGAGCCATGAAAATTAATGACATCATTGAATTATATGTAAAATTTTCTTCTATTGTTATTAGATATAAAATCTATCACTCTAGCCAGGATAACTTTGTATTTGGTACTACAATCTATGCAGCTTATCAAATGATCAAAGAAAATGCAGAATACCACTTATGTGAGTTACTCCAGAGCCAACTAATTGAAAATCTTGGTAAAATCAAGAAGGACAAGAAATTTTTCAAGTATGGAAATCTATTATTATGTCTATTCTTCTACTTCATGAATGAAGTTCTGGGAGCTGGCAAAGTGCAATTAGAAGGTGACAAACTGGTAGCTGTTCAAATTAGGGACATCTTATATAGAATTGGTGATAGCAAAGAAAGGAAAACTGCTATCTAGGGTTACTTCAAAAGATTCAAGAGTGAAATGAAAGCTAGGGAAAGGATTCCTAAATCCATTGTGGAAAAATATAAGGACACTATTTGATTCATGGTTGACATTGATCAATGTTTAGTGGAAGCAAAAAAACCTAGAATAGTTTGGATAATTCCTGTGGGATATGAGGTTGAAGAACACATTTTAGAGTTGTATGCCCAACACTTGTTGAGTAAACCTTGGGATCTGACAGAAGAAATTTTTGATACCTTTAAAGAGAAGAATATTCAAGTGCATGCACAAATGAAGATAGTTTGGAAGGTGAGAAAGGAAGTTGAATCTTTTGTAGAAAGCATTGACATATTAGTTGAAGCAATGAGAGAAGCAAGGAAGAAAAGAGAACAAGTTGAAGAAGGGGAGCCTGCTAGAACTAAGTCAGCTAGTCTAGCAGCATCCTTTGCCAGATCTAGATCTACAAGGAGCTCTGCACCCTGATCTAGTCCTACAAAGAAATCAAGCCCAATAAAAGCTCAAGTCAAGATATCTGGAAGAGAAGGAAAGAGGAAGAAGGATAAAAGCATAGGAGTCTATGTTTCTATTGAAGATGATGAAGAAACTAAATTAGATGAAGTAAGAGAAATCAAGTATAAGAGCACAATGGCGTCAAAAGTCTCTAAGGACAAGAAATAAGACATAATTGAGGACACTCAAAATCCTCTAGATATGCAAGATACTGAAATTACCATGGATACTAAAGCTCCTAAAGATATGTTAGTTGAAGAAATAGAGATTCCTAAAGCCAAGCAAGAATCTATGATTGAAGAAAAGAAGGTTGAGGCAAAGGAGGTTGCTATGGAAGTAAGAGACACTAAAAAGGTAGTAAATAAGTTTTTAGAAGAACAACAGGAGGTTTTTGACCCTAAATTGGTTAAAGGTCCTATCAACTTTTCGCTCTATCTCCTATTTAGAAGCTAAAGGTAGCATCATTTGCTTAGGCCAAGGAAAGGGAGGAGATATTGAAATATCACATTGAGGAGAGTGAGCTGCTAAGTTTTGCATCTAGTATCTTGGAGAAGATCATGCCCACACATGTCAAGGACTCATCCAATTATCCATCTAGTTAGATGAAGAAACTTATCAACTCTGTAAGTACTCACTTTGAGTCTCTTGAAAATTCAGCTAAGGATAAGGTCCAAAAATAATTTGATGAAAATAGGTTCAGTAGACTAAAGTGTATGATTGCTAATGAAAAATCCTTATTAGCTACATGTGAAAAGAAAATTCAAGGTGCATTATTCGAGGGTGGAAATATCTACAAGTCATGCTTATACTTTTCAAAATTCACTAAGGTCACTGAGAAGAAAAATTAAGGAATGTGAGAAACAGTTAGTATATATTTCTCAAACCATTAATCCTCTAACCATTTCTATGGGTAAGCAAGAAGGTCAAGTCATATCCCTACTTGACAAAATTAAAATTTTGAAGCATGAAAAATACAAAATTGTTGAAAGGGTAGCTTAGAGGACTAATTGGTCCTAAAATGGAGACAATGCTTAGTGCATTGAAGGAAGCACATGGTGCTATGGTTGTTAGTGATCTGGAAAATACCGAGTCAATAGAGATGCAATCCTACCTATTTTTTTGTCACATGACTATTTTGGATATTCTTAAAAAGGGATGGGACACTAGTTTAAGCTTGTCAAAGAACAATTTTGCAGACATATTCAAGTCCATGTAAGCTAGAAAAGCATGTCTTTAATATACAGTTTGTTCATAGAATTTTTGTATGATTTTTGGTATGCAGATTCTTTTATTTTCCATTGATGTCAAAGGGGGAGTGTGGGAGAGGGAAAAATTTCATATTCATCTCAAGGGGAGTTGTGATTTTTTTTTTTTTTGAAGTTTTTAGGATTTTAGTGTATTCATGTTGGTATTGATTCCGACACTTAGTCATTTTTCAAAATGTGTTGCCATCAATTCCAAAGGGGGAGATTGTTGGAAAGAGACACTACACAAGTCATCTGGTGCTATCATTGATGGAAACCCTAGTTAGTAATCCCATCCGCACCTCAGTATTTACTGATATCAGAAGTTAGATTGAAGATATGTGTTAACTATCAAAGCTAAAACAAGGCATTTGATAGAAAAGGTTGACTAGATGAGTAAAGCATGTTGTCGATCTTCACGGCTTAATTGATTAAAGTGTTTCATGTTTGAGACATGTTGTTTTGGGTCCTTACTATGTTTTGTCTAACATTTTTTGGTTCACATTGATAATTGTTTATGCATTGGGCTGACAATTTGTACACATTTCATATTTTGTTAAAGTCAACATGTAGTTCTTCTAAACTCTAGCTGTGGATATATGTAATCAATTATTCATATCATTTTGATATATGGTGCTAGAGTTAGAAGGAATATAGATCAATTTTTTGTAGTTTAACTTGACATAACAAATATTGGTGATTTAGATTAAAGTAGACAAAGTTTCAAGAGTAGAATCAGATAGAATGTGAAGAATGCGGTCAATGTGCTTAACCAGAACTATAATCAGGCATTAGCAGATGCTATCTCATAGTTCATCCACTCTAGTTGTCTATATGTGGTTGTAAGACAGCGAGTCTTCTTTTTGGGTAGTAAGCCTTTTTTATTTGAGCAGTGAGCTCTAGGTAGTGTGCCTGAATGCATGTGCATTCCCAATTTGTAAACACTTATTTTGAGTATACTCATATTGTGGATTAACCTCCATCATGTTTTTTCCCCTAATAGGGTTTCCATGTAAAAATCCTTGTGTTATGGTTTTGTGGTTGATTTCCTTGTGTTCTTGCATCTTTCTTTTTGTTCAATACTATAAGTGGTTTAAAGATCAAGTTAATAAAGTTAAATTTTGTAGAACATTGATTCACCCTACCCTCTTAGTGTTCCTTGATTCCAACAAGTATACTCTTAGCCTTGTAAAACAATCTCTTAGGAAATTTAATACAAATGCAAGGGAATTACCTTTTAAAGGCTTCCATTACATCCATTCTTCATCCTTGCTTCACAAATGCACTTCGAACATGCTCTTAGGCACCTAGGGTCAAAACTGCCTTGTATAGTCCTAATAGGATAGTCGCAAAAAATTGACATAAAATTCTTATAATGGATCAAATACTCATTGAAACATGTCTATAGGACCTTAGCACACATTCATAACACCTTCTCTAATTCCAAATAGGACCCAATCATGCCTTGATCCACCCAACTTGCTTTCTAATGAATACATAGTCTGATTTTCACTATGAAATACAAAAAACTATAATTAATAACTTTCACAAAGAATGTAATAAATTTAATTTCTTTTGTGAGGTTGGATAACATAGTTAAAAAAAAATTCCTCAAATTTTTATGAATATCTAATGGTGGAAACAAAAGTGATGAAATTTTTACCAAAACAAATAACCCTTGGTAGGGTTTCAAGAAAGTTTTAGTAAATTTGCAATAAATTTCAAAATACTCAATGAAAAGGTACCAAACCAAATGAAAATAAAATTTAGTTCATCACTCTATCAAACAAGACTAATCTTAGGACTGTACCAATCTGTATCATTTAATGGAGTAGGAATATTGCAAAAAAGAAACATAGAAATAGTCTCCACATTGATTCAAATTGCATTCAAATCTTCAACTAACCTACCTCCAACCCTTGGGTCATGCATAGAAAGAATATTTATGATTTTAAAAATAAGAAACAACTCCCAACTAACCCTCAACCAACTTCTAACAACTTTTCAAAAAGTTGGCATTACAATAAAAGAAAGTTGTCATTGACAACATTGACAACAATTGAGCAATTTTTGCAACTTTTACACAAATGACACAAAAATTTTCAAAATAGCTCCAAATGACGTAAATTGGTAAAAAATGACCTTATTAACATGAAAAAAATACAAAACAAGACAAAAACTCAAAAATTTCCTCCTATAGGCATCAAGACCTGAGGGTCCCCTTGCACCATTCAATTTGACAATTACAACCTATTCATGCTTTTTCCAGCCCTTAAAAATTGATTCCAATAATTAGGAACCATTTTCTTGATTACATGTAACCATTGCGTGATATTCGACAACTTGCTAAAAATGCATGACAACTTTTCTTGTCAATTTGGCAACTTTTGTAACTTTTAAATCAACAGCCCTCTAAGCACACTAAAGTGGATTACATGATTTAAAATGGTCATGAATGACCTTAGGAAATTCCTAAACACACCAAACAACTCCTAAAACCAAAATTACACAAAATATCAAAAGGGAAGAACAACATGAATGGTGGGGGCAACAATGTTTCAATACCATCCAACACCTTCGACAACTCTAAAACATTCTTCAACCAACCAATCTCTCCAAATAGTCACTTGGAATTTGGTGCTGTTGTCAACTTTAGAAACATATTCACATGGCAAATAACACAAAAAAAGTATGGAACAACATGAGCACATACCAAGTGAATGCAATTAGAGTCAAAAGGTTAATGGAATGGACTTCCAAGTGAATGTTCCCAAGACACTTCATTTGAAGCAAGAAGATTTCCAAAATTTTCAAGGATTTAAATGTGTGGTAATAAATATTTTTTTAGTAACTTTTAGCTTCTTTAGGTTACACAATGGTTTTCACTCCGAGCTACATTCAATCGACAGAATCCCTTATGAGTCCAAAGTAAAAAATGGCTGCAATCTTTAACGGGATGTTACTCAGACATTGTGATGCTTATAAACTTCTTGTCCTAGGCTATGGTATTGTGTTGGGCCTCTCTATAATAACCTCTCTAAGTTTTCGCTATCTCAGAGGTCTTTTCCCGTGGTGGCAACATTCCGCTTTGGGAAAAAGTTATCAAATGCAAGTAGTGCAAATTTCATTTTGCAACTCATGTGACTAAAAAAACTATTTTGATGCATCTGGTGGGTAGGTTTAGGCTAGGCATCATCCTCTTTTGCACCCAAACACGTCGAATCACTTCGAGCTATGTTCAACCGACATAATCACTTAAGAGTCCAAAGTGCAAAAATGGTTGCAATCTTCGACAAGCTATTAATTGGACACCATGATGCTTAAAAAATTCTCGTCAGATAATATGGGTTTGTATTGGGCCCCTCTATAATAACCTCTCTCAATTTTTCTATCTCGGAAGAATTTTCCTGATGCAAGGGAATCTAGGGTATAAGAGCAATCTTGCATCACCCCCAAAAAAAAGTGTTGTTTCTTTTATATAAGGTATAAATTTGGTAGGGTTAATATTTTTATAATTTTTCATTTATGCATAGTTGGACACGTGAAACATAGATTTTTGGGACCCTATGGACTACTCTTGCACTTCTAGGGTTTTTCACCTAAAAGGATAGAGATAGGGCCAAAAATGCTAAAGATTCACTCAAATTAGGATGTATGCAATGTTGTTTAATGTAAATGAAGATGGCTAAATGAAATTGACTAATCTGAATGACCAAAAATGAATGTAAAAGTGCAATTACAACTACATTTGAAAACACATTGTGATATGTCAACAACTATGTAAATGAAGAAATAATGCAAAAAAAAAGTATAGGGATGAATCTAATTGCACCTGAATGAATTGTGATGATTTTGGAGTGTTTTGAATGCTGATGGAAATTACTAAATTTCAATAGTGTGACTCATTCACCCAAGGTGGCGAATTAGTCCTCTTCCTAGTGAAAAACTATTGGGAGCTGGTTTCTGTCTATTGGGATCCAAAATCTGACAAAATTCAAATTTTCAATCCTAAGTTGGGAATCATTCACCATAGGTGGCAAATCAATCCTCTCCCATTTTTTTGAAAAATCAAGAGAACTCTGTAACACCAAGTTTGGAAATGTCTATTTGTTAGGTTGTCAAAGTCAGTTCTGCAGAAAATGGACAAACAACTCTCCTCAAGCTTGTATTTGACTCAAGTTGACTTGAAGAACCTAATTGACTTGGAAATAAATCTTCAACACCTAATATCCTGTCAAATTTGTAGACAAAGAGTTGCAAACAAACATGGAATAGGGGAAAAATGATTGAGGGTTAATGAATAGGGGTTTTCCATGGTCAAACCCCACTTTTGGTAATTAAACCCTTGAAAAGATAATAAGATGAAAGAGAAAGATAAAATAATAGCATGCAAGTTCTATCAACTTACCTAACCCTTGATAATGCAAGTCTAAAGTAATGTCAATTGTTGCTTCAAAGTGCTTGAATAGATCTTGAATTGTTGATGTAAAATGCTTGAATGCTTGAGATTGCTTGAATATGATATGTGAATGTTGGAGGATATAAAATGAGATGAAAAACACTTATTTATACAATTCTTGTGCCTTAGTATCCATTCATACCTCATCATAGGCCAACATCAAGTGTTTTTGAATAAAATCCTGAAAGGAAATTTAAAATATTTTGAATTTGGGGCCAAGGGGGACTCATTTTCCACCCATGGAAAATGGGTCCCACCTAGGACCTAAAAACATGTGTCACTAAAAATTTTGTATTTAATGTTATTTGTTGGGATAACATTAAAAAATAAACTTCATTACAACTTACGAGGGCATAAAGAGAACAAATAAAGCATGAGATGGGTGTAAATAGTGAAAATATTCCTAGAAAAACGTGAAAGCTTGTTACAAGACTTTACAACACTTCAAAATAGGACTTGTTGATGAGTAAAAAGGTGATTTTTAGGTAAATTTCATTAAAGAGTCTAGAAGAGGGTATGTGCAAGATCATCATCAAAAAAACATGCCCTTAAGTGGCAAAAAATTTAGAAAATTAGAGTTAGGAAACTTGACGTAAAAGTTTGAATAAGTTATCTATATTATTTCAAAAATATGTAAGAATAGAATCTACAACAAATTGAATGTATTTTTTAAACTAGTAGGTTTTTTTTTTTTTTAAATCTATTTGGTGAAATTTTTAAATTTCAATCTAGTAGTAGTTAAATTTCAAGGAAGAAATAAGTAGGTGTCTGTTTGACCACCCTAACAAAAATAAAATGATAATATTTTTTTATAAGATTTTAAATATAAGTAGAGGACTCATGTCCTGATGTGATGCATTTTTTTTGTAATTTCTTTCCAAGTAAATAATTAATTATTATTTTTTTATTACAATTTTAAAAAAATAAAGGAACTCGTATGTCTGACTACCTTAACTTGGTCAAAACTTCATGAAACTTTTTTTTTTTTAAATCCTATAGTATGGAAAGCATAGAATATGACACATGTTTTAGATTCAAAAAATGTGACATCGTTTGAAAGCTATAGATGTTTTTTAATCAGCCTATCAATCAGGACTTTAGTTGTAATTCAAATAGAAAATGAATAATAATAATTTATTAAATTCAAAGTAAAGCATAATTTATATTGGTGGAAAGCTGAAAATCTCCTTTAAAAACCCTTTTCATTTTATCAATTTTGGGTAAAAAGAATTTCCAGCCACATACCCTACACATACCCAAGAATGTAGAAATGTCTTACAACACCTTCACAAGACATCGAACTCTTTGAGTTTTAGTACCTGAATAAGAATGTTCAAGTTGTGTTACAACATAAAATTAGAGCAACATAGTTCCAACACCATGAAACAATACCTAAAAGGCCATGAAAATGATAAGGGGCCATTTTTCTATGACACATTTAGCCCCCACTCTAGTGAGAGGATGAACCTATTTCAAAGTCACACTAAAATAGCCATAAACATTGAGGAGAGGGTTCAAATGCACTTATGTTAGCAAGATGGAATGACAAAAAACAAGAGGGATGATCAAGCCCCCAGGATGAAGATCCCATGGAAAAATAAACATAAGAACAAATGAACACACAAGTGTTGAAAAGAATTGGATGAAGCTTTGATCGCCATTCTAACTAGTTATGAAAAGAGATATAGGCTGATTGTTTGAAAGAAAGAATGTGTACTCACTCTGGGGACACAAAAATTTTGGGTGTCTGTGGGATGAGAAAGCGCAAAAATTAAAGATACATACGCTAGTTGGTATGCACTCACAAACACAAAAGTGGATATGGGGAAAAATCATGCTGCTAGGTGGGCTTCCTACTCAACCATGTCAAAGTTATACCACCTAATAGCTTTAACAAGGCACCACAAGGAAATAAATGATATGAACAAAAAGACAAAGGTACGATAGTCATGCAAGTTGCATTATGCAAGGTGGCAAAAGGAATACAAAATGTAAAATTTAAAAAGATGTTTGAAGGATTCTTGTTTAGTTTATGCAAGGTTAGTCACTTAGGGAACATCTTGTCTAATGTCTACAAGGGAGGACCAATCAAAGAATAGTATATTCACAACTTAGGGGATGCAGTGCATCACATCAAGCCACCAAGAGGAATGCAATATGCTAAGAAAGATCACACTTATGAAGGAAATCATACCCAATGTCATCCACAAAGTGGAAAATGCATCATATAAATTACAAGGCTACACTAGGAACGAAGAATGCAAATGAATTAATGGTAATGTATGCCCCCCACTTTAAGGGAATTGCTACACATCGTTTTGTGAGAAATTACTTTAAAGTAGACAAGAAAATAAAAAGAAAAAAGAAAACAAGACATGAGAGACAACTTGGAAAGCCCTATGCCAAGTCATATGTTTCGAAGTTAGGTTGTGTCATGTGAAGAAATATGAAAAAAAGAAAGAAAAGGAGGTTTCCCCCTAGAAAAGAATGCACACCAAACACATAATGGATCTATGGGTTTGGGGTCAGTATGTTCTTTTGCTACAATGTGTTTATGAAAGAGCTTGAAACTATCATCATTCCCCAAAGCACATAGAACTGGAAGAATGACACAATGAGAGTGAAAATTAAGGAAAAATAAAGTCCATTTTGAGTTAACATGGAAGAGACATTGTGGTCTTGACACCTTGCATCATACCCAAAAGGAAAACACAAGTGAAACAAAAAATGAAAAGGCAAAATAAAATGAAAAATATTTTGGGTCAACATAAAGGAGACATTTCAGTCTCAATGCCTTGCGTCATCCCCAAAAGGAAAACACAAAACAAAAGTGAAAAAGACAAGGACCTTTTGGGTCAACATGGAATAGACATAGGGCGTCTCTATGCTTTGCGTCATCCCCAAAAGGATAACACAAAATAAAAAGAGAAAAAGAGAAGGGCCTATTGGGTCAGCATGGAAGATACATAGGGCGTCTCTATGCTTTGTGTCATCCCTAAAAGGAAAACTAAAAAAAAGAGAAAAATACAAGGATCTTTTAGGTCAACATGGAAGAGACATAGGGCATCTCTACGCTTTGTGTCATCCCCAAAAGGAAAACACAAAACAAAAAGAGAAAAAGACAAGGATCTTTGAGGTCAATATGGAAGAGACATAGGGCATATCTACACTTTGCATCATCCCCAAAAGGAAAACACAAAATGAAAAGAGAAAAAGACAATGCATGACAAATAGAAGAATAAAGGTACAAATAAAAGAGTGTACAAATTGAGAGAACATAAAATGCACTCACTAACTCATTTGACTACAAAATACAACAAAACTTTCTAAAAAACGCTGTATAATTAGATATATCATCGGGTAACTATGTATTTAATGTGAAAATTTCAATTTTTTAAAAAATTTATGCCTGATGTTCGTCAAAATTGCAACACTCTATGATTTTTGTCGCTATTTCAACATACACTTAAAGTCAACCATCCCCTTCCATCAATTTGTGGGCTGACATATGGTTAGCGTCCTTAATTTGTGGGCCAACGTGTATATGGTTAGTGTTCTTCAGGGTTCTGATGAATTTTTTTTAATAAATAAAAGTGGGTTCGACAATTTATCTATACTTGCAAATTTTCTATACTTGTGATAGTTTTTGGAGGTTATAGGCCAATTTTTTTGGTGCATAATATTAGAATTATTATATTTTGTTACCTATCTATGATTAAAAATTATTGGAGTGTGAGTTTGATATTTTTTGAATATCTAAATATTCAAGCTTGGTAAGGAAAAATCATGTAAGATAATCTTAGTGCATAAAAAAATGAAGAGACACTTGCTAGATTGTGGGCTAGATTGAAAATAAATGGTGATGGGAAATGTTATTGTCCTTTCAATAATTGTAAGGGCTTAAAAATGAGAAGACTTTTAATCACAACAGCTAAGAAACATTGTAGGCAACATGGTAACATTGAAGGGGGTATGATTATCATCCATTGGTATGTTGTTCATTATATGTCTTTATATTGATTGAATTTCTAAATGTTTATATCATTTTAATATTTTTTATATATAAAAAAATCACTTGATCATGATCATCGTTTATTTGTGTTAATCATTATTATAAAGGTGGGGTGCCCTAGGGCACATGATATGGATTATCACGGCTTAGAGAATGTGGTTTTACAAGTGGAGGAACATGGAACTGTGAATATCGAAGATGAAGTTAATGATCTTATGGAAGAAGATGATCATGCACCAGAAAACACAGTTGAAGATGATGGTACAAATACATTGATTCATGACACATTTAGTGGCATAGCTGATCATGATGATTGAGATAACTTTGATGATGTTCATGATTTACCTGTACTTGAGAAGGCATACGAGCCCCTTTATGAAGGCTACCAAACAACTCTTCTCTTTGATATATTGTTGCTAGTGAACTTGAAGGTTATGAATGGTTTATCCAACATAGCAATCTCACGGATGTTAAGGTATGTCATATATGTCATCTTTTTTCATCTATGTTTGTTGTTAGTTCATCACTAGTAAATAAAGGATGAAATATGTACCATTAATATTCTTTATATTAACAAATTATTTTTTTGTTGTAGATTGATAGGTGAATTTTTGTTACCACCATAAAATATTTTACCTCACTCATATCGAGATTTATCTGCCATTATGAAAGATATTGGAATGGAGTATCAAGCAATAGATGCATGTCCCAATGATCATATTATATATCATAAACAACATGAATTTGCAACATAATAATCAAAATGTCATATTAGTAGATATTGAATAGATCAACTAACAAAAAAGGTTCCTATCAAGGTTCTTCGTTATATTCCCATTATTCCACATATGCAATGATTATTTTGGTGCGAAATCTTAGCACAATTTATGGATTACCATGTACGGAATAGAAGTGGAGATGAAATTCTTCAAATTCTTGTGGATGGTTCTAAATTTAGGGACATGGAGGAAAAATAGCCACACTTTAAAGAAGAACCTCGCAGTCTCAAGCTTTCATTGGTAGCAGAAGGTGTCAATCCATTTGGAGAGCTGGGATCTATTTACTCAGTGTGGCTAATTTTTGTTATCAACAATAACATTCCTCCATGGATGTCAATAAAGAGGGAGCACATAATGTTGGCAATGATTGTTCTAGGTATTTTTTTACATCAATTTTCTTTAATGTAGTAGCATCTCATTTGTCTTATTTGTTGTATAATGACTTACATTTTTTTCATTCAATAGTCATGTACATTAATTTATATATATTGCAGTAAATTGGTTATAATAATTATGCAATGTTTATGCTCATTCAACTAGGTAAGTACCAAGTTAAATATATGAATGTATATATCGAGCCTTTATTGATGAGTTACTAAAGTTATGGAATGGTGTCACTATGTATGACGTCTCTAGACCAATAGGACAAAGAAAATTTTAATTCCATGCAATGCTTGTATGGAAAATTCATGATGCCCTAGGGCTAACACATTTTTGTGGTATGTTATAACGTTCGACTGCACTTTAACAATATTTAATTTTATGAAGTAGATATCATACATGTTTTTTAAATAATCTATTCATTATAGATAATTATAAAAAATTGATATATTTAATCCAATTATATATGATCTTGCAAGTCTTCAAACAAAGGGAAAATTTGCATGTCCAGTTTGTGTTCCAATAATGAAATCTTGTTGTTCAACATGTTTAGGAAACTAGGTGTTTGATGAGTATAGGCACTTCCTCCACATAAATCATAAGTATCAAACTACTAAAAAACATCTTTTCAATGGGAAAGAAGAGACTACATCAAAACCACAAAGAATGACACCTCGCCTATGGAAGTTGGAATATAATAAAATTAATCGTCAAGGTTATACATCAAATCAAATTTTTTATCTATCATATATGATATGTTTGGAATTTATATTTTTATATTGTGTTTTGTTTACTCATGTTGTAATTGAAAATGATTGTCGTTGTTAATTTTTTTAACTTATATGCTTCATGAAGGTCATCAAGGCATTAATGGTGAGCTTCCATAGGGACTAAAAAGTTATCCTAGATAATTTAGTAGGTTTCCCTACTATGAGCAGCTACAAATTGTGCATTTTTTTGATATAATGCATATTAGAAAGAATATAATAGAAATGTTATGGAAAATATTGGATGGAGGGCATGACAAAGAAAAAATTGTAAAAAATTGTAGTGACATTCAGGAAGCCAATCACACAATGAAAAATAGCATTCAATTAAATAGTGATGGAGACTAAATTAATATAAGCACCCTTCCTTGGTTATTAACGGAGTAGCAAAGCAATTCTATAAAAGAAGTCATACAAAAAATTCAATTTCCATAGGATTTGTTGTGAACATAAACAATATCATAACAAAGAAAGGTGAACTTGGGTTGGGCATTAAAACACATGATTGGCATACCTTCATTAAGGTAATTATTCTGGTATATTATATATATATATATATATATATATATATATATATATATATATATATATATATATATATATATATATATATATATATTTGTATAATGCATGTACTTTTAAGTGTATTATGTTTACTATTTTTCGAAAAATAATGAAAAGATCATTTTATAATTGTTGTAGTATGTTCTACCACTATCTCTCCTAGAAAACTTTGACAACAATGTTAAGAAAGTTATATATGATCTTGGAAATACATGAGTTAAGTAGCGATATTTGTTCAATTCGTTGTATAGATCTTATATTTGCCATTTTTTTTACTTGTTATGTAATATATATTGTATATTTTTGTGAAAACTTGTTAATATATTTGCGCCTTGAATCATTTTTAGATGGATGTCATCTAAAAAAATCCATAAAGAAGATACAATTCATTGGAGGAGAAAAATTCCTCATCTAATGTGTGAAATGCAAAAGTGTCTACCTTCAACATTTTAAAATGCACAAGAACACTACCTCATACACCAAGTTGAGGAGATTGAACTGTGTGGGTCTGTACACACAAGGTCAATGTGGATGGTTGAGAGGAACTTGAAATTTTTGAAGGCTTTGGTTAGAAAAAGAGCACATCCTGACGGTTCTATGGTGGAGGGATATATGGTATACCAGACCATGGTGTACATTACTAAATATCTTCCTAAGTTCGTAGCCAAGATCCATGTAGATAGCATTTGGGATCCCAACTCTATTAACAAATTCGAAGGGGAGTTCCCGATGGGGAAAGGTAGATTGAGGAAAGTGAGAGGTAATTATAAGATGGTCATGGAGATTAATTAGAATATGTATACACCTAAAAATGACCATCATATTTAATTAATTAAATACAACCTGTTTGATTAATGCTTCAAATACATATAAATAAGGTCTTAATTTATTTATATTGTTCACTTTCCTTTTAATTATCCAAAATAATATTCTTCTAAATAATTAAATAAACAAAATACCCTAAACATGTTTATTTAATTAATCTTTTGTAATCCTGATTAAGAATTAGAGCACATGTCTACTACATTTTCTTGTGCCACCTCATAAAGGTCACATGAAAAATAAATAAAGCCTAATTATCAATTAGAATTATCCTCACACACTTCCACCAATGGGAAAAGGTATGTGGCTTTATTCCCCCACACTTCCAAAAAATTTGGAGCACATGGGTCTTTGTTTCACACACTTGGGAATCCCATACATTTGGAATGTTTTTAATTGGTCAAGGGATTCTATCCACACACATGGCATGTTGTCTTGGTCAAGGTGACAATATCCTGATTCCTTCCATCTCTACCATCTATTATTTCTCCTTTGAATCTAGACCGTTGATAGGTGCCACCTCACAAAATGCTTGAGAAACCCTATAAATACACCCTCTTTCCTTAACATTTATCATCCAAAATTGAAGTAAAGTTACTATGCAAGTTTCTCTTAGGAGCTTGGAGCTTTCATGGAGTCTTATAACTATATTTTATATCATGTTTTATGTTGCATTCTCATCCTAGATTAACATATTACATCATAGTTGCATTTTAGATTAGTTTTCTTTTTTGTTGCATTTGAGCATATGCATAATCATGAATAGTTCACTATAGTTTTATATCATCTCACTCATCTCCACCTATTCATCTATCATCAACATCATCCTTCATTTATCATTGTATTCATCATCAATTCCATCATCTTGTTTCATTTAGAAGCATACCACTAATCCTTTTAGCACACATTTGCACATAGAAGTCATCTTAGCTTGCATATTAAGCATCGAATCTCATTTTCTAGGTAGTCATTTTATCAAAATTTGTGCCCATAGAAATTTGAGGGCCAAAAGGTTTAATAAATCCCTAGAAATAGAGGAAAATGATATGTATTTGAAAAATTTAATTGTATTACGAATAGAGTAGTTTTACTTGCTTCAAACTTTGAATGTAAACCATCTCATTAAGTTTTGTGTTGACATTAGAATGCTCTCCACATTTGACACATGCAAAAAATGGTGCCCACCATGGGGCCTTTGCCTCACTTGTTTCTAATTTTTTTGAAAATTTCATGATTGTAGGTTCAAATTGAAGACTTGGGATCTTTTTGCACCTGTTTTGAGGCAATTTTGGATTTTTTTCTAGAGTTCTGGCACCTCTTGCTTGAGTTTTGGCACCTCATGCAAGTTGTTATGAGACTATTTTCACCTATTCTAGGACCATTCTGGGCCATTTTTAGAGTTTTGGCACCTCTTGCACCTATTTTGGTGCTTCTTTTTTGAGTTTTGGTGCGTCTTGCAAGTTGTTCTAAGATTATTTTCACCTGTTCTAGGACCATTCTAGGCCACTTTTAGATTTTTGGCACCTATTTCACTTGTGTTGGCACCTCTTGCTTGAGTTTTGGCACCCCTTAGAACTTGTTCTGAGACCATTTTTAGCTGTTCTGGGACCCTTCTACCTCTTGCACCTATTTTGGCACCTCTTGCACTTGTTTTGGCACCTCTTGCAAACTATTTCAGGGAGTTTTTGCTTGTCTAACTCTATTTTTGAGCCTTTTGTCTCTATTGTGGCACATCTTGCCTCTTTTTTGGTGCCTCTTGTCTTTGTTTTGGCACCTCTTGTAGTTTGTCACCAAATCAAAAACTCACATTCTGTGTTGTACATTTGCAGGTTTTCCCATAATTCACTATCAAAGACTCAAAACATAAACCACTAACACATTGTAGGGGTTGGATGCAATTCACTTCTTTTCCTTTTGGTTAACATAGGAACATAGCTTAATTAAAGGTTAACGAATATCATGTTTCCTTTTGGTTAAGTTAGGAACCTAGCTTAATTAATGAGTTAATGAACACCATGTCTTTTGTATGTGATGGATGATAGGCATATGCTCTCCCCTTAACTGGGTGATCCAAAAAGCTAGACCCATTCTTGTTTATGTGTGAGTGTAAGTGGAGTATATGGCATGACTTCTCTCTTTATTCATGTGAAATAAAGATCAATCAAACTGTGGGTATACTTGCTTACTTTTGTTTATCCTAGAGGGCCTACCTTGTGGGAAAAAGTAATCACCCAAGGGAATGACCTAACTGGTAACACGCTAAAGCCAAGCAACTTCCAACTAGGATATAAATGTGGATAATTGAGGAAAGTTCAAGTATCACGTTGGTGGCTCCAACAAGATGGATCAAAAGGGACTCTCACCTAATGGATCACTCCCTATGAATGGAATGTCTGAATTAAAACCCTTGTTATAGATTTTCCAAAATCCTTTATCTATTCTTTGGTGCAGCAACAGTCATTGCCAAGGCATCCACATTCTTGCAGTTTTTAGTAGAGGTGATCGGTTCACCATGGGAGTTTCATGGGGGACTAGAATATTGGTTGGCCTAAGAAGAGAGTACATTGTAAGGGGGGCCCCATGCAACCAATATTTTCAATTCATTCACTAAAGATAGTGTGGTTGGGGTAAAGCCTAAGTGGAATCTAAAATAATATAGTCTTACACAGCCTTAGGAGTGTATATTCTGCTTGATGTGTCTTCAAAATGAAACTCAAACAAAAAACCATCAAAAACATTACATTTTGAAAGTTAAAACCTTGATTCAAAACTACATTCATTGAGGTAGACAAGTTAGTAATTTAGGTCCATCCATCTTTAGAAAATTAGTCCCTTCAGCAGTGTTCAACCTTTCCTTAGGAAAAACAGAGTCAAGATATGGGGTTTACATGATGATTTCACAAAATATCAAGATTATAAAAACAAAGATCAAACCTCTTAGTCCAAAACAACATCACAAATTTTTGTGTACGCTCTATGACTTTAGAAAAGGTTAACCTTCAAATTTTACAAGAGACCTTGCAAGGACAATCTAGAGTTATACATGATGTACTATTGTCAAAATCCAAGACTTTTCCAATTTTTTGAGTACCTTAATTACACATCCTGAATCAAAAATCAAAGTCCAAGATCGTTCCTTACATACCTTAGAAGTCTAAACATTGTGAAAATAGACCTATACAAGTGGAACTTTTAAAACTAAACCCAGATCTAAACATCTCAAAGTGCCTAAATCATCACAATCTATCACATCTTTGCTTGTACAACCTAGTTTCATCTTCAAGATTTTTCATCCTTTAATCATGAAATGATGTTATACAATCAAATCAAACTTAGTCCCATCAATAGCATTTGTCATTCTATAAGACTTAGTTGTAATCCTTGGCACTCCTCCAAACAAAGATCAAAGTTTAGCTAGATTGTACCACTTGTATGCCCATTTTAACAAGATCCCAATGTTGAAACTAAAAATAGTGAAATCCAAACCACCATGGCTGAAATAGATGAGGATCAATTGAATGCTTTAGCTCATCAAATAAAAATCCTTCAACAAAAAATCTAGGATATGCAAAGGGAAACAACCATAGAAGGATATTTGTTGGCAGAAATTTTTTCTTATTCCTTTGATAGAAATCTAGACATGACACCTTCTCCACCAATAACTACATCATCCAAGTTCAATTTCTTTGAATTTTTGCAAAAAATCAATAAGCCCAAATCAAAGTAATCAAATGTAGGATATTGAGCAATCTCAGCAAGTCATGCATCTATCTTCATCTCCCACAAGTCAAAATAAATCTCAAGATTCTTTCACCCAAGTTAACAATTCCATTCAACCACCTTCTTCTATCATATCTTCTATATCCAATGATTCATGTCAGTCTCTCATTCTAAATCATGCTAGCATAGACTCCTCTACACCTTGAGATAAAAGCATTCTTTCACTTCATTTGATGATACCAAAATTCCACAAGTTCTTCCAATCTTTGACCAAGATCCCATCTCTCAAGAATTCTACGATGATCCCCTCCTTTCACATTTCATCCAAAATCATTCCTTTCCATATCAAGAGAAAAGTATCATTCCAAGTCCTCCTTCCACCACATATAATGAATCCATACCATCCCAAGATTCCATTGCATCCTAAGAGCATGATAGTTCTTCCATCCTATCTAATGATGTCCTATCACCTGATGATCAAGATATGCTTTCTACAAAATTTCATGATTCCCTTCCTCATCAAGATCAAGATATGCTTCCTTCTGAGGATATGCCTTCATTCCCTATGGATGTTCATCCTTCTCAAGATCAAGATACACCTTTCACACCACTACATGATGACTCCATACCTAATGAAGAGCATTTACTCCATCTCCCACACCTCGTGATCCTCTTCCAAGTCAATATCAAAACAACCCATCATCCCCATGGAAAGATCCTATCACACCTATGAAAGCTATCCATGAGCCCAACACCTACAAATTGGCATCCTCCACCTCCATCCACTCCGGTTTACTTCCAACACCTATCCTTTCATCCATATCATATCCTCCCCAAAATGGAATCACATCTTTTTCCACAAACAACACATATCCCATTGGTAAAAAAATGTGTCAAAGTATGAACTACAAAGAAGAAGCATTAGGCCTTCATGAACAAGGTATCCTAGAACCCATTTTTTCTCAAGAAAATCCATATTACCATGGCATTGGTTATACACCTAAGTTTCATAGTCCATAAAACCTACCATCTATCTTAGGTCCTCATCCTAATCCACCAAACCTTCCATCTATCCTTGGTCCTCATCCTAGTTCATCAAACCTTCGCTCTATCCTAGGTCAATATCTTATTCCTCAAGAACAACAAAGGAACACATCCTCAATGCTCTTTCAAAATTATACCACCAACAACTCATCCATGATACCTCCATACCATTCATCTCCATCCATCTCTCCTATTGCTCTTGGAAGCAATTTGGGTGCCAAATGTCAAAAGCTTCCATATTGAAATTCACATGTATCAAAGGATCAACATATCTCCTCGAAGAGGCATGCAAAGATAAAAGAAAATTTGATCCAAAATCAAAGGAAAAATAAAAAAGGCCACAAAGGCCCATCAAAGAAAAAAGGAAATTTTCAAAGACAACAAAGGTCCATAAATCAAAAGAAAAATTCAAAAGGCCACAAAGGCCCATCAAAGCAAAAAGAAAAATTTCCAAGACCACAAAGGTCTATAAATTAAAGAGAAAAATCTCAAAGGCCACAATGGCCCACAAAGCAAATATTAAAGTCAAAATCCATGTGGATTCCAAAAAGTCTCATAGAAGCATTGAAATCTAAATCGTGTGAAATCATTTTAAATAATTTTTTTTATTTAAAATGAGAAAATAAATTTGGAAATTAAATAATTAAAGACAATTATTTAATTTAGAAGATAAGATTAATAATTAAATAAATTAATAAATTCATTTAATTATGAGGATTAGTGACATATTAAATAGATAAATGAAATTCATTTATTTAATAATTAGAAAGAAATAAATGAATAAAGATAATTAAACAAATTTAGAAATTTATTTAATTAGGGGAAGACTTAGACAATTAATGATGTATTTAATAAATAAATAAAATTTATTTATTTAATAATCATGAAGAATAAAAGGACATGAATTAATTAAATAATTATGAATTATTTAATCAATAGTCGAATGTGGACCAAGGACATAATTAAATGTCATAATTATGCTAGGATGAAAGTGGTAAAAAAAGAGCTTGCAGGCCTAGGTCATTTTTAAGTGTCTACATTTTGCCCCTCTTTGTGATAATGTAGCATGTTGCATCATGACAAAGAAGATAAGTCAAAGATATGCCTCGGTGCAAAATAAGATGAGGAAGAATGACAAGGAAGGTTATGGTATGCCCCCTCGAGAGGACAAATAGGTTCCAAGAACATGGGTGTGCTCTCAAAATTAATGAGAAGACTAGAATATGAAGAGACAAAGAAATGTTAGTACAAAAGATATGGATGATGATATGGATGCAATGCCTATATGAGATGGACGAGAAAAGATGACAAGACAAAATGAGATGCATGTTAGTTCCTAGACCAAATCCTTCAAAACTTTATCATAGGAATTTTAGATTTATTGCTCTTAATCATCATTGGGTAGATTGTTGTGATGGACAACAAACACCATGATATGACATAGATCAAGGTGTGCAAGGTCGTACCATCACATAAGACAAGTAGTCATAGACAAGGATGATCATGACTCATTCTAAGGGTGTAATTGCCCTAGTCTTTTTGTCATAACCAACCACAAGCAAAGAAGACAAGAAGGACAAGTCATGAAATGTCATTACTTCTCTAAATCATGTTTCCAAGACATCCTTGAGAAACTAGCAACATGATTGTCAAAATAAAAAAAGAGTCATTATCATGATACATCATTGTTTTTCTAAATCCCTTAGTTAGGACATCGTTGAGAAACTAGTAACATGCATGTCAATGTCATGATACATCGTTGCTTCTCTAAATCCTATTGTTGGGATCTCGTTGATAAACTAGTAACATGATAATAAAAATCCATAGATAAGATAAAAAATCATGATACCTTATTGCTTTTCTAAATCCTGTTGTCAACATCTCAATAAAAAACTAGTAACATGATGAAATCCAAAAGACAAGATAAGAAAATCATTATACATCGTTGCTTTTCTAAATCCTATTGTCAGTATCTCACTAAAAATATAGTAACATGATGAAAGCCAAAAGACAAGATAAGAAAATCATGATACATCACTACTTTTCTAAATCCTGTTGTTAGGATCTCGTTGAAAAACTAGTAACATGATGAAATCCAAAAGACAAGTGCCAAGTGTTTGCCAAGTGTGTCTAGATTCTGAGTGTTTTTATGTTAAGATGTTAGGTTTGATGATGTCGAGATGCCAAGGTGTCAAGGTTTTGACGATGCCAAGATGACGAATGCATAAGATTGCCAAATTTAGGAAGGACACATCTTGAATAATGTTGATGTCGAGAGGATTGATCCCTAAATGTCAAAAGGAATCCCTCAAAAATGTTAGATGAAAATGAAAATGCCTAGGAAGAACACATCCTAAGGTATGAATAAGAGAGATTGTTCTTTAGGACACATATGAAGAATAATGATGTTAGAAGGAGTGATCCTTAAATGTCAAAAGGATCCCTCAAAATATCGAATGACAATGATGATGCTTAGGAAGGACACATCCTAAGGCATGAATAAAAAATGTTATTCTTCAGAAGGACACATCTGAAAGATAACCAAGAGTTGATAGTTTGACAGGTTATGATCATTTGACTTGTTTTGATTGAGTTTGACTTGTGTTGACCATATGTCAATTTTCTTTGACATGCTGATGTGTTTGTCATTTTTGAATAAATGATTGCCATACTTTGTTTTAGGATTTTTCACATTTGGAAAATTATTTGTCTTGGTTTGAATACATTTTGACATTTGTGCCAGTGTAATTCCCTAAACCCTAATGGACTGACCTAGTGCGGCCTCGGGGGCTCATCGACAGATGGCCTTGCCTACGTCATACACTTAGAGACCTCGTAGTTCAACACAACCAATGAATTTTTCCTAATGACCAAAGATTGAATCATGATTTTATTTTGACAAACCTAAAAGGACTGACCTAATGTCTCAGGGACTCAAATATGAGTCTTGCCTACATAGAAAATGTGCAGAGACAACGTAGTTTGGACAAATGACAAAGACTGATTGACTTGACATGATGGAATTGACAAGAAATCACTATTTTTTTTCATTTTCTAGACATTTTGACTTTGTTGGGGTTTCTTTAGGATGCTACTCAATATTTAGGTCTTTTTTTAGGACATTTTACAATCTTTTTGTCTTTTTTAAGGACCTTTTGCGACGTTTTTGGTCTTTTTTTTTAGGACACTTTAATTAAAAAAAATCTTTTTGAATGGTTTAAGAGGATCACGACAAATGCATGTGACTGATGCCTGCACATGAGAATCCAAGGACAAACATGATTGTGCCTCTAGTGAAGCTGCATACCAATTAGCAGGTGATGACAATGTTGTTTGACATGGGAAAGATGCATCTCAAAACAATGTGAGGATGACGATAATGTGATGAAAGTATCAAGGTCTGCAGCCAAGCCAGGAACAAATTCAAGTTATTTTTTGGATAATGTGCTTGTATAGATTAGACTTGTTGCATTTGGAATGACTTGGTTAGGACTAAAAGGGATGATGGAGTATCCTTAGACCGTTTGACAAGGGAAAGCCAAGATAGGTGATAGACATAAAAGGACAAAAGGTGGGCTTGGTAAAAGACGGGGGACATGAGTCTAAGGGAATTGTCATATGATTGTCAAGGACTATGCCGCATAAAGATAATGAGGTTATGTCAGCAATGACATGATGTTTCATGAATAAGATATGACTAAATGATAGACATGTTAAAAGTTTTCCCAAAGCATGATTTATGTGTGCCTATTTTATATCAAGACCAAGATAGGTGGGAATGATATGGATTAGATGGTCGGATTCTAATGCCAAAAGGAAGGCCTAGCAGATGAGATGACTTTCCCCCAAGTGTAAGAGTCCACATAGATGATTTATTTTACACATGATGCCTGTTTGCCAGGTTTTCATCATGGTGCTTGTCCAGGGTGCTTGTTTGTTAGGTTTTCATTGTTGGATGAAATTTTTCTCTTTACTATTTTCATGACTTTGAATTTTTTTTTTGGTGTCACCAAGATGCTTGTTTGCCAGGTTTTCATCAGGGTGACGATGTTTTACATTTTTCAATTTTTTTTTGTTTTTTTGATTTTGTGGATAGCCTGGATGCTTTATATAACCACTAACTATTCTGAATCCACTAATGGTACTGATGTAGAGATTGGTGCCATGATATGCCAATAATGACCTTGTTGTTCAGGATTTGTCTTGTCAAGATCATAGTGCTTGCATACAACTAATCGATGTCATTGTGATCCTTTTTGATACTAGAGTTGGCCTTATCTTATCAGAATACACACATTGTGATAGAGTGCCATGAGAGTCCCTATGGTAAAGAGTTGTTTCAAAGATGTGACAAATGTATGACGTGGTATTTTTGGACTTTAGACAAGATGTAGGATTATGATGAATGATGGTAGATGTGGAAAGGTTGTTTGGACATTTGGATGAATCATTTTTTATTTTCCAAACTTGGGATGGTGGATGATGGATTTTGGAATTTTGATTGGGACAATGTTTGGAACCAACACTTTTAGATGCCTTCCTTGATAACCATTTTGAAGGAGGTGGACATCTGTTATATGTGGGAGTCATCTTTGCTTGTTGTTCCACATTGTAATTAACTTTTCCTTTTGACATATTTTCTTGGCTTGATCCACTTTTCTTTGGGATCCATTTTAATTTCATTTATCCACTTTTCTTTTTGTATGATTCTATGGCCTTTGACATTTTATTTTTGACTTTGTAATACTTTTGATTTTTTTGGTTCCAAAGGGAAGGTTTAAGATGTTGAGAATGAAGGTTTATGGTGTGGGTGGATGGGGTGTTGGCAGAAATCTTATGACAAGGATTTCTCATGGACTCTATTTTGACATTTGTATCTGACATGGTTTCCCCCAGTATCAAGGAGGTTCCATTAACATCATTAGATTTTCTAACTAAAGAATAGCCAAGACCTTGATGTCTATAATTTTTCTGAAGTTGTATTGGTTCTTGAATGCCTTGCTCATGTATTCCTAGTCCTTTGCCTTGATAATGCATGCTTTGACAAATTTTGTTTGCTATGGGGTATTTTTTGTTTTGAAAGCAAGATGCTAACCCATCATGATGTATGTGGACATTGTTACCTATAATGTTCTCATCTACAAAAAAGGCTGCTCTGATAAAGAAAGACGACCCTAGTTGATAAAGTGTCTTAGCTTCATTGTCATGTTGGAAATATTTTTGACTAATATATTTGGTTTGATCTTGTGACATGTTATGTTCAGATGATTCTATTGATGTTTCAAATTCAATGCCAAAGCCATCATTATGGTCAGTTTCATAGAGTCCAATAAATTCAGCTATAATGTGGTGATTTGCAAATATTTCCATAGTGGAAGACTCTTTTTCTGGAGGAAGATCATCTATGGGTCCAATGGAGGCAAGTGTCTCATCTTTGAAAGTGTCGATAGTTGGGGCCTGAATAGGGTCATCAAGTGTTTGATCATAAATGGCGTAAAGGTCAAGGAGTGGATCGTTTTGGATTTCTTGGTCAATGGTAGGGTCTTGGTCAAAGATGGGGTTGTCATGGATTTGGACTTCTTGCTCAATGGTAGGGTCTTGATCAAAGATGTGGTTGTCGTGGATTTGGACTTCTTGGTCAATGGTAGGGTCTTGGTCAAGGATGGGGTTATCATGGATTTGGACTTCTTGGTCAATGGTAGGTGTATTTTTTATTTCATGATTGTCTTGAAGGATTTCTTGAATGGACTTTAAGATAGGGTCATGGGATGGACTACCTTGTTCTTGACATGAGGGTGACATTATAAGGTCATTCTTTGGGCTTTCGTTTTGACATGTATCTTCAAGTTTAGATGATGGGATGTGCCTTTGAGTAATGATAGAATTTTCATGACTAAATGTGGCTTGTGAGGGGGTGACTTGAAAAGGATTAATGAATGAAGGACTAGGATAGGACATGGGGACTTGGACTGGACTAGTATGTGAAGGACTAGGATATGACATAAAGACTTGGAATGGATTAGTATGTGAAGGACTAGGATATGACATGGGGACTTGGACTGGATTAGTATGTGAAGGACTAGGCTATGACATCGAGACTTGAACTAGATTGGTGTAAGGTTGACTAAAATAGGATGTGGATACTTGGACGTGATCAATATGGTATGATGTGGAGACTTGACATGGGTTGGTAGATGGTTGATGGGGAATTTAGACATGAATGAGATTGATAGGTGAAGGACTAGCATATGACGTGGAGAGTTGAAATGGACTAGTGGATAGTTGGTTTCCCTTGTCAAGGTTAGGATAAGGGTAACAAGTGGATTTTTGTTGGAGATTAATGTCATGGATGATGTTAAGTGACTTTTGGTAGTGAGTGTAGATAGACTGAGGACCAGGACTCATGGATTGTTGGTACAAAGGACATTGATTGTTAGTTTGGAGGAATTGTCTCCTAAAGTCTAAGGCTTGTTGGTATTGACCTCTACAGAGTAATTGGTATTCAACTTTACTAGCAAGCCTATCAATATTTTGTTGAAGGAAAGACAAGGTGGTGGATGTCATGATGTTATTAAATGCAGAGTGATAATGACATTTGTCTAAGTGAAATGGCTAATGCAAGATGATGATGTTGTCAAAGCCAAAGTGTCAAATGTGGACTAAGACGATAATGTTGACAAAGGACTAAAATGATTAATGCAAATTCTAGGTTCAAAATGAGGACTAAGATGAACAATGCAAATTCTAGGTTCAAAATGAGGACTAAGATGAACAATGCAAAGTCTAAGTTCAAAATGAGGACTAAGATGAACATATAAGCATAAACCCAAAGAAATTGTAAAGTACAATGAAAGAAAATATAAATAGAATGATTATACTAGCTAATTGTTGAACCCTCCATGATTCACCTTTGTAACACCTTCTAACTTGTTGATTTGTGTTTCCTTTAGATCGAACGTGCGAGCAATCCTTGACGAAGTCCTACACAAGCTTTGAAGGATTTTCTTCTAAAATGCCTATGCTTGTGACAATATGATTGAAATGTCTATGCCTAAATATGCCAAGACTAAGTGGAATAAGATAATAAATACATCAATTTCTGTGAAATATCTAAGAATGTCAATGCGTAATCTAAAAATGAGAGGAAAATAGCATTTTATAGAAAATTCCATTTTGAATGGACGTACAAGATCAACTTTTGACAAAAGCCTAAAATCAGAGGAAAAGATTAAATATGATAATCCCTAATCAAGGTTAGGGAAAAATCATTAAGTGAGTGGTTGAGATGTCATATGAGAGAATCGAATCAGTGGTGGAGAATAAATGAGATAATTAATTAGAAAATAAAGATTTTCATAAATCAAGAGGATAAAGACTCCCTGATTTGTGAGATTCAAAAAATCAATAAGATAAGAGATGAATTGAAGATCAGATTTGGAAAATCAAGAATCTACCTGATTACTTGATTTTTAGAAGATTAGTTACCATTTTGAATTAAATTAATTCAGAATATGGATTTTGTGAAATAATAAATAATCAATTTTAAGATTATTTACCAAAATGGACTATTACTTAAGAATGTGAAATCATTTTAAATAGTTTCATTTATTTAAAATGAGAGAAATATTAAATTTGGCAATTAAATAATTAAAGACAATTATTTAATTTAGAAGATAAGATTAATAATTAAATAAATTAATAAATTCATTTTATTATAAGGATTAGTGACATATTAAATAGATAAATGAAATTCATTTATTTAATAATCAGGAAGAAATAAATGAATAAAGATAATTAAGCAAATTTAGAAATTTATTTAATTAGGGGAAGACTTAGACAATTAATGACGTATTTAATAAATAAATAAAATTTATTTATTTAATAATCATGAAGAATAAAAGGACATGAATTATTTAATCAATAGTTGAATGTGGACCAAGGACATAATTAAATGTCATAATTATGCTGGGATGAAAGTGGTAAAAATAGAGCTTGCAAGCCTAGGTCATTTTTAAGTGTCTATAGTCAGGCTTTGTGAAGCTTAACTTAATTAATGATCAACTGATGACAACCTTCCCACAGCTCTTGGAATTTGGAAATATTTACTCATTTAAGCTTAAGAACCTAAAACAAAATCATCTGCATAATCATTTGCATCACATCATGCATCATTACAAAAACATCTTACATCATTTTCATAATCAAATCCATCATCCATAAAGCATATCAAATCATCGACCATGCATTATCATATCATCATTGCATCCATCGCATATCATAACATCAAAATCATCATCATAACATGGAAATCAAATGCATCCATCATAATCATCATGATCATGATCATATGAAATCATAGACAGATAGATCAATCATCATCATGCTGCATATCATATATATATCACAATGTCAAGTGTACAATGACATCCAAACATCAAGAGGTACATCATAAAAAATGGTAGAAATCATAATGTCTCAACTGAATTAGTGTATACATTAGGTCTCAACACCATCAAGTCTCAGTACATTAATCAATACTATACTGGGGCATATTGATCAATCAGAGAAGTCAAACCACATCACCCAATCAAATATGAATTCACCTACACTAGATGTCGAAATCCTCCTATGATCATAACATATCACAAGTCCGCAATCTTATCAATGAATCCTACCTCACCTATCATGAGGTTCATCAATCAATTCAACCTCACCTATCATGAGGTTCATCAATCAATTCAACCTCATATATCATGAGGTTCTTCAATCAATCCTACCTCGCCTATCATGAGGTTCATCAATAAATGCACCTCGCCTATCATGAGGTTCATCAATCAAATCAACCTCACCTATCATGAGGTCAATCATCAATCTCTCATTGATCCTCACCTATCATGAGGTCAATCATCAATGTATCATTTATCCTCACCTATCATGAGGTCAATCATCAATCTATCATTGATCCTCACCTATCATGAGGTCAATCATAAATCTATCATTGATCCTCTCCTATCATGAGGTCAATCATCAATCTATCATTGATCCTCACCTATCACGAGGTCAATCATCAATCAAATCATTGATCCTCACATATCATGAGGTTAATCATCATCATCCTATCATTGATCCTCACCTATCATGAGGACAATTTTTCTATCAACATCATCAAATCAAACAATATGCTAAACACAATCATCAAACATCAAACATAAGGAGGCAACATAAGGCATCAATTAATCAATTAATCAATCTATCAGGATCAATCTTCTTTTTTTGAGAGATAAATCATCTTTGACATCAAACTCTCACTGAGTCAATGTTGTATCATAATAAAATCATCACAAAACCATCACATCATTCCAACATTTCATTTTCACATCCAAAAATTCATTGTTTTATCTCTCGAGGGGGCATATATCTGTCAATACCTAAAATTCAAAAGTCTAGGGCATTGTCTGGAGCATCAAAATCTTTTCTGAGCGTTGACATCAAAATTTTCTTTGAAGCAATGTGTAAACACATCACTTCAAAGATGAGAAAGATGTATACACCTAAAAATGGTCATCATATTCAATTAATTAAATACAACCTATTTGATTAATGCTTCAAATACATATAAATAAGGTCTTACTTTATTTATATTGTTCACTTTCCTTTTAATTCTCCAGAATCATATTCTTCTAAATAATTAAATAAACAAAATACCCTAAACGTGTTTATTTAATTAATCTTCCCTAATCCTGATAAAGAATTAGAGCACATGTCTACTACATTTTCTTGTTCCACCTCATAAAGGTCACATGAAAATAAATAAAGCCTAATTATCAATTAGAATTATCCTCACACACTTCCACCAATGAGAAAAGGCACATGGCTTTATTCACCCACACTTCCAAAAAATTTGGAGCACATGGGTCTTTGTTACACACACTTGGAAATCCCATATATTTGGCATGTTTCCAATTGGTCAAGGGATTCTCTCCACACACATGGTATGTTTTCCTTGGTCAAGGGGACAACATCCTGATTCCTTCCATCTCTACAGTATATTATTTCTCCTTTGAATCTAGACCATTGATAGGTTCCACCGCACAAAATGCCTAAGAAACCCTATAAATACACCCTCTTGCCTTAACATTTATCATCCACAATTGAAGTAAAGTTACTATGTAGGTTTACATTATGTTTTATGTTGCATTCTCATCCTATATTAACATATTACATCATAGTTGCATGTTAGATTAGTTTTCTTTTTCGTTGCATTTGAGCATATGCATAATCATGAATAGTTCGCTATAGTTTCATATCATCTCACTTATCTCCACTTATTCATCTATCATCAACATCATCCTTTTTTTATCATTGTATTCATCATCAATTCCATCATCTCGTTTCATTTAGAAGCATACCACTAATCCTTTCAACATACATTTACACATAGAAATCATCTTAGCTTGCATATTAAGCATCAAATATCATTTTATAGGTATTCATTTTAACAACCTTTGTGCCCATAGAAATCTAAGGGCCAAATGGTTTAATAAATCCCTAGAAATAGAGGACAATGATACTTATTTGAAAGATTTGATTGTATTACGAATAGAGTAGTTTTGCTTGCTTCAAAATTTGAATGTAAACTATCTCATTAAGGTTTGTGTTGACATTAGAATACTCTCCACATTCGACACATGCACAAAATACATTTTACATTGCCTTCAATTGCTTGAAAAGAAACAACAGAGAACTAGTCCAAATGAAAGAATCTTTCACAAACAAATAGAAAAGTACCGGTATTGTATTACTCCAGAAAATAAGTCTTTCACTACTAAAAAGTATTAAAATCTTAAAAAGTGTTGATGATCAAATATTACAATTTGAATTTCATATATTTAAGAAGAAGACCCAACAAAGGTGTCTTTTCAAATTGTCATTTGGAAAATAATTAAACTACTAATCTTAATTAAACTTATAAAATAATTTAATCTTTTCCTAACATTGACTTAGCCCCTGAGAGAGGTTTTTTATACTCCTTCAAGGTATGGGTATTCGCATCATGCACTGCATTTCAAGCTTCATATTTGAGTTGTATCATCAATTTCATTTGTTTGCATGCTCCATCCAACAATAGCCCTTCTGCTTTGACTGTACCCAATTCTTCCTGAAGTATCCTATTGCGTTCATCCATCCTATTATCTCTCAAAAATGCAGGTTAAATACCTCAAGAGGTTTCCAAACTCTTGGTACATTTTAGGCTAACATATAAGGCCGAATGGTTTAGACCTTCTTCTCTTTAAGTGTTGCTAGACCTAGGTGGGTACACCTATATGAATGAAGCAGACTTGATTTGTGTTTATTCCTTAAAACAATTTATCCACAATGGCAAGTGGGAGTGGATAAATGAATTCTTATTTTGGTATAGATTGTATAAGCAATATCGAGGCTAATCTTAATAAGTTCAGTTAACAGATGTAAAATCTAATATGTTCAGTTAACAGATGTAAAAGATAAAATGAATGAAACTAAAATTATGGAATGTGAGGGACCAGTGCTCTATTGGGTATATGGAGTCAAATAGAAATAAGAGTTAAGTGACTTATAAATAGTAATAATTCTAACTATTTGGAACTTTTATGTTTATAACTTGTATAAATAGGCAAGGGTGTAATTATCAAATTCTTCTTTAATAATCCAAAATAATAATTCCAAGTTGCTATGAATAATCAAGATGATTTTAATCTTTACTTGAAAGACCCAGTTAAATATGCCACATAGATACAACAAATGTTCACTGATAAATTAAAAATATGCTTGATATATCAATTTAAACAATAGAGAAATATCAAATATGGAGACAAATTGATAATATCTTCAGTTAACTTAACAAACAATTGATACCAACATAGAGCCACCAAATCAAATATTTTTCATTAACTCCTTCAAAATTTACACGTACATCTTGGTCCTTTTTGTTGTAAACATTGTATCAATCTCTATTCTCCTACTTCTTCTATCTACTATCTTCTAATCTAATCCCCTCCTTATGGTCTTGGTCTCTCTTATTTATATGAGAGGCAACAAGCTTTAGAACAAAGGACGTGGCTTTTGATAAAAAAAATTAAATGAAAAGATAAAATATATTTAGAGATAACTAGCATATGAAAATCTATTAATCTTCAAGTAAGAATCCCATCGTCACCTAAGACCTGTACAAGGTTCTTACTTTATGATATGATATGTTTTTCTTTTGATGATGTCGATCAATCTTCATTTGAGCCTAAATATTTTTCCTGCCATTTGCTTATTATTGAATCATTTGGCCACTTGAATTCTTGTGCAGTAGTGAAATTTGTAAGGTGACTCTTCCATCTACTATCAAGTAGGTTTCTAGCATCTACAAGAAACTTTGTGTAACCATTATCCAATGTTATAATTCCTTCAAGCATAGTGTGAAAATTTTCCAGATTGATATCACCATCACCCTGAATACATGTCAAGCATTGAGGAACCATTTGATCAAACTCATTCTTCCATTCATCCACATCCTTGAATTTTCCATCATCTTTGATGATCAAAGGACTAAAACTATGCTTTATTGAATCAAATGAATTCCTTCTGTTCTCCACCTTCTTCATGTCAATCAAATAATTATGCTCATTAATAACTGCCTTCACCATCTCTTGAGTAGGCTTTAATCTCAGAGGTGCATCAAGATCCCTTTGTGTTGCTTTGCATAAATTGTTTAAAATGTGGTAATTGGGTTGCCATCTTTTATATAATTCCTCTAGGATTAGGGAATTAGAATTTATTTGTTCCTTGGCTTTCACCAAATGACTAAAACCCTCATGGACTCCACTTATATTCTCTTTTAAAACTCCAACTTTGTGTTTCAATATTTCTTTTAAGGTATCCAAGATGTGTTGCCTGACATCATCCATATTATGTTTCTTCAAATTTTCAATCTCCTCTTTCAAATGTTGGATTTGTGGATCTTCAACTAGAGCAAGTGGATGATAGACAACCATTTCATCCCCTTTTACATCCATGGCTTGTTGTAATTGTTGCTTTAATTTGACACCTTCAATGATAACTTATTTATTTCATCATTTGATAACTTGAGTCTCTTTTCATACTCTATTATCTTCTTCTCCATGTTTTCTACTACATCCTTTATAAACATGACATAGTGTATAGTTATGGTTGCTGCTTTTGTTGGAGTAGTTTCCTTCATTGTCCTAACCATTGCAGACCCTCTCATTTCCTATACTACATCCAAATGCCTTGGCTTCATTGTGTTCTTCAGTTTTTTCCAAAAGGCAAGGGTCTGGGTGGTAGGATTGTATCTTGTGTCTGAGATTCCTTCTTATGAATCAATTCCGCAACCAATTTTGGATCATCCTAAGCTCTGATTTGATCTAACAAAAATACCTTACAGAGTTCCATTCCAAGTATGATTAAAATCTTACTACTTAGCACCAACTCTCTTGCTTATTTGGGAGTAATATTGATGTTATCAATACCCAACTCTACCATTGTCTAGGCTTGCACCTTTGCATGCTTTGAATCATCAATCCCAATGAGGTTAATTTTCAGCAGCTATCATCAAGCTGTCTCATTTTAATTTTTAGCCAAAAATATTTGAATTCCCTTGTATGGATGAAATCATCATCCTCCATGAACCGCAAAGAAGTAATTATTCTCTCATCAACAGCTTCCTCTGATACTCTTATTTTTGGGTCATGAGGCTCTAACACTTTTTGTTGCACTGCTACTTCTTTCATCTCAGTTAGTGTTAGGACTACTTCTTGTTCTTCATCACTTGGCCCATAATCAACTAGTGATTTAAATTTCTATTTCTTAGTAGGTGGCTCACCAATTGGGGATGGAGAATATGAATGAACTGGTGGAGGAGGTGGTGTATGCGATGTGTAGGCTATTGATGAGGGTGGCTAGGGTGCAGATGGTGGAATTGACTTATCTTCTTGAGCCTTTTTATGAATCTCATCAACCTTACCTAGAATCAAGTGCATCCTTTTCAAAAAAATTGTCTCTTCATCAAAGAACTCTCTTGAATTTCTTATCTTTTTTTTTCTTCTAGTCCTCCCATCTCATCATCATTAACCATTTTTTCCTTGTTTCAAACACATCTGAAAAGTATACCAGGTTTCTTATCACATCCTCCTCTAGATCAAATACATGTGTTATCACCCTCTTTGTAAGCAAGGTCCTTTTGATATTATTGATGTGAACCTCTAGATCATATACTCTCACCTTTCCTCATCTGAGAGGAAAATTGGCTCTTATGAATCTCTGTACTCATTCCAACATATCTAACCCAACTAATAATTCCTCAAAAACTGTTAAGTCAGGAAAGAAAGTCCCCTTTCTCTGATTCTTCATAATACTGCTCCATCAAGAGCATTTTCCAAATAAACTCTAAAAACAATACTCTACTTGGCACAAATTTTGGTAAAACATGTGGGGCTTGATCACAACCATACACCCTATTGATGGTATATTGTGGCATTAAAAACTAGTCAGCATAGTTGTGTATGAAACCTTGGTCTGTTTTGTATTGCAAAGGTATCATAACTTCCATTAAAGATTGTGGTAACCTTGATGTAGGAAAACCAAGGGCATCAATTATTTTGAGGGGCAAGTCATCTCTAAACATAATAAAGTAACCTTCAGGGAACTTACTATCCCAAACATAGCACTAGTTTTGCATTCAAAGCATAACTCCATTTTCATGTGTGCTCAACTTCATCCTTTTAGTCCACTTTGTTTCATTTTTAAATAGAATTAGATGACACAGTAGAGAACAATTTTTAAAAGCAATAGGGGCCTTAGCTTCCCTAACCTATAATAGACCTTCATGAATATGTTCCTCAATGATAGAAGAAAAATCAAACTCCACATTGGAATCAGGGTGTTGGATAGTCATTTTCATCCTCATTAATCCAATTGACATGTTTTCTTCAACATCAAATCCAAGAATTTGGCATAATGCATAATAGGTGTTTTTGAAATATGTCTGAAAATTAGACACTAGAAAGGGTTCAACTTTTGAAGATGGAATAGGAAGGAATCTATTCTTGTCAGCCCTTTTCATGTGCAGGGGAAGTTCATCAATTCTATAAGTCTTCTTTAATCTCATGTACTCCTGCTCTAGCCTCCCCAAATATATCTATGTGACAACCTGCTTATTTAGGTCAAAACACCTAATTATAGCCTCCTAGAGATATCTACTAGACATTGTCCATCTAGGAGCCTAACAACCTTCAACGGGGCATGATATCTACTAGCTAGAGCTCTAATTAGTTCAATATCAACAAGCACATTGGGAGCTATCAATTTTCCCATGTCAAGAGTTCATGGGTTTGATACTGGGGCCCCTTCATTCCTATTATTATAAAAATACTAATAGAAATTCCACCTAGACGATGGAATTATTTGGTCTCTGCACCCCTGAGCTAAATCCTTAAAGACCCCCTTATAAACTTTATCGACTAAAGCAAGTAGTAGTGCAAGTAATGGCGTCTGTAATGAAGATTTATTGGATTTTTCTTCTTTTTTAGTCCTTACTTTTGTTTTCTTAGGTTCCATTGCTTAAAATTCAATGTGTGGCAAATAGAACTTACCTAGACTATTGCTTGTCCTAAAGAATTTTCCTAACTATCACACCTTGAGCTTTCCTATACTTAACTTCCATTACCACAAGTGAATTAATTCACAATTTTCTTGGTTTAATTCTCATATCATATTGCATTAATTCGATATAAGTTCTACATCATTCAAATCCTTCACAGAGAGCTAAATTTCATATTTTGATGCTAATTGATGTGACTGGCCTTCATTTAATGCTCCAACAACTAATTATTATGCTACTGCATGTCACTCCTCATTCGTCTATGGTATCACAGTACATAATATTTACTTGTGCTTATTATACCACACTACCGCACACTTCCTTGTCTTCCTTAGTGGTACCACAGTTTTATTTAGTATTTTATCTTATATACCACTTTACCGTGGGATTTATTCTGACCCCCCATGGTATAGTGGCTCTCCCTTATGTGTATTCTTACTTTACCTCTCTACCATGGGCCTTACTCTAACCCCCCATGGTATAGCAGTTCCTTATGCTAGTATTGATGATGATCCCACTCTACCACGAGCTAGGTATCAACCCTCTATGATACAGTGGTAATACAATATACTACCATCCTCTTATTTCACAACCCTAAGTTACTTTGTTGGAGGCCATGGTAAGGAGGTAAAAGGAAATGCATATATGGTATACTCAAGTATGGCAGCAGTATTGTGGTAAAAGCCTAATTTGACTTTGTGGATGGCAGAAACATTAATTTTATGAGAATACTAAAAAAGACCCTTGATTTTACATGACAAAATCAACAAAATTTTATGTGAAAATTCTGGTTCCAACACATCCAATCATATCGTTCCTTCAGAAACCCATTCTTATCACATAATTTGGGTAATCCCAACTTCACAGTATCATCAAACCCTAAATTTTGTGAGTGTAAGTCTTCATCATATTTTTCATGCTTTCTCATGGTTGTGTCAATGGACGAATTGGTGTTGAATCCCTCATGTAGTTGCATATTATGTCTCTTAGTACCCAATCTAATTTTCACTCTCCCATGCTCAAGAATGGCTTCATAGTTCTTTTTGTGAACATGCCAAAAACATCAAGGCATATCTTTAGGTTTGTAAATCTCTTGTGCAGCATCATTTCCATAGTGTCAAATTGAAGGTCCATCTTTTCTACTACCTGTTGATGTTCTTCTTGCAACTACTCATATTCACTCTACAACTCTGTATCAGTTCCAAAGGTGATCCTCATTCTACCATCTTTCATGGCAGTAATTTCCAAATCTGATTTTTCACTTTTCATTTTGTAATAATTTCTTTCTTTCATCAATTGTATTGTTTGTGCCTTGTTGAACTTGGAAATGCTTATGTCCATGTCTACTGAAGCCATAGGGTTAGTTTCCCCAACTTTAAGGGTCATCATGTGTCCAAAGGATTTTTCAATATAGATGGTATTTGGCCTTTTGTGAGGTGGGTATAGTTCCCATATCAACATTGAATTTTCATCAAGATTAAATCTTGACCCTATCTAAATTTCCTTCACACCCTCTATGTTTAACTTGTATTCTCCTTCATTGTTATGCAAAAAACTATCAAAAATTAAAGAGGCACTGAGGTCCCAACCAGGAAATACTATTACACCAAGTTTAAGTAACAACTTTCTACCCCTTTTAGGGGTCATGTTCTGCACGTCATTGTCTATATCATCTTTCAACCTTTTCATCAATTATTGTTCATTTTTAAGGGTAATATTTGGGATGGATTCCCTCAACCTTTTTCCTTTGTAATTATATTGAAAATATTTAAATTCTCTTAACTTGACAAACTCATTATAAAAAATAAAGGATTCATAGGTTGTAAGCTTATCATCTTCATCTACACGCAATTCCTTGGCTACTTGTAACTCCCTATCAAGGAGTTCTTCATATTTATCATTCATCATCTAAGAGATTGTTCTCTACTATGATTGTGCTTCATTTTCTCCCATAGATTCTTCTTTAGATGAATCATCCATTTCTTGTAACCTTTTCTTTTTTTTCTCTAACTGCTTCATGAAATTTTCTATAACCTCCTCTGCTTCTTTGTCTTCTTTGTTCTTAAACACATCTTCCCCTGGTATAGGAACATGGTTATATCCTTTAAGGTTTTTATTTTTCTTAGAAGAATGTATGTACCTTTCAAGGTTATAATTCATTCTTTGTGCATACTCCTTTAATTTAAATTCATCAAACAACGAAAGATAATAAGATCATTGGTAGTGGGATGTTAGGTTTTTTAGTACATCAATTATAAATTAAGGTCATATACGATGGTAATTAACTAATTATACGTCATTTGTAAATTTCAATTTTTATTGATACAGTTGGTTGAGAGTGGGATGCACTACATTTGTACATTGCAAACAATCTTGATTGGATGATGGTATGGATTGAATGATGTCAAAAATCTATTCGCGCATTAACATGGGAAGGTGTGGCTTCATTGGTTAAAGAAGCTCATTGTAATGGAGATTCCAATGTTACACCAAGGGAAATTGATTTAGTATATGGTTTAAGAGATAAATAGGTATGTATAAATGTATTAATCACCCATATTATTTAACTATTTTCAATTATATTAATGTATATATATGTTGAGTTTTTCTTCTTTGCATACATTCGGCCAAGAATAAATATGTTTATCAACTGATGATTCAATAAAAATTTAAATGTTTGACATATTGTAGGTGAAACACCACATGGCTATGTGGTACAATGGTCATAAATTTTGAATAAAAAAGTTGGATGACATGAAGAAAACTTGTGATTCTGGGATAATTGTAGTCTTTTAGGTGACTAATGTTTCATCTAGAAGCAACATACATCCAAAAGTCTTAGAAAATTGATACTATGGGATTTTGGATGATATAATTGAGTGTAACTTTAAGTCCTTCAAATTAGTTATGTTCATTGTCCAATGGTACAAGCTATGATTGAATGAAAATGATCTCGAGAGAACTGTTATTGAACATGATAATGGATTCACCATGGTTAATAAAAGGTCAATCGAGCAAGCTAGAAATGAGCCCTATGTTCTTCCAAGCCAATGTGAGAAGCTATTTTACTTAGAGGTTCTAGGTAAACTGGGTTGGTCATTTGTTGTTAGACATGATCCAAGAGGAAGGTCGATAAAGTATAATATGGTGGAAGAAGAAGATACCAAAAATTAGAAGACGATGTAGATGATGATCAGGATCAATAGTTAGTTGATGATGTGCCTGATGAAGATGTCGAAGAAGAGGAACTAGATCATGATGATGTAGGAGTTAATGTTCATGAAGATTATATTCATGTGGATGATGACATTATTGAAACTAATATCAATGACAATGATGATGATATGACCAATCCTTACAATGTTGAATCTGGATTGGATGATATAGACAAAGAGTTGGATGAAGAAGAAGATCAATGACATTGAAATGTATGAGTTATGCAATTATATTATCTATTTGATATTGATTTCTTGATAGAATTATATTTGACTGATATGGTTACATAATTAATTCATGATGTTTTTAATTTTTATTCCATTACATAATTAATCCATGATGTACTTTTTAATGTTGTTAATTCATGATGTTAAAACTATTGTAGCTCTCGTAGAAATTTCCATATGATAAAATCCTAATTACTCTATGACTATTTTTTATTAGATATTATTTTATCATATCTTTGGATATGTCATTCCCAAAAAAATAGTGTTTCCTGATGTTGACCCTGCATAGTGACATGTGAATGGGGCCAACGTTGATTTTTTTTCAATTTGTTCTTGTATGGAGTGAAACTTGGCATGGTTATACTAGATGCATGAATTGATGATATGGGAGGGTTTTGAGACTCAAACATGAGGTCATGCTATATAAAGGCATCTCATCCTTCCTAATAATACAAGATCCCTTATTCTTAATCTCTTTCATATATTGTTCTTAGCATTTATTTGGGTAATGGTTTCAAAAGATGATGATCTTTGATCCTCACCTTGGATCTATTACACATCAATTTATGCATTTTCATTAGCAATGAATATTTAGATGATCTTTAAAAAGATCATTGAATATAAAGATGATAATAAGAAGCTAAAAAACTAAGTGTATTTTGTTTATGGAACCTAAACTTCAAGGTTTGTCACTCTAATGCTAAAACCAAGACAAATTAACCCCTAATACCTATTGGAAAAGTGAAAACAAGCGTGCCTTTCTTTCAAATTCACAAGAATGTATAAACCTTTTGAAACCCTACATGAATGTTATGAAAGTGTATGGTATTCCTACTTATAGCGGAAGTTCACATGATAAGCTAACCAATGGCACTATATTGGAGGATAAACCCCCCTATGGAATTAATTTAAGAGGTAAGGGATTCCTCTTAATTAGTTCTAGTGTTCTTCCCTTGGTGTTATATTTATCTCTAAAATTTCCCATACTTAACCATTTCATCATCCCTTTTCCCAAGCTATTTGTATCATAATATAAACTTGGTCCAATCTCACATTAGCCCCTTAGGTAATTATCCATTTCCTCCAAGTTGAATGGAACCTTTTTTACCAATGCATCTATGGTTTCCTACCCTAATGGACCAAGACTTGACATCACCTTAACAATCTTCTTTATGTCATAACATATCTCTGAAGTTCCTTTGGCATGCTTTAGATGTGTCAATATTAACTAGATTGAATATATTAATTTTAAAGCCTCTTAACACATTCCATGACAAGAAAATGATTCATTTGGATTAAGGAGTACTTTCCTAAACCATTCCTTCATATTCAAGAATCCCTTCTCACACCCACATCATAATTCATATCCATGTTAGTTGTAATAAGTGTTTTAAACCAACAATCAATGAATCATATGATAGAAGAAAACTTGTTATGCACAAGGATAAGAATCAAAGAGACTAAAAGAATTGATTCACTAGATATGCTCCCCATTACTGTAATAGACCAATGTAAAAAAATAAGTCATAACAAGAATAGGACCAAAAAAAAAAGGAAAAGAAACCTTGTAGGCTACATTAATAAGACATTGATTACAAGCATTTCTTCCATGATGCTTAAATGAAAAAATATCAGATAGCTCAATCTTTAGTCAAGTAGCATTTCAATCACCGATTCTTAGACATCCATCATTATTAAACATCACATATCATAATCTTTTTTAACAATCACTAGGACTATAGATAATATTCAATCATGTCATAGGAAATAAATCATCAAAAATTATAAAGAGAAAACCAACTATATAAGCTCAGCAAGCCACCATACAAAAAACATATTTTGTACAAAATATAATAAACTATAGGTTGACATAGCATATATATTTTATATATAAACTATATGTTGACATAGAATATATATAAACTATATAGTTTTAAATTTGGCCCTGGACAACCAGGAGCATGACATAGCATACTGCACCGAGACCCTAATAGGAGAGTTGCACTGAGAACCACTGCAGGTAGTCCCTGAGTGGATAGTTATGAGACTTCACTGGACAAGTGCTACAAGGCCATTAAGTGAAGGAGGAATACTAGGAACCATTTGGAAAGAGGAAAGCCAGAGTGAGAGGTGAGGGAACTTAGAAAGGGAAAATTGACCAAGGGACAATGACTGTAAGTTATTTTTCTCCCACATTTAGAAATCTTGTTGCAAGTATAATGATTTAGACTCTGTTTGTTCCCATCGAGGTGTTGCATGCTATATTTTGGTCAATTCGAGCCAATGTCCCATTGAAAAACCCAAGTACTACCTAGTACTAGTGTTTGGTTAGTTTGAACAACCAAACTTTAAGATGTTCAATCAGTTGGGTGGCCATTTTTGGCCTGTGAACTATAGTTTTTGTATCTGTCTTATCATATTTTTTCTACTATAAGATTGAAAGGAATTCTTGTCACATAACAACACATGAAGTTCACTAGGGTTCAAATTTATAAACTTTGATGAAATAAATTTACATATTGAGGTCCAAAAATGATTAAAGGGACTGAAAACAATACATGGTCTATGAGTGCAATGAAAAATGCCTAGTGACTGTCCGTAAGAGAATGCATATAAGTAAATAATGCAGAGTTAGAGGAAGGAAACAAACTCACACAATCTCATTTGACAAGTCACAAACAATCTTGAAATTTCCTTCTTTTGACACACTTATTCAACTATATTTCCCTTCACAAAACTCAACACAAACACTGAAATTTTTCTTTAGAGTTCCAAACATTTACTGGACCTTCAAACACCTTAGTCAACTTCATCTTGATCAAAACAAACAATTACCTAGTCAACCTTTCATTTTACTATTAACTCTCTTTATGACTATCCTAAACTTTACAATTTCAACTCAACATAAAGCAATCTATCCCAAAACAGTATTTAGGCTAATATATACCACACAATTTCCATTCCATTTCACTTCAAACAAATGTAAACTATCTCCCATCCTTTATTCTTGACAATTTAACAAAATCATATACTGTACTTTCATTTTAGTCTCCAAAATAGGGCTATTATTAGACAGACCAGTCAAAACAATGGACTTTTTAGCTTCATTCTTACACAAAACCTTATATCAAATGAGATAAAATTATACCTTGGTAATATCTTAACCAAAAAAACCAAGAACTCACACTTAATCATCCAAATCCCTTAAAGTTCTTACTGTCACTAGTTCCTTCATACCCTACTGCAATGCTTATAGGTCTTCCAACCTATTTGTTAGGGCTTCATTCACAATTTAAGCACTATTACACAAGTCTATCCACACTTTGCAATGCCCTCCTTGTAGATCTAAAACATATTCAAAATGGGTATCAAAACTTTTACAACACAAGCTTCAAATATTGTTGTCTCAGATAGGTTTACGCCTAATTAGGCCTAATGTGTGTAAGGGTTTGTTGCTTTACTAACTCCTGACCAAAGTACACTTTTATAGTGCTTGGGACATGTTTAGTTTGACTGGTATATGCTCTTCAAAGCATCAAAGTCCATTTACAAAGTATTTTCACAAAACCCTAAGGGCTTAACCTTCATAATTACTTTGTTCATAGACTATACACATAGTTTTTCAATCAAGAAACTTCATTCCCTCGCATCTTATCTTTATGATTTTTCCCTAAATCCACTAAAACATGAAAGAAAATTCATATTAGGATAATCTCACAAGAAACAAAAAGATTCCACCAATTAATAAAGGAGAAACATAATTGTTTTTGTCTCTGCTTATCCTAACTAAGGGTTTTAGCAGTCTGAAGTAAATCCACAATAACTCACACAAATCTTAACTAAAATGCATGAAATTTGATGTAACAAGAAGGTGATTGTGATTATTACCATATCCAACCATTCTACCATGCCTTCAAGGCCATACAATTCCATACAATGCCTTGAAATGCAAGTTTTTTGAAGAAAAATGATTAAAAATTAGAGATTTTCCTTGAACTTATTCTTTGTTCAACCACCCCGAAGTTCTAAAAGATACGAGAGCATTTTTAAATGTAAAAAAACTAAATTTTATCCTTCTAACTACCTCTAACTAACCCTAATGACTCTTCATCTCTTAATATTTCCCTTTTTATTAAGTTGACAACGTTTTGCATTGTTTTCATTTTTGCACTTTTGGACTTAATAAACACCAAATGACCTCAAGATGACCTCAAATATATGACACATGACTCTAATAACATGATTTACAAAGTAGGAAAAATAACATTGAATCAAATTTCAAAACATTGCTTCATAGAGGCCTAATTATGCCAAGGTGCTCCTCCACCAGTACAAGAGATGAAAAAAAGACAAGGAGCCATTAAAAACTTCCGAATATTTAACGGACTCAACCAAACCTCCAAAAGAACAATACAAATTCCAACACTAGGGAAAGCCCAAAAGAGAACACTAATTAAAGTGGATTTTTTTTTCAAGTTCTAGAAGAGTATAAATGGTTCAAAGATGTTGTGGGTGTCTGGAAAATGGTGAAGGAATGTTGGATATGGAGGGACCTAATTAGCCTCTTTAACTAGATTCTTAGGAAAGAAACAAACTTTGATACATTTTGGGGTTCTTTTCAGTAGGGCCCATATTTTTTATTTTTTTTGGGGGACCCAAAAAATGATAGGGGTAGACACTTGTGGAGCTTAATCATTAAAGGAAAGGGGTATGTCCATTTAGAAATAGACAAAAGGGATGGTTGTACGAGGGGCTATTTCAAAAAAAAGGTGATCCAAAAAATTTCATAGATAGGTACAAAAAGTAATAGCAACCTTCCACCAACTAACCCAATCAACCTCCCAGAAATAAGACAATGACTCCTCTAGATGTTCCCAAAACCCAAGGCTTCAAAACACAAGGCTGGTGACCCTACAAATCATTCCCATGCTTACCAAGTGATCTCTGATCATCAAACCCTTACAAGATTTATTGATACATTCACAACTATTGTAACCTCCACATGCATTTGACTAGTAGCGACAACCTTGGTTTTTAATCCTCCAACCCCATACCTTGGGATCACATCACCATGAAAGAACTTCATCCAACATCCTTATGAGTGAAGGTACCATCAAATAGGTATTTTTCAGATCTGCCTTCCTTAAGTGAGGGAAATTTAGGAAGAGAAGAGGAAAGTGAGACATGTAGTAGGTCTAAAAGAGGGAGATCAACTAGAGGTCAAAAGATTAGAAGAAAATTCCATAAATACATGAAATTTTTCTTGTTGAATGGGGGTCATGTTCTTATGATGATGAGAGCATGGGCGACATTGAGGTTCCCTTGAGGTACAAACATCTACAGAAACAATGGGTACCCAAGGAACTTCTTCCAATAAACACTAATTTTTGTGTCAACAAGACGATATATCGCATAGCACCATCGTCATTACATGGTTTGGGACTATTTTGCATGGACAACATAAGGGTATGTTATGAAAAAGTTATTGAATTGATGGAGTATGTCAGATCCTGTTACAGTTACAAAGATTGGATGCAGCTGGTTCGATATACACGAAGTATGCATAGGTATGCACTGTCAACAAATTATATATAGCTAAAAGATAAGGATCAAAATAAAGGATTGCCTATGTACATTGACAAAAGGCCAAAAGCATTAGGGAATATTGCAGGGTTTATAAATAGTACATGACCTGGGTCAACAAATAAGCAATCCAATTGTATATTCGAGGCGTGTGAGGGAAACTATGTATTCGTATGTGTGATAAAATCAATAACTACAGGGGAAGAGTTGATAATTGGTTACAATTTGAATCACATAGATACAGACACAGTTACTATGGGGGTGGTACATATTATATACCATTTTACCCAACCTCCAATTAATGACTCCAATACACCATTTTATTATTATGTTTTTTCGTAAGTCTATTGGTTTCATTTCAGTAATGTTTTTTTATATTTAATGTTTGTCATAGCAGGGCATTGATTGTAGGGAGAAGGCTCCAGCCTAGAGCACAGATCACAATGCATCTTCAAGTGCTTCTACCCAATAAGTTTACCTCATTGTAATTGTACAAATTAGATACAAGCAAAATGTTTTATTATTATGTTTTTCTCATAAGTTTATTGGGTTAATTTCAATAATGTTTTTAATATTCTTGTCACAGTCGGATGATTGGGGAAAGGCACCAATAATAGAGGAGAGCATCCATAGGGAGGTATAGTCACTATTATGCGATGATGACATTGCATATTCCACAAACCCTCTGGATATGATAAGGAAGACCAAAAAAATGCAATGAAGAAATCCTTCAGTTTTTATTCATAGTGCCTCAAACAAATGAGATAAGAGAAAGGGTTAAAATATTGACTAAGAGAGCACAAAAATTGCAAGTAAGCTATCATGAGATCATTAATTATAACATAAGTTCATTCATGGTTTTATATTTTGTACTCTTTTATGTCATGAACAAAAATATGTGTTGTTTTTATAGGATTTTTTGCATCCTCATGATGCTACTAGCCATGATCAGGGTACTGAAGGTGTTGCCTTAGGAGTAGTGGTTGGTACAAGTTTTGATCCTTATCTTCATGTGCATACATCACATCATCTGACCCCATTATCCATGCCTATATTGTCAACTAAAATGTCGGCAACACATAGCATGCAAGCATCGGATAGTGCACCCTCTAGTAGCGAACACATGCCAAAACATGCGTCAGGACATGTATCTGTGGATGCAAAGGCCACTAGTATTGGTGATGTTTTAGCAAAATTTCCTAGATCTTCCCATATTACTAGTATGGGAACATTTCTGGTCACATTTGTGGTGACCAAGGATTTTTTTCCCATAAAGATGGAGAAGGTCCTAGGTACTTTAAAAGTTTTAATTATTATTATATATAATCCAATTGAGATTTACTTATTGACCAATCTTTTTAGACTAATGATCCCATGATCATTTTGTAGGAAATGATGTTTTTTTATACAAATCTAAATGATATTACATTGGAGATCTTCGGGCCTACCATACATGTACATGGTGGAATGCCCAAAATCAAGATTTTAAAGATGAGCTCATTAACTGTTTAGTTGTGTTGTTCAGTAATAACACATTCAACTGAACCAAGGTCCTTAAGAAAGATGGTACCTATCTAAAGTATGTGGGGGACCAATATAGGTCACATTTAGAGAATAACAAAAATTACGAGCATCCCCCAATGATTCTAGAGAGGGAGTGGAAGGACCTGGTGTTGGATGGAAAGGAGAAGGCTAAAAAGAAAAAGGGAAAGACACCACTGGGCCAAAGAAGGTATGTGATACTATCAAAAATGTAATTATATACTGATTACTCTTTCTTTTTACATAATCTAACACATTTCAAAATTTTCATAGGTTTCCCACATCGAAGGAAACAAAGGAAAGACTAGAAAAACATGGGCAACACAAACTTGGCTCTGGTGGTTATATGAAATATTGCATCCAAAAAATAAATTGCAAAAAAAATTGGTTTTATCACACCATAGAAGCAAAATTCATGATCTTATGCAAAAATGAAGGGCTCTGAATTCAACAGAGTTCCCATAGAAGAGGACCTAAAGATTTCCTTCTAGCAAGGGTATGGATCCATGGTTGAATGCCTAAGATGCTTGACTGGGAAAACACAAGCTTCCACTGCATCTGACACACAGGTAAATAAACTCAATGAAGTTTATTTAAAATTGAATACTTGTGCAATCTATTCAATATTAATTTCCATCATAAAGTAATTATGTTCCTATTTGTTTTAAATAGGAAAGTAGTGATAATACTACACATGGCATTGGAATGCAGCCTAGTGAGGGTGGAGTACAACCTACAGATGAAGTTTATGATGTGAATCCTAATACTGGATGTATTCATGTGCTATACAAAACAAAATATGGATTAATACAATTAAACATCTTTAATTGCAATTGGTGTATTATTTAATGTAACCTTTCATATTTCAACTTTAGAGCATGTTGAGCATGATCAGGCTAGACAAGATCATGAACATGATGTGGCCCCATCAGGGAAACATGACCACTCTAATGTTCTTTAAAACATATTTAATTGCAATTGGTGTATTAATTAATGTAACCTTATATGTTTCAACTCCAGAGGATTTAGAGCGTGTTCAACATGTTGAGCATGAGGCTATAAGACAAGATTAGGAACATGATGTGGCCCCATCAGGTAAAGAGCACCACTCTAATGTTCTTTTAATTAATGAAATACTTGTAACAATAATAATAAAACATATCAATTTAACATTTCTTTGTTATTGCAGTAGACCCCCCTTGCAGCGGCCTCCACATCATGAGTACATGACTAGGCATACATTAAGATCATGAGTAGAGGGTAGAGAAACTAAAGGGGGGACAGATGATTTAGAAAATGATACTCCACTTCTTCTTTTATAGCTGCAAAAGAGAAACATAAAAAAAAGTGATTGTAATCATATTATGAAAACCATATTTTTGATAATATGTAAAAAAATGAAAAAATGAATGTTATATGTTAATGAATGAGTGTGAATATGTTAATGAATGAATGTTATAAGTGAATTTTATATGTTATTAGTGGATGGATGAATGAATGTTATATGTTATTAATGGGTGAATGAATGTTTAATGTTATTTGATCGGGTATGGGGAATTGAGAGTGATGGGAGGGGAGGGGAGGGGGGGGGGCCAAATGAGATTCCACCATCATGTGGTTGGCCCTGTTAAGTAGAGAATATTAAACTATTCTCGAAACAAAGAGAAGCTCAATAATGTAATGCACTTTTTAATATATATTTTTTAAACTACAGGGTTTTATCGCAATTTTGATGAACATAGCCTGACAAACCACAAAAAATTGTGAGGAGGTTGTTGTACATGCAACATAGTTTTCATTGTAATGGAAATGATGGTTTTCTCCACCTCGTCAGAAAATGGATGAACATTTGGTGTTTTTTCGATGATTTTAAATGGGCATTCTACAACATTTTTTGATTTTTTGCATCGATAGATGAATGAAGTTACGTTGATTTTGTGATGGACACTGTTAACATTTTTCATGGTGCTGATTGATGATGTTGGGTCATGTTTTTGACGTATAAAAATTGGTTGTTAAAGTGAAAAAAATCTAGCAATGAAATTTAAATTAGTGTTGCCTCGATAAGTCGACAATACTTTGTCGATATGTCACCAAACATTCATTAGAATTTGTAGTCAAATACAGTAGTGGCGATATGAGGGAACATGATATGCACATGTAAAGGAAAATAAAAAGAGAAAAGTAAAAAGGCTAGTTAACCAAATGCAAGTCCACCATATAATAGGTCATCTACCTCCCAATCATGTTTAGTGTAATGCAAGAGTAGTTGATTGCCCAAAGGAATAATTGCAAGTGCCGAACCAAGAGTCGTACCATGTTCTTCACTTGGTGGAGAGGATGTATTATTTAAGCTCATTGTAGATGAAAATAAAGAATTTAAATCTTTATACACTTCATCTAGTTTGGAAATCTCCACGTCCTCATCACCATCATCATCATCATCATCATCAAGATTAATGACAATAGGAGGACAAAGGGTGATTTCTAAAGATGGATGTATCAAAAGCTGAGGTTGTTGGATTGGTTCAATTTTTTGTGATTATTGCATAGGACTATCTTGTGGAAGTTCAGGAGAAGGAGGGTGGTTATCTATTACTTCTATCAAAGGTAAAGGGTGATTTTTTTTATCTTCTTCCATGCGAGATTGACGAGCAAGGAGAGAACAATGACACCTTTGTTCCCTAGCACCACAGTTCCATTTAAGTCTATTTTATAGTTTTGGAGGTGTAAGAGTGGATTGAGTCATAATATTTTATTCTACTTCTGAAGGGGGTAGAATAGAAGAAACTAAAGAGGATGGATTAACCACTTTTTCTTTGGCTTTATACACTTGTTTAAGGTGAGGAGGCTGAGCAGGGTTTTTTCCATGTTCCCTTGGTCATTTAAACGATGGTGGGGAAATGTTAAGGGGTGATTGTTCAGGAGATTTGAGGGTTTTCTCAATGTTAGACTTAGGTTGAAGCATGGTTTCTTCTATGATAGGACATGCAGAATTGGATAGGGATGAGTAAGGAAGAGATAATTTGGCTATCTTTGGGGCTTTAAACTTTTCATAAGCTATGAAAAACAAATCCTTGCAAGGGGTGATGGGTTCCATGGGTTTAGGCCAAAAGGCTTCTAATGAGAAGCTACCTTTGGAAGATAAAGGATTAAATCCATTATGGTGTATGGTGACTATTGTATTGTCATGTGGAAACTTCAAACACTTATGAACAATTGATGGAACCACTTTCATTGACTAAAAATAGGGGATGCCTAGCCACAAACAAAATTGATCAAATTGTGGAATAATTAAAAATGTTACCTCCAAAGCTTTAGGTCATATTTGTAAGTGTAGCACAATCAATCCAATCATAGGGTAGGAAAAACTAGTATGTGTTTTGATCCATGCTATTAGTTTATTATATTCATCTTGATATAGCTCATGTAATACTAGAAACTCCTCTATGATCATGTTCTCACCACAAGTGAAATCTATTAATATCCCATTAGTGGGCTTATTATAGATTCAACCAACTATATAGAGAGGACCATCAAGAAGCTTTTGTAGTATATCTTTAGCAGAAAAAGTGATATCAAGAGACTTAGTGGTTTGGCCCTTACAAGGGATAACATCTATCGTAGCCACAAATTTATCCATAAGACTAACTTGGGTAACAATAGGAGTTGTATTATGTTCACTATTTTTAGCAACGATCATTACATCAGTGGTTGAAGGTTTGCTAGCCTTGATAAATGAGGTAGTATGTTTATGCATGGGGTTGGTGAAAATTTTCAAATTCTGGTTAGGGGGTGCAACAAACTTATTTCCTTGGGAATTAACACCCTCAATGGAAAAATGGCCTAACTCAATGAGTTCTTGAACTAAATTTTTTAAATGCTTACAATGTTTAGTGTCATGTCCATTTTGGCGATAAAAGTGACAATAAGTATTAGGCTTGAAATTGGGTCATAATGATTGGTTTGGATCAAGTGGTCTAATAGGTAGCAATTTGAGCATGCATTTTTGAATTAACTGGTTCATTGTATTATGGAGAGTATCAAGTAAAGGAGTGAATTGTCTCTTCGAATCCCCATGATGATAAGGCACAACTGCCTTAATAGTTGCCATGGAATTTTGAACTTGTTGGGTTGGTGGCGATTATGGTTGAGGAGGTGGATTAAACTATAAAAATCCTCTATTAGGTTTGTGAAAGTTTTGTGTGTTATTTTGGTTTTGATTTGTCTATTTGGGTCTTTCAACTCGGCTAGAAGTGAATTTTGAATCATGACTTGAAACAAAATTTTGGTAGTCACATAAGGTTGTACATAAATGCATGACTGAAGGGAATTTCATCATGGTGAGTTTATCCTCAAGGTTGGTGTGCAAGTTTTTGATAAACGTCTTTTACAAATGTGCATCTGGAATCTTGATATCAATTTGAGCATATAAGGATTAGTAACGTGAGATGAAATTTGTCACTTTTTCATCTGTATTTTGTCTACATCTCATAAGGTCTGCCATTGTATTTTTAGGTGTCATATAAAATTGTAAATTACTAATGAAAGAATCCACCAATTCATTGAATGAACAAATGGAATGATTGGGAAAGTTGAAAAACCATTCTAATGCAGTATCTTTCAAGGTCCTTGGAAATTTTTTTGCTAAAAGTTTATCGTCAAGGAAAAAGTCACTACACAAAGTTGTATAAGCATTAACATGGCTGATAGGATCTCCTTTTCCTCTGTATTTCTCAAATTGAGGCATTTATATCCCTTTGTAATGTCCCCTTTTTTAGTGAAAGCTCCTAATCCCAAATCTTGCATTCAAAGTGTTTCTCAAGGAGACATTAGAAAGATTAGAGATTGATAAGTTTAAGTAATAACATCCAACAAGATCAAAGATGATATAAATATTTGATTCTTATCAAAGTATTATCCATTTCCTTTACTATGTGTGATTCTCCTATAATATATTTCATAAGTACATTAGGGTAGATATTAAATATCTATCAAGATCCCAAGGTTGGTATTCTATTGTACCATTTATCATCCTAGTGAATGAAGAGTCATTATTACTTATAAGACTCAATAATTGCTACAAGCATTATTATTGGATAATCACATATAAAGCGTATATGAATATTCAATATATATAATCATTACTGATTATCTTCGGACTTAGAATGCTCCTCTTTGCATGAGTCTACATATTATCCATATATATTTATTCTATATATATATATATATATATATATATATATATATATATATATATATATATATATTTGCAATAATCACATAAGTAATATACAGTGAGCTATGAATATGCTATCAAGGTATTATGCATGAATCATCCTAAACAATATTACAATCCTTCATCAATATTCTGCCATAATATATATTAATTTATAATTCTGGAAATAAGCTTAAACTAATTAATACACTAATTCTATATTTCTGAAATCGTAATTTAATTGGCACTGACAGATTATCCTTACTGGCTGCTTTTTGGTCTTGCTCTTACCTTTCCCAATCGATGCCCCTCTTCCCTATGTTCTTTCCTTAACTTCTAAATGTTTTATTTGTTTCTTTTTCCCATCGTGTCTCTCTAAAACTCCCGCGATGATACTCTTATCTGTGAGAGAGACCAGCATAAATATTAATTTGTTTGAAGAGTCTATCCCACCGACGTGTCTCTTGGAAAGACACTGCCACCTTTAGAGTCAAACGCTGCTTTAGGAACCGTCACTTCTTGGTTTGCTGACTTTGGTCAAAATAAATATAATGAATATTTATTAGCTTCTTAATGATTCGATGACTTTAGTTAGAACAGATATAATGTATATTTGATAGCTTCTTAAATTTTAATATAATCTTTGGTTACAATTAATGAAATGGCTTATTTGAGAATTATGTTTACTTTGGTAATAACACTCATAATTGTAATATTATCTTCATAATGATAGTTTAGTTTATAACTATTATTTTATTTCTGATATTTATTTATCTGTATTTTTAATATTTCATATTAAAGCGAGATAGCAATAAATTATCAATATCTTTATTATCTTATCTTTTGTGTTATCATCTTGGGGGAAATATGATAGTATCATAATTATAATATTAATTTTAATTTTTTATATTTTTATACATATATTTTTAATATGTATTTGGTTATTTATTTTATTTATTTCAATGTTTGATTATTTCATATTTACAATTTCGGGGACATGACAGTCCGCCCTGCCCAAGATTGCTTGTCCCCAAGCAATCTCAAACTTGAATTACAAATAATCTACTAAGAAAGCATTTTTAACATTGATAAGCGCATGTGATAACAAACACACGTGGTGCAACTGTGTTGAAAACACGCTAAGGTTATATGAAGACACTCATGCTAAAAATACGTGAAATAAAGTATATGCAAGATATAAAGCATACAACATAAACACACACAAGTATGCAGCACAGTTACCTGCATGTATAAGACATAATCATATGTAAGGCATAGAGCATATATGCAGGGCAAGATGTATACAAAGAATACACATACAGCATAGAGTGCACACCAGAATACGTATATAGTTATATACTTAGACAAGGCCAGAATCATACATGTGCAAAGCACTGGATACACATCAGACAGAAAGAAAATATTTCAGATATGTAGCAAACAGCGGCATACAACAGGTACACACATAATCACTCACATTGAATACATACCATGCATGGAGCAAATTATCATACATGAAACAGTCACAAGGTGTTCACATAAGCTACAATCACATTCGTAATGAAGCCAGTAACACGCGAAGCATGAGAGAATATTGAAAAACACATAAGTTGTGTTTCAAAGCATATTTGAACCATTATGAAGACACTCATGTATGAAAAGTCTTGACAAACATGGATTAATCATATATAAAGCTTTCATGAAATAGTCATGCTGAAGGCCATCATATCGAACACACAGTCACTCGCAAGATATGATACATACAATTAGGAAGTACAAATCAAACACATTAATACACTCAAGGTATGCAAACACACTCGAAGAAGTATACATGTTCAATCAGGAGTATGCACTCAAGAAATATACATAACAAAATATACACATGCAGTAAACATGCTAAAGCATATTAGGCATAAAGTCAGCATGTAAGACATGAGGTGCACCCTCATAAGATATGAATCATATATTTGAACATACGAAAGTAGTAAGCATGAAGTACAAGTATGGATGGAGCATACATCAACTTACATTTGAATACATAAAGCATGAAGTATACTCTTGAATGTATCAAGCATGAGGTATGCTTGTCAATCGTAAGTAGAAAGTAGACATGTTGAAAACACACTAGTTATGAAAGACACATTAGAAAGTTATCCACAAAGCAGTCATGTCAAATATGCATACAAGATACAAAGCATAGAGCAACATGAATACATGCATGAAGCACAAACACAAATCACACATGAAGCATGCAAATACTTAAAATGTACTCAGTGTAAGTCAAATGCATACAAAGGCAACAAGCAATAAATTACATGCAAGGCATATAAATCATGTAGTTGTACAAGAAATACGCATAGAGCACGTAAACTCAGACAAGGTATGCAATGTGTAAATACTCATAAGGTAGGAAACAATATAAATGCACTTAACAGATACTAACATTCACATACAAGGCATGAATTACATAATCATACACTTGAGAATGAAGTAGACATGTATATCAGTCATGAAGTGAGCAAGTAAGATTAAGAAACAAACACCCACATACTTCATCATGAAGGATACACTTAAATTCAAAGTCACAGGGTATACAAAAGTGGAGAGTACACACTCGTATTCAAATACACTCATATGAATACAAGATCCTATACACTCAATTATAGTCATAAATCAACTCAATCATAGAATATACACTCTAATACAAATGCAGTCATAGAGTATTCACCCAATTGCAAATTCAACCATAAGTTATAAAGTATACGCTCAAATACATTTATACTTGAACAAAATATACCATCAGACAGTTGGAAAAAGGGGATTCAGTGCATCCCATACTACACTAAGGATCCCTTCACCATCCCGAGTCATCAAGTATAGACATTAATGAGACACAATCATACTTCAAAAAAATTAATCCAGACATAATGAAATCATGAAATCCATTATTTTCATATTAATTACTAGTAAATCATCTGTAATCATGCACTCAACCTGCGGGTTTCTTATTGAATAAAGTAAATGAACGTAAGTCACTCTCAATTTATCATCTCTTTGATCATCAAATTCCCAATTGGGGCAGAGTGGATCACGCACAAGGATGATGTTCCCCTTTTTGGATATTTAAGAAATGACCTATGAAATTCAATATTTCATAAAATAAGAACCATAACTAAAGCACACATTTATTTGATTGTAATTAAAACAGCATAAAATAAGAATAGCAACCAAAGTACACATTTATTTTATTTGACTAGATTAAGTATTTGTAGAACATTTTCAAATTATTACTCCTTTGCTCCCACATTCATAGGTGAAGGGGAAGTGAATACACAAGAGAGTGCCCTTAGTGATAACCTTCTCAGCCCGAGAGCGGCCAACAAACGCCCGTTGTAATGACCCTCTCGGCCCCCGGTGACAGACCGCAGTCCGTCTACAGAAGGTGGCCTACCTTGAAGGGATCCTAGTCATCTGCACTCCTCAATGTATATTCAATTCCCTGCCCTTATGACTGAAAGAGAGAGAGTCCTCAATTTGATGATATTACATATATACATTGCAAAATCTACTCTATTCCTCATTTAAGATTACATGAGATAACTACAGCCAATATCATTTATGCTAAGTACAATACTGGTCCCTTAACATCTATATTATATGCATTAGTCCTTAAATCTATTAACCGCCGATCCCTTGTAAATCATTTATAACATGTTTAACATATATTGTTTTCCCACTATATAAAAGTATTGTTGATTTAGGGCTATGAAAATACACACCTAATACTTACCATTGCAATCTGCGAAATCCTCCACATGATGTAGCCTTCTTGTACTACATTTAATAGAATGATAGATTATCATAGCATTGTTAGTTGTCCAATTCAAGATAACATACTGGCAACACTATAATAAGTAACATTGATTAGACAAATATTGTTATGTGTAAATTGTATTTATCAATCGCCTATTATATATTTATCATTCATCGTGTATTTAATTATATTTATCAATCATATTTAGATATGTCTATTAATCACCACTGATATCACTGTTTCTATTCAAAATCTCACAATTTTAGGAAGGATATGGCCCATGGATATAATAATACAAACAAATGACTAGATATGCAGATTAGTAGTATGTATAAATATACTTTCATAATTATTTTACACTTACATGCAGTAACTATGATAAGGATAATGTATGTCATCAACAAGGAAATTACACTCAATGCTTACCGGACATACCTGATCTACATAAATCAGAATGCATTACTATATGTTATAGAATATACCTTTGTCCTTGGAGAGTTTGCATACACCCTTTTTACAGGATGGTAGGAAAGTTGCTCTGATACCACTTGTAATGTCCCCTTTTTTAGTGAAAGCTCCTAATCCCAAATCTTGCATTCAAAGTGTTTCTCAAGGAGACATTAGAAAGATTAGAGATTGATAAGTTTAAGTAATAACATCCAACAAGATCAAAGATGATATAAATATTTGATTCTTATCAAAGTATTATCCATTTCCTTTACTATGTGTGATTCTCCTATAATATATTTCATAAGTACATTAGGGTAGATATTAAATATCTATCAAGATCCCAAGGTTGGTATTCTATTGTACCATTTATCATCCTAGTGAATGAAGAGTCATTATTACTTATAAGACTCAATAATTGCTACAAGCATTATTATTAGATAATCACATATAAAGCGTTTATGAATATATATAATCATTACTGATTATCTTCAGACTTAGAATACTCATCTTTGCATGAGTCTACATATTATCCATTTATATTTATTCTATATATATATATCCATATATATATATTTGCAATATATATATATATATATATATATATATATATTTATTCTATACTATATATAGATATATCATATATATATATATATATATTTAATAATCACATAAGTAATATCTGATTGATCTCTATGAATATGCTATCATAAGGTATTATGCATGAATCATCCTAAATAATATGTTATAATCCTTCATTAATATCCTACCATAATATATATTAATTTATAATTTTGAAAATAAGCTTAAACTAATTGATGCACTAGTTCTATATTTCTGAAATCATAAATTAATTGGCCTTGTGATTATCCTTCTTGTTTTGTGCTTTTTGGTCTTGCTCTTGCCTTTCCCAATGTGATGCCCTCTTCCCTGTTCTTTCATAACCTCTAAATGTTTTATTTGTTTCTTTTTTTCCATCGTGTCTCTCTAAAACTCCAGCGATGATACTCTTATCTGTAGAGAGAGACCAGCATAAATATTAATTTGTTTGAAGAGTCTATCCCACTGACGTGTCTCTTGGAAAGACACTGCCACCTTTAGAGTCAAACGCTGCTTTAGGAACCGTCACTTCTTGGTTTGCTGAATTTGGTCAAAATAAATATAATGAATATTTATTAGCTTCTTAATGATTCGATGACTTTAGTTAGAACAGATATAATGTATATTTGATAGCTTCTTAAATTTTAATATAATCTTTGGTTACAATTAATGAAATGGCTTATTTGAGAATTATGTTTCATTTGGTAATAACACTCATAATTGTAATATTATCTTCATAATGATAGTTTAGTTTATAACTATTATTTTATTTCTGATATTTATTTATCTGTATTTTTAATATTTCATATTAAAGCGAGATAGCAATAAATTATCAATATCTTTATTATCTTATCTTTTGTGTTATCATCTTGGGGGAAATATGATAGTATCATAATTATAATATTAATGTTAATGTTTTATATTTTTATACATATATTTTTAATATGTATTTGGTTATTTATTTTATTTATTTCAATGTTTGATTATTTCATATTTACAATTTCGGGGACATGACACCCTTGTGGCATTGGGGTACGTAATATTTCTAAGGATAAGGGGCTATTGTGGACATGGTATGTGGTTGGAGCGAGTTGACCTTGACTAATGGTGGAAAGTTGATGTTGCATAGATGAAATAGTGGTAAGGAGTTGTGTAAGAAGGTGATGCAAAGGGTCAGGGACTTTGAAAGAAACACAAAGATTTAAAGGATTAAAGGTTGCAATCTCAAGCTATCTCCCATGCACCCTAATGGAGACAAGGCTTAATGACGCACTAATCGCTTGTATGCTCTCTTTATGGACCCAAACCCTTGGAACACCCTTAAGAGACTTAAGAAATTTTTTTTTGAATGATTTCAAATCCTAAACCTCTGACTTAGACACAAAACCAAATTTTCACCTTAACTAGGCTACTAGCCCAACTAGGCCTCCTACGGTGATTTTTTTGACTTTGCACTCAAAATGTCCAAAGGAACATCCAAAATAATGATTGAACCAGATGTGTTTTGAAATGATACATAACATACTAGATTCTTGATGGCACTTGTTTTGGAGCACACCAATAAAAAATATGTCGTTTCCTCAAATTTAGGCCTAATTAGCCCTCTTTTTCAAAGCAACCCCTCTTTAAACTCAACCCTTGACCATGAACCTTTCAGAAGTAACCTAAAATGACTAAAAACCAAGGAATCCAAGTTTTTAGACCTCTATGACACCTCTAACATGCTCCAGCACAAACCCCTCCTCAACTTGCCTAAAAAACCAGGGCTTCTTGAAAACTAACCTTCCAATCACTTCCAAAACTTTCTCATTGACTCTACACCATTAGGAAAACATATTTACTTGATCCAAACTCAAAAACATTCCCCTCATTAAGACAGATCTTCTGCTTCTATACCCTAGCCTCCAACTTCAAGCACTTTTCATAGTCAAAACTTGGTGTACACCATAGTATTCATCTCTCCTGCACATTATATTGTTATTACAGTATGTTAAATGTTAAATGTAATCCATTTCACAAGATATAGTCATAAACTCCCATGAAATGGATCATTTATCCATGAAAAACCCTCAAACTAGTGTAAATTTTGTGTTCTTTTTTAGGATAGTCAATATAAAATGCAAAGAAATTAATTATCACTACTTTCAGAGCCTTCAATGGTGTTAAAATATGTAAAAAAAAACTCCTAAAGCATCCTACTGGACATAGATTCAATAGATATCAAGTATTTAACAAAAGAACACAATAAAAATGCCAAAAAACTATGTTTTTCACTATTTCCAGAAAACAATCCGTACAATACTTTCTCCAAATGCCCAACCTCTATAAAAATGAATATTTTTTGGGTTATAGAACCATTCCCCAACTGATCCAACCATTTATAATTGATTAAGTTGCATAATTACCTCTAAAACACCTAAAACTCCTTTTCCCGCCTAAAGTGAAATTCAAAAATTTGAAATTGCAAACTTGAAATTTATTAAAAACCACCCCCTATTGGATCTTCAATATCCAAGTTTATTTGACCTACCCAAAGCATTAGATCATTAATCAAACCCCTAGAACATGACTTTCCCTTTACATTGCATTTTTAACCTAGGATCCTTATTAGGAACCTTAGAACTTTTAACATTCCCACTACATTTATTCATCCCAAATTCCATTATAGGCTCCAAAAGGTCATAATTGATGCTTTGACTTGTTTGGAAGGTCCTCCTAATCCTTGCACTCTCCTAGTTCTTGAAGTGCTCCTTGAAGGCCCTAGGTGATCCTGCACCATTCTCCCTAGGAAAGAAAGAAATCTTTCCCCAAGAAGTGTCCCATGTGTTGCCACCAAAAGACCTTTTTCTCTCATGTGTTTTCATCTTCCAATGAGTAGGTATGTAGTCCCCCAAAGTCACTGTCTTTCTCTTCTGCCAATCTACATTCTTGATAGAACCAAAATATGGATTAGTGTGTCCTCTTTGCTGCTTGAGAACATTAGGTTCTTGTGCCCTGCTCCTACCGTCATTCCACTGCCTCCTTTGTGAAAGAACTCCACCATTATCACCCTTAATCATAGGGTATTCAATGCCTCCAACCCTGATACTATCCAAATCGCACAAAGTCTGATTTGAAGGACTGTCCACCACATAACCCTACTACAACTTGTCTTTTTTTTTCCTACCAATGTCTTCCCCTGTTTCACCCTACTTATTCACCTGCAAACTATTCTAAAAAAAAATCACAAAACTATCATTAGACTGCTCCAAAGGTAAAGGAACCAACTAATATCTAACATCTCCTTTGTGAACCAAATATGTGTTAATAAATTCATCATGCAATGTCCTTCTAGCATATTGCCATGGCCTTCCCAAGATGATATGACCACAAGTCATTGGAATGACATCACAAAGCACCCTATAATGATATGAACCAATTGAGAAATCAACAAAAGCTCTCTTACCAATCTCTACATGTTGTCCTTGAGTTACCCAAGTGGCCTTGTAGGGAGTAGGGTGATCAAAAGTTTCAATCCCTAACTTGGTTATCATATCAAGTGAAACTAAATTGCTATGTGACCCTGAATCTATGAGAAATCTGCAGATCTTACCATGACTGAGACAATTTGTTTTGAAAATAAGTACCTTTGGTTCTTGATGAAGTCTTTCTCCTTGCTTGATCATAAGAAACTCACCATCAGTCATAGGGTTTGCCATGAATGTTTTTGACTCCTCCTTCTTGTCTTCTTCTTCTTGTACCAAGTTAGCTCTCCTATCTCTGCCTTTATCAGCTTGTTCCCATTTAGGACACTTGAAGGAAGGATGCCCTGGTTCATTGCAATTGAAACATCTACCTGTAAATGGTCCTCTACCTTGTCCAAAACTACCTCCTCCTCTAGGAGTGTATCCACCTCTTTGATCAGAAAATATTTCTTTTCCTTTGTCATTGCTGCTCTTATCATTATTGCCTTGTCCTTGCTCTCTATTACCTCTACCCATGTTTGAACTACCTCCTCTTTCACCATTGCTTGATCTTTCTTGCTTCCTTTTCACCTTTTCTTCTGCTCTAATGGCCAACTGAAAACATTCTCCCAATGTCCTTGGCAATTGAAAACCAATCTCATCTTGTAGATTGTACCTCAAGTCATTGATGTACTTGGCTATTTTCTCATCCTCTTCTTCATAACCTCCTCTAATACTAAGCTTGTGAAATTTCTTAGTATAGAACATCACATCCATGTCCTTTTGCTTTAAATTCTGCCTCATCCTTT